>OY757277.1:5863623-6283595 GCA_963584085.1 Pyrausta aurata
AGTAAGGTAATTTTTATGACATGAGTGGTCATGATCATCGATAAGGATAATAAAATTGAAGTTCATATGTACGATTCTGTGGCTTTTTAACTACTATAAAAAATATGCTTTTAATCTTCACACTTTTCTTGACTTAACCTAAAAAATAAACGCTTGTGTTGGAATAAAACAAGCTTTACTAGAAAATATAGCAAATTTCTATATTTTTTATAAAGAATACAATGGGAACAATGTTCATCGCGTTGCTCCAAAAACCAAAATGAGATGACAGATATTTTTTTCTTAATTTACAAAAGTGATACCAGTATCAATGTTATTATAAACTACAAACTTATCTATAAAAACTACAAATTTTAATAGTTATATGTTTATGTATTGAACAGCTTGTAAAAAGAATACTTTCAGTGCTCAATGCACGAGATACTACTTTTAGAGATAACTTCAGTGTGTTAAAGGCGATGAACTTTTATTCTATAAAATAATAGCTACAAAATATTCAATGAAGTAAAATAAGCGCCGGATAAAACCATCAACATCAGTCAGGCGCAGGACCAACGGCATAACGTGCTTTCCGAGGCACGGCTGTCATCCCAACTTCCTAAATCCGAGGTGTTCTGGCCCAACCCGGGATTCGAACCAGCGAACTAACCGCTACAGCAACTAGGCAGTCAAAACCAAGAACATAAATATTAATTGAACTGAACTATTTCATGTTCAAAGGGCTGATTTTTCAATAGTCAGATAAGAAATATTCGTCGAACAAATACAATATGGCTAATTTGAAAACGTCACCTAATTGTCAGCAATCATACGTATAATAACTGTATTTTTATGAAATCTGTCGCTTTATAATTTATCAGTCTGTTGTTTTATCAGACCATTGAAAAGTCAAAAAAGGTTTTGTTAAATTTGCAATCATCTAAAAAGAGAGAGTAGGGTGTTTCCTAGACATTATAATTTGGGCGAATTAAAGAAAAGAGTGAATAGGCTATTACTAGTCAGGCATGATCCATCCTAGGCTACATCATCACTTACCATCAGGTGAGATTGTGGCCAAATGTCTGCCTAGACACTATAAAAAAAAACATGCCCAACGCTATCCATAGTTTATTTTATTTTTGTATTTATAGTTGGAAGAATTTTTCATTCAACAAAAGATAAAATATCAAACATTCATCGCAATGTCGGAGAGAAGAAAAAGCACCACTTAATTTAATAACATTTAATTAAATGCAGTCCGATTGTGCAAGAGCCATAACTTGCATTTTATCAAACATCTTATAATACTACTTGCAATTCTTTAAGTACAGTTCACGGCAACATTATATTGTAAAAAAAAACACTCAAAAAGTTTTTGGGGGAGATAAATAGAGAGGTCAACAGAGGTGTGACAGAAAAGTGACAATGAATATGAATAAAAATAAAATCGTCGGCGTAAATGTCTGATCTCCATAAATAATTTATTAGGATTTTAAATAAAAATAAATATTTTGAGTTTGACTGTACCCGCTCGAGGCATGTAAACGCAAAATTGCGAAGTACCCGCGTTTTTATTTATTGCTTAATGTTCACCGCGAAGAATAGCAAAATGAGATCTAAATCTATACTTGCTGCTATCTTGATGTCTGACATAATAGAGTATTATACAATAGGCTTTACGCGTATTATTTTTATCAAACTCATTAAAATATTAAAAGGGGTTAAAATATGTAATATTATCAGTTCAACTACATTTGAACTTACTATAGATTTCAGTCACCGTCTTCTAGACTTTATTTTATTTTATTTCAAGTTAAGCAGATATTTGACCTCGATCGCACCTGATGTCAAGTGTAGATAAGGTCTAGGGTGGTGCATATCTGCTTCGTAGCAACCTATTCACTCGTACCTTATAAAGGCTTAACAGGTAATATACCTGAGGGAAAAGTTCAGCAGGCAGCGAGTTCGACTCCCTAGCTGCACGCGAAAGGAGTCAGCGAAGCGCTTTGCACGAGCAGGTGGAATGTCGACAACATAGGGTTGGTACGCTAGCCGAGCCCGTCTGGTCCCCCTGTGATGGAATGGAGCTGGCGGGGCTAGATCAGTTCACTTGCACAGTGACCGAAGTGCAGACTATATGTATAACTAAAACATGCCTACCTATTTAAAACGAAACCGTTTGCGGTGCTGCGTTGGATAGCTATGCTAATCCTTTGAGCTAGGAACCAGCTAGTTTTATTATTTGCCAAAACATAATTTAGTTTCGGTGCAATTTTAATGTCGTCTTCTTGGATTGCAAAGGGGTTTTATAAGATCCTAAAGTTGATGAAATCATATTGTTATATTGTTCATACACATTATGTACCAAAAAAAAAAAAACAACTTTAGAGTTTATAAGTCATACTTTTCTAAGTAGATTCATGAAACGTGACAAACAGAACGTAAGTAGGAATGCGCAAAATAGGATTACTATAACAGAACGACAAAAAAAAATTTTTTTTATTAACCTTTTTTTTGAGGCAACTTCGGTCACTAAAAGTGAGCCTTCTGCATCGTATCTATCTAGATTTCTGCCCTTGAGGGGTTAACGGATTATAAACTACCCATCGATGGTGTAATTTGCACATGTTTCATGATAAATTATACAGAAAATACCACTTGCTTTGAAAATAGTTAGACCGTGAATATTTCTAGAATACAATAGAGTTACTTTAAACACGAAGGTATTCGAATTGACACATAAGAAATCATTTCAATAATAATAGTCGCAATTCACATAATTGTATTTATTCAAAGGCCTCTGATAGTTTTCTTGCCAATGCTAATGACATATCGCGAAGAACTGACGGCTGATGGGGCAGAAAAGTTCTAGACCCTTCGATCAAAAGGGCAGTGAAGGACGTCCACCGAAAATATGGACAGACGACCTTGTAAAGATCGCAGGATGACACTATATGCAGAGCGCTCGCAACCAGTCGATGTGAAAAATCATAGGGGAGGTCTTATGTTCAGCCAGGCTTTCCCCAAACGTTCACCGCACACAGTTTTTGCTCGGAAGGCCTGGCTTCACCAAGTTCACCACACACAGCGAGAAGGAACTGGTGGTTATTTTAGTGGGTAGGCCTCTCCCTTCTGGAGAGGAGAGCCCCACATAACCCTCCGTCCGGACAAGCGGAGGGTATGCAATTCCATGCACTTTTTCCACCTTAAAAACCGGCCAAGTGCGAGTCAGACTCGCGCACTGAGGGTTCCGTGCCAACTTTAACTGAATTAGGGATTCTTACTTCCACTAAGCCAAAATACCACAATATTTTGTTGACCGCAAACATAACTTTGTTTTTCATAGTGTTTGTATGAAAGACAAAGTTATATTTGCGGTTGATAAAAATGTGCATTAACTCAAGAACTACTGGTTCGATCTCATTCAAACCAATTTTCGTTGCAAGTTTTTGATGAGATCTACATTATATATTTTTTTCAAAAATTTCACTTCGTTAGTTCAAAAGTTAGATGGGGGGGGGGGGGGACGCCCATTTTACCACTTTGGAAGCTTCTATATCTCAAACGTTAGACTTTCAGAAAAAATGGTTTTAGGAACCTCGATGTCATTTTGGGAGACCTATCCATAGACACCCCACACGTATAGGTTTGTGTAAAAAATTTTTTTTAGGTTTTGGTTTCATGTATGGGAGCCCCCCCTTAAATATCACTTTTTAAAACTTTTAGTACATGAATCGGAAAGCGGTGCACAAGATACATCTACTTACCAAGTTTCAGCTGTGTGATGCTAATAGTTTTAGAATAAACTGGCTGTGACATACGGACGGACAGACAGACAGACTTGACGAAACTATAAGGGTTCCGTTTTTGCCATTCGGCTACGGAACCCTAAAAAAGGTCTTGTTCAGCAGTGGACGACCTTTGGCTGGTAATGATGATGATGATAACTAAGACGTAGTGAATAGGCTCTTTTCAAACCTGCATAATCCATATTAGCCCGTATCATCACTTACCATCAATGAGGTTCAGAAAAATTGACTTTACTAAACTACAGTTCATTTATAGTTTATTTGTGTTTTTATAGTGTTTCGTCACCATACAAACTTAATAATATAAATTGCACTTGCAAAAAGACAACTGTGAACCTGTGACAGACGAGGAATTGAACCCCGTGTCTTACGCAATCCGGGCGTATGCCTATACCACTCGGCCACCGTCACACTAACAAGCCTGTTGAATTTTCGCAAGTGCTTTTTAACGCGTAGGCTGCGTGACATCCTCGTCTGTCACAGGTTCACAGTTGTCTTTTTGCAAGTGCAATTTATATACAGTTCATTTACTAAATATTAATTAAATAAATATTTATATAACCCCATATCACTTGGTGGCAAATTATGTAGAATAGATCCCACTCGTGCACGGAACCAATATCTGTCATTTATAATATGCATTATGGGTTCGACTGTACAATGGACACGGAAATGACGTGACGGAGGTTCGATAGGTTCTTAAAGGGTTAACGGAAAATGTATAGATGTGTGTTGATGCCAAGTGGCGTTAAATCATGGCGATAGAAGTTTGTTCGTGGTGTCAGTTCTTTACGCTAGTAATAGTAGTTCAATGATTTTATTTACGCCCCCGCTACCCCGCTCATCCACCAGCGTTCGTGTTCAATTTTGCACACTTTTCTCACCGCGCAGTGATAGTGACAGGTCCACTGAATAGATAAATAAGGTTAGAAATGCCCCGGTCAGTGCAGCAGAGGTGAGCTAGTTGTGAGCATATGCACGAGCAGTACTTCAGTCGTGTGACAAGAGCGTTGCACTAATATTCTGCAAGACAAGCGATTTTGTTGCACCAAGTATTTAAAAAAATACTCATTGATGACTGTGCACGCACATTACTAACAAAATTGCTACCTTAGCACGCAATGTATCGCATCCAATTTGCTTGGTTCGCTTGCGTACACAACGATAGGGATGTAGCTCACGGCACAGTAAAAATATCGATAAATGCTAATTTCCCTACTGATGTTTTAGGAGATAAAAACATTATTAATTAGTTAAAATAAATATTGTTTAGTATTTATTCATAACAAACTAGCACCCTCCCGCGACTTCGTTCGCGCGTCTAATTTTTACCGTTCCCATAAATCGTAGATTTTTTTATAGGCCCATACGCATTACTACTTCTATAGTCTTCCCCTATAAATATGCTATCTAAAAATGTATCTGTCATAATTTATAACCAGACTAATAGTTTCTGATATTAGCGCGTTCAAACAAACAAACAAAAACATCCAGCTTTTTAATTAGTATATTTATATATTATAGATAAATGTTATATGTATTTTACGTCCTTTGACACAACACCTAGACCGGGTCTGATTTTTTTTCTTATTTTTTATGTTGTATGTAGTTTTTATTTGTCTTGTTTGCAATTAATAAAATAAAGTTTTTAAACTTATACGGGGATATTATCTTTTTATTAAACAACAAAATGGAAATGCTATGTACGCCTATTGTCAATTATATGTGATTCTTTCGGATGCTAGAAAGAGTAGGCTATTGCTATTGTGCCATGTAGATATCTACCCTACCATAATCAACAACACCTAAAGGCCGTTCCCACGAAAAGTTTGCAGAAAAGTTTAACATTGAACACCCTTCGACAACACCAGAGCGTGGAAGCCCACCGGCAATATGACCTTCTGAAGATTGCAGGATTGCATTGGAGATAGTAGACCGCTTGCGACCGGTAGCTGTGGAAAACTGTGAGGTCTATATAACTATTCTGTTGAAACAAAAAAATATATCAATAAACTCTCTTCTTGAGAGCAACATCAATCACAAACATGTGTCAAAACATTGCGTTTTCAGACATGTCAAATTATTGTCAAAAATAAAATAAAAAATATGTTAATATTAATTTATTTTGATATTATTTAAATCAAATTATTAATGTTAAAAAATACGAAAAAGTATTAATTTTCTCTATTTCAAGTAAAGTATAGCAATACAATTTTTTTTCTTATTGTTATCTATCGGAAGGTAATTAAAGGGTTGTACCTTTGATGCGATCAAATGTGCCGTAAAATTATATACGCAAAACTAAAATCTTATGGTTTTTTTTCAATTCATATTGAAAAAATACATTACACCGGTAATTGAAGTTATCGATATCGATCGTCCTAAAATATCGACTTTTACCACAGCGTAGTATTTTGACATTAAAGAATAAACGTCGCGGAATGATGATTGATGGCTCCACAGCTAGCAGCTCTGTGATTGGTAGTTGGTTTTACGTACTAATCACACCAATCACAGAGCTCCCAGCGGAAAGTGTGATTGGTTTGTGATATTGATGCGTTGATTCATTGATTGGTGCTTTTGGCACTGCAGCAACAACGCCGTACCGCCCACCGGCGACACAGGTTCTCATACAAACGAACTGTCAGAACGTTTCTAACCTTATTTATCTATTCAGTGGACAGGTCCATTCTTATGTTCCTTTTATAACCAGTACCCCAATCACGTATATTTGCGTCAACGTATTCGTATAGTAAAATTATCATTTGTATGTGAATTTGAAAGAGCCTCAATCGGACGTAAACAAACTAAATATTTGACACTCGAATAAGATAATATATTTCAATAATTTTAATTAAATAGATCGTTTAACTTGTTTCTGGACGTGCCATATTTACGTTAGTATGACGTTATCTGCGGTAAGGCTTTCAAGCTTACAACACGACACGGGAGTGCTTTGTGCTGTCGACTGACGTAAACTCGCTACGATTTCGTGACGAATATGTCAAATGTTCGAGATTGGGGTACAGGTTAAAGACGCTAGATAGCTACGCATGAAAAAACCTTATCGATCATAGAGCGAGCTCTCTCAGTAAGAAGCCTGACCAATTTGAAACTTCTTTGACATTTCTATGCTTCATCCTTTAACCATCTCCTCGACCTATATTTCCGTTATTCGGGTTCCTCATAGGAAATAGCCACTTTAAACAAGTGTGTTCGGGTTTTTGCACCCCGAGGGCGTAAGCAAGATACTTACAACGCTGTAAGTTAGGAGGGCGGGTGTGTAAACTGTTTGTATTCTCTTTCAAATGTCAATTCCCAACTATAATTGAAGTCCCTACTACATAAAGGTGTCCCTACTACATAAGTGTGTGCACAAATTAATACTACCTCAGCCCATATTAATTAGGTTATGTTAGTTAGTATTTAAACAATGGACAATGTTTGACGACGCGTTTGGTGTATTGGTTAGCGCTCCCGACTATTACGCCGGCCGTCGCGGGTTCGAATCCCGCAAGGGGAAAATGTTTGTGTGATGAACATGAACATTTGTACCTGAGTCATGGATGTTATATGTATTTAAGTATTTATGGGAGACGCCCCCGTCGTAATCGGTATCTGGTACTTCGTAACACAAGGAAGAAAATTCCTTATCACGAAACCAGACTATTGGTGTGTTGTCTGGCGCATATTTATTATTATTAATGTAATATTAGCTCTCTTAATATACCTACCGTGTATATTATTAGTTTTAACCACGATATACCCTTGATATCTCAAACCCCAACGACATTATATACCTCTAGGTATCGTGTCTGGAATCTCGGTGCTAGACTAATTACTTTGGTTTGGCAGAGATATGTCAAGTATAAATATGAATAATTCAAAAATAAGCAAGAAAAACAGGAACCTATAATTAAGACCTTAAAAAATATGTTATACTTAACTAAAATATGTTACTAAAGGAGTCCCTATAAATGAATACAGGGTGTTATTGCAAGGGGGTGCCAAATTTTTGGAGGTGAAAGGGACCATCAATATGAACAACTTTTACTATGGGACCATCGTTCAATTATTAATTTTATTTTCTGCCTCTCCATACATTATTGTCAATGTAGGTGACTGATTTTGTATGGGGAACCTGAAATTTTATTTAAGATTTTGACCATGACCCCATAGTAAAAGTTGTTCATATTGACAGTCTCATTCACCTCCAAAAATTTGGCACCCCCTTGCAATAACACCCTGTATGTATGGCACCTGAGTACATCTCAAAAACAAACGCGCATAGCTTTTGCTAAGTACAGTCAAGATCATATAAACCTACCTAAAATTAAATAAATATTTACAATCAATCTTCAACTCAATTTACAAAGTTATAGAGTTAAATTTCGTATGAGGAATTAAGTAGAGTTGTGATGTGCTTACGTGTACATCATAATCCGCTTATGTGCTCGGCGAGTTTTGACGAAATATTAAATCATTCCGTAACACATTATTATATATTTACTTTATTGTTTTTAAGCGGATTAAGGATACTTTGTTATTCTAACTGAAGGTGAGAAGTTCATTATTTTCCGGTTTTAACAAAAATGGATTAAATGTATTGAACAAATGAGTTATTGTATCATAAAATCTACCTACTTGATTTGAAAAAAATGCGCTCTTTAAGTCTTTTGTTTGCTTGGCGAATATTGTAAACAATCTTGACATTCCTTTTTATCGAAACTATGAAAAGTAGCAACCCTATTTATCGTTGAACACTGAGATCTATTTAAATCGAATAGGTAGTTGAATAATTTTAGTCATCGATATTATAATTTAATGTTTTAAAAGATTGTGTAAAATATTCGTCAAGTAAAGAAAAACATAACTAGTAATAGATACCAAATTATATTAATGTAAGGTTGTCTATATTCTTTTGTATTCAACTAACCCAAAGACGAAATAATATCGCCTAATGAAACGCAAGAGCAAATCCAACACCTCATGAATTAGGGTAAAAGATTGTAGCGTTGGCCCATACCGCCCGTTTCGCCCATTTTTACCCACACGGTTGGGCAGCCTAATTATAATTAGGGTAAGAGGGTGCCCCGGACATAAATAAGGGCTTGTACCTTAGCGTAGTGCTAGTAGTAGTGATGTGGAGGGATTGTGAAAGTATATCGATGGATTGGTGGCTTTAAAATCATGTCAATCATAAATGATTTTTCACCGGTCGTGTCAGAGTAATCTCACAGCAATTCCGCATTGGATAGCTAAACTTAGGTACCACAATTGTTTGTAGTTTTTTAAGTATGTTGCAGTAAGCAATGAGGGCTACCGTTTTCAAGCTCACTTCACTGTCGCGTGAGGTCCAGAATATAGCTTTTATGGTGTGTAATTGTCATGATGGAGACATAAAAAAATCAAGTTTGACATTAAATCTTAATATAACAATGCATCGGGCATGCCGCAGCTTTGTTAGGAAAAGAGGAGTAAGTACACAACTTATTAAATATTTAACATTTGTTTTCTTAGTCCCCCTTTAAAACACTCTCATTCATTAATACGTAACTAGTCTAGTATTCTTAAGGATATCGCCCTAGAAAAAAATTATGAATAGTTTTATAGTTTTATTGTGAATTTGTCTAAACTTCTGTGCTCGATGTTTTGTTTCGTTGTTGCCTGCTCAGTGCCTGCTATGTTCAAAACAAATAATCACCATGTCTTGTTTGAATGTTCTAACTGTTGTGTATTATCTACTATAAGACAAACCACTATGTAACTGCCGTGAAAACATAATATTTAGGATTACTATCTAGTATAACACCATTATGTACGTTTCTAATGTAATTCAATGATTGTGATCTGTTTTGTTTTCCATGAATAAATAATAATAATAAAACTAGTAGAGATGTGCCGACTATGACTTTGGCCGACTAGCCGACTAGTCGGCAGCAAAATGGCCGAATAGTCGGCTTGGCCGATCATTACTTTCGGTAAAATCCGGGTGACGTCGGAAATGTTCGTGAGCGCGCTCTCGGTTCGTAGAATTGGCACGCAGCCGGCGCCCCCACGCGGACCTTACTTACTTTAGTTAGATACTTCTAGTATTGTTTTATTTTATTAATTTCGAGATTGAATAACTTGGGTATATGGATGGAACGTATTTACTATACTAGGTTACCAAACCTAGTATTTGCTTCAAAGTACGCGTACCAGGTACGGGCTCAAAATACTTCCAAGACCATGAAAGTATAATTTGAATTACTTAGCAGCGAGCGGAACCCGCTTCCCCGAAATACTTGCAAAAAGACCGTAGTTATGAAATTAAATCTTACGCTCATAAAAAAGAGGTCAAAAATTGCAAGAAATAAAAGAAATACTCGCAACGTTTAAAAGTATTTTTCTTATAAATTGCACTTGTAAAAAGACAACTGTGAACTTGTGACAGACGAGGAACGTAAGACACGGGGTTCATTTCCTCGTCTGCCACAGGTTCACAGTTGTCATTTTATAAGTGCAATTTATATTATTAGGTTTGTATGGTGACAAAACACTATAAAAACAAAAATAAAGTAATTTCTGGTAGTAGGCACTAGGCAGCCGCGGCGCGCCGCCATACCAGGGCGCCCCGATAGAAACTCGAAAGCTCAAACGAAAAGTATTTCCATAAAAAGTATTTTGTTTTCTAATATGTCCAGTGTTTATGTTACAAAATATGTGGTATTTATCTTCCAACCAGATTATCACACGATAAATAAACGATGCACGTAAAGTATTACGGCACGCCAACGCGATTACGTGATAGTGTTCCTTATTGCAATGTAGCTAAGGTTCAGTTTTGTACGTTTTAAAAAATACTTGCAAGTATTTTATACCTGGTTTTGAGCCCTGGTGCTGATTTATGGACGTACTTTCAAGCCCTGGTACTTGAATTAGCAAGTACGACCAATGCCTATGGGGATGTCAAAGGAAGAGTTCCTATTTTTTATGTTATAATTGATTGTTACCAATAATTATTTGCTTTAATCAGTCAGGTATCAAACGACTGCCGGGAGTCGCATAGTAATGGAATTTCTATTGTGTCTCGTTCACACATACTTGACGAGTTAACCTTTATTTTGTTATTTTATAAAAGACTAAAGGAAGAGTTCCTATTTAAATTTTCTACCAATTATTAAATTGTATTGTAAACTGAAACTGTGATTCTTATAATAAAAAATAACAAGAGTAAAGATACAATTTCATTTCAATCACTCAAATTTTTAAGCATATTAACATGAGTGAGAAGCAGGCCGACTAGTCGGCGGATTTAACCGACTAGTCGCCGACTACAAAAATGGCCGACTAGTCGGCTTTACCGACTAGTCGGCGACTAGTCGGTACATCTCTAGTAACTAGTGTTTGCCATAATTAATGGGAATTATTGCTAAATATTCGAAACATTAATCTAAATAGAAATAAACCCGCACAACTAACCCACCAACAGTGACATTTGACATTTCGGAGACCTCACGTTAACAAGCGCCCCAGCAGCGAATTCATACGCGATTAGCTCTCAGTTAAATACGTCTTTTCTCACTGCCAATCAAATCATTGACTATAGGTACTTTGAGTAAAAACACTAATAAGGGTAATATAATTTTTTAATTTTATCGAAGCTTATACGTGACATCCCTAATGTTGTATGCTTACAGGATTGTTCTCTGTGTACCTACCATCTGTAGGAATAATTACTTATTCTTTTTCTAACACAAAATTTGATGAAATAAGATAAATGCGATAGTGTGTAAGTATATACCTACCATTGTTCAGTTTTCACGTCTAAACGGTTGAATAGATTATGATAATTTAAGCGTAGGTACTTTACTTTTTTGTTACACTTTGGTGAGATATTATAATTTCAACACGTGGTGAAAGTGAGGATTACATTTTTAATGAAGAACTAGCTTTTGCCCGCGACTTCGTTCGCGTGGACTTCAGGTTCGTCCCGTCTAGTAGCGCAAAAAATGTGTTTTTTTTACGACCTACGATTAGAAACCTCAAAAATTGTAGCCTATATGTTATTCTGATGTATAAGCTATATTGTGGTAAAGTTTCATTCAAATCCATTTAGTAGTTTTTACGTGAAAGAGTAACAAACATCCATACATCCATACTTACAAACTTTCGCCTTTATAATAGTATATAATGAAGAATTAAAGTTTGAAAGCGATGTTTGGTTTCCTTTCTATAAAAGAAAAACTTATTCAAAAAGTATAAACTCGCTGTGAGAAATCAGGTTCCATCTCAATTGCCTAATATCTCTCAATAACCTACAAAATGGAAGTAAACTTAATAGAACTTGGTCTATTTAAGCCTCTTAATTAGCTTCGCTTTGTTTTAACAAGGTTGAATGACCTCTCAATCTATTATTCCTGACCTTTTATCAGTTTGACTCGAAAAGTTTTAATTAAAACGCCATTTTTCAATCCCAGACGGTTTTGACCTTTTTGCATCGATAAATCTAAGGATTAAAGGGAGAATCGGCAGGCAGCATGTATTTTAATGCTTTTTAAAACATCTTCAGTATTAACCCTAAACATTTGTGGTTGTTTTACCACTACTTCTACAAATTATTATATTCTCAAATCTAAGGGTACCTACTCAAACAAAATTAATTCATTTCTGAGTAGGGGAACCAACCATCGGCATCAGTCTTTATGGAATTTAGGTAGGTAAGGTATAATTTTTTGACATCTGATTTGTAATGCAATAAAATATAGAAATATAAATATGAGCCAGACACATCCATTATTTTGGTTTCGAACTAAGGAATTTTCTTCCTTGTGCTACGAATGCCAGACAATGATAATGAGGGGGGCGTCTCCTATAAATAGTTAAATACATATTAACATCCATTATTTGGTACAAATTACACATTATTTAGCACAAAGAGAAAAGCGACATTCACCCATATAACACAAGAAATAAACACAAGCTTGTCGTTCCTAACTTCAGATTAGTTAAAACTAGTAATTCGTTTATGGGAAATTGTATAAAATTCTTTAATAATATACCACACAATCTTGTCGAATTGCCGGTTGATAAATTTAAGAAACACGTTAAAAACACGCTTATGTCTAAAGGCTATTATAAGGTTCAAGACTATCTAAACGACACGAATGTGTGGTCCGTCCAGCCTGCACCGACTGATGTACTTACCTTTGATGATTTCGATTTTACGGCAGCTAGTGGTGACTGAGTTTGTTCCGGCGTTTCTTCTCAGCACTTGCCTAATTTGTCTGTGTTCTGTCTCGAAGCGCTGGTAGGGCCCAAAAGATAAGGAGACATGTTTCGGCCCTTTCAGGGCACATTTATTTTTATTTTTTTCACTGTATATTTTGACGTTCATAAGTGTCATTTCATGACCTAAATTGAAATAAAGATTTTGAATTTGAATTTTGAATTTGAATTTAAATGTTCATGCCCTTCACATAAACATTTGCCTCATGCGGGATTCGAACCCGGGAACGCCATGCCATCATAGTAGGTAAGGAGCGCTGTCCACTACACCAAGAGAGGACTTTTTTATCTTTTTTTTCTTGGCCTTTTTAAAGCGATTCCAAAATAATATAACTCAGTCATTTGTGTTTTTTTATGTGTGTGGTGGTGCTATTTGCTTTCAACTAATTTCATGTCTAAACATACTTGAGTTAATAATAATAACACCATAAACAAAGTAATTACACAGAAAAGCATCTTATTTATTCGCTAGTAGTACAATTTAGGCGGTCTTATTGCTTGAAGCAATTGTTACGAGTTAGTTCTTTTTATTATTTATTTTAATTAGTGGTTACCCTACTGCATCCAGTATTCAGTTCATTGCTCGTTCCGTCGCGTCGCCAATATAGCAGCCGCGATGTTTGATCAGCTCACTATTAGATATTGCCACTTCAATCAAGTGTGAGATTTAGACCTTTAGCCTTTCTATTCTACAATATTTACACCAAATACGCATGCGGCAAAGATGTGGCTGACTGATACTTATTGTCGTCTATTTTGTGTGCTTTGAAAAATGAACGTCATTCATATTTTGCGATGAAATTGTATGACTTTCTTCCATCAATCAGCTTCATTGTTTACCTGCCCATATGGTCAAGGTTTCTCGCACTTAACCACCTTAGGAGCCAAACTCTCTTGCACTGCGCGTCATTTTATCTTTGAAGTGACGTCCATTTTTGAGTCGGGTGTGCAAACGATTTTCGTTGAAAAGTGGTTAGGCGCTAATGACCTTGACTACTAAGCGCGTACTACTATTCGATCTTGCTTCCTGCTATTTTAGCAAAAGAACTAATATATGATTAAAAGGCGTTCACAAGCAATCAAAATGTCTCATTAACATAAAAAACAAAGTATTTCTATTAAAGTTAACGAAAGTAGAAAGCTGCCGAGTCTAACAACGCCTAACCGCAAAGAATCCCTGTGTCGCGTATACACTTGTAAGACTAATTAATTATTCATGAATATATGAATACATAATCAGCATCAGGGGTTATATGATCTTACAGATAGGGAGAGGGTGACCCTGAAAATTAGTTGTATTTTTCTTCTACGATACTGCAGTTTGAATAATGTGTATTATATTTATCACGGATAATAATGATACTACTAGTGGTAATGTGAAGTAACATTTTTGAGCCAACAATACTAAGATTAGTATGTGAGTGAAGTATGTTGATTCAGAAATATATATTTAAGTGTCTATTAATTTATCACAGGGAGAAATATTTTTTTGTTACGATTTTATATTATTTATAATATTGTGGTTTTCATGCTATTTCATTTTTCATCTTTCACAGTTAACAACCAATCACCTACTATCTCCTAAAACACTACACTAAACAAATTGTGTTGTTTTCTTTCTTAAAACAATAACGACTATCTTTCATAAAGCTCGTTTAGCTCACTATCTGTAACTTAGACTTGTATGCCAGTAGATGAAGCCATTCCCTCAGATTTAATGAAACGTTAAATTTTCTCATAAGTATGGCAATTTATTGATAGAAAATATTTTTCATAACATATGACTTCTAAACAATTACAAAAAATGCGGTCAGTCACAAATGATATTCCACGCTGTATTTTAAGGCGTTCAAGGTTCCGGGTTCGATTCCCGGTCGGGTCAAAGTAGAAATCATAAGTTTGTATGTTGTCTTGGATCTGGGTTTTATGGTCCTACCGTTGTTTCTTTTAACTACTTACTTTGGGATCAGAGCCAATGTATGTGATTGGTGTACAATATTTAAAAAAAAACTCTACGCTATGCTCTCTGTAGATGAACGGAGAGCATTGAACGAGTATGTAGATATTGCTAATAGGTATGCGTCATCTATCTAGGTACATATCCGTAACTTTTGAAAAGCATTATGTACGCTACAAGAATCCGTACTTTGGATAACAAAGTGTTTACTATGTAAGTTTACGGAAGTTTCAAAGTTTCACGATTTATTACGATAGCAGTTCCCGGCGGGCACATAAATCAAATAAAACTTGCATGGCTATGAATGGACATATAATATTTTCGTGTTTTGTAACGGTAGGCAATTTTTTTTTTCAAATTACGTTTCAAGCCGCTAATAGAGCCTTACGACTGAAATGAGCCGATATTAGCCGGGACCAACGGCTTATGTGCCTTCCGAAGCACGGAGACGCTTGTGATATTAAGCCATTATGATGGTCAGAATGGTCACCCATCCAAACGCGACCACGCCACGTAGGTTGCATAACTTCGATAATTACTACCCAAGCGCTGCCACCACTGCGCTACGAGGACATCAACACTGCTCGTATTTAAATTAATATAATATATCGAACCTAAATTAGATTTAACCAAATGATCAGCATTTCCCCCATTTTAGCGATTTATATTTAAATCGGAGTGCGGTTTTCTAAATTCGATTTGACCAAAATTGCTACCTGGAATTAGTAATGTTGGAATATTAATTTTACCAATAAGTGTTAGCTGTAAACGGCTAATTATTTTTGAGTTTTTATTAATGAGGCTTTATTACGCATTTAAACATGAATATGTTTATTGTCTGTTTTGGTGTTTATTTAAAAAATAATATACAGGGTTTGGCCTACAATAGAAGCATTAAAATATACTTAATAAACCCTTTAAGTTACCAATAATCAATTCAAATGGCCAGCATTATGGCCTCTTTGCCACAAGGAAATGGTTTCGTTTTTGAATAGGGCAGTCTTATTTTTTTCAGTTGCATGTCTTAGTTTTAATTTTTTCTTGTTTGTTATTAATGAAATCAAGTTATTTTAATTTATTATCATGAAATTGTTGTTATTTTCTAACAAAATAAATCGAACCAGAAATGTATTGCAAACAAAAATGTGTCCAGTCACAGAATTTGACATTGTCATTTACTACAACGAGTTAGCGATTCTGATATAAGTACATTAATTAGGGATTTTGTCTTTGGATTATTACACTTATTAAACTGCAGAGATTCGATAAACCACAACTTATCTATACATATAAAAAGCTTTGTCCTGAATGACTGACGGATCAACGCACAGCCTAAACCGCTGATCGTAGAGACTTGAATCTGGGAGGGTGTGTTCCTTGTCGGAATAATAAAGAAGCAACATTTCTTAATATTAGCATAACTTTCTAAATTGAAGACTGTGTAAATGTTTGTTAACTTTTATCGTTCCGAGAAATTGATACAAGTTCTTTACTATTGTTTTCGTTCGTATCAACGTGCCTGTCAAACTAAGTAGAACCGTAAAAGTTATGACGGCAAAACCACCGTTTCCTAGTCTCACTTTTCTTTGAACCCTGTATTTTCATCTTTTTTATGCCAAAGGAATTTGAACCTTATATTTGAAGATGGAAGGCGATTGGTGTAACGGAAAGCAAGGCTATGTTTTTTTCCCAGTTTCTTTAGACATGTCTGTAAGGGTTACACAGAGATGGGTAGTTCGTCAAGCTTTTTAACTAAACACCAATATGTCAGCAACATCTCCCTTGGTTTAAAATGTTTTTAACACTCACAGTGTCTTAATTAAATTATGAAAAGATGAAATAATACGCTGTTGCAAAGATGGCGCTAACATCACGCAATGATCCAGGAGAAACCAAAAATTTCGCACGGTCGTACAAACAGCACGGTAGCTTAATTAGAAGAGCATTTGACCCGGTTAGCCAGAAAGATGCTGGTTCAAGTCCCGCCCGTAAATATTTTTTTCTTATTTCATCTTTTAAATACATATCCATTGCTTCAGTCCCTTGCAATGAGCAGTTTTCCTGTCATTAGGTGCTTTAACCGACTTCAAAAAAAGAGGTTCTCAGTTCGACCTGTATGTTTGTGTGTATGTGTGTTTGTCCGCGAATATCTCACGTTTGGCTAGACCGATTTTGATGCGGTTTTCAGCAAAGTATTTGCTCTAATGCATTTAATAACCTTAATTTATATAAAAAAAACTTAATCAACTAAAATTAAAACCTTTTAATTATGTGTTGTTGTTACGGACACCCAATTATTGTATTAGTTTAAGGTTTTATATGAAAATAAAGATTGTTTCTGTTAGGGCCATAGTGAGTAAGCATTGTATTAGCTTAGGGCTCGTTTCATTTGAATAGAAAACCGGTTAGTTATGAATTCCCACTTGCAAGATAGGTAGGGTAACAGTTAACTAACTAGGTAGGAAATATTACGAATTAGGTAGGTAGTTTGGTACAGGGGCGAAGGAGACCCTGGTAGGCTGTCTCGCTCAGATGGAGTGAGACCGGTAAAGCCTGTCAGCTGTTCCTGTCCCCCATCTCGCACTTTCTGAGGGTAGGTAGGAAACCCATAGAGTGGATTGTTGCGGGTGGGAATTTTATGACGACTAATGTAGGTAGGTAACAAAAATGTTAGAAGGAGATAGGTACAACAACATCGGTTGTCTCCCTCCATATCTCGATGTAGGAGGGTGGCTGTAAAAAGCGTAGGAAATAGTACGCAGATGTTTGTTTTGTGTCCGTCCTTGTTTGTTAATAAGTTACATTAGTCAATTGTGAATGTTAGAATTTTGGCAATAAATATAGGGCCGTGAGTGGGCTAAATTTGTACGCGCTCTCACGGTCACCGATCTCAGAAAGAAGAGTTTTATTTGGAATCTACAGTCTACTACATCGAGGGAACCGACCGTCGGAACATTGACTCGGAGAGTAGTCAATATCGTCTGGTCCGTTGCGATCCGGATAAGAAGAAATCAGCAACGCGGCATCGACTTGTGCTTTGGTTGGCACATACACCGAGGGATCTACGCCGAAGCACAGTGTAACCAGGGCCGCGTTTCGGCCTATACTCCTACGAAGAGACGGTCACTTTACACGGGTTGTTCCGTGGCTCGGGCATTCACCACCTAACGGTGCCAAACGGTGTCTGTCTCGAGTTTAACGCCATTCCCAGGCGGTGCAGTCTTCGGGCGAGCTGCCACAGTCGCGCAAGCGATTGTGAATAAGTCCGACCGGCGCCGGTACGGTGTGCGTAAGCGTGGGGGCCGGACTGTAGGCACTGCGGAGGGTTCTGGACATTCCAGCCAGAACTGAGCACCCCACGGATGCGTACATTCTCTGCCGGGCGGTACCTCCCTTCCGATCCTGCACGACCATCCATCCCCAGACAGGCTCCCCTTGGTAGTGTACCTGTTTGGGATTGATAGGAGTAGGGGCAGCAAGTAAGAAGATGCCGACTACGCGCAGCCAAGCTGGGAGAATGGAAGCCGAAGACTCAAGACAGCGCAACTTTGAAGAGCCACCCGCATCACCGTCTGTGCAAGCCACCGCGAGTAATTTACAACTACCCGCAGTAGGCGGACGAATGGAAACGGCAGTAGAGAGACGTCACGACGCCGACGCCGACGCGCCTAGGACAAGGCCGCCGCCGTCATCGAGAGGGTCAAGCGTCGCCGCTCGTCTAAAGCAAGCCGAGTTAAGAGCAGCCGAGCAGTTTGCGGCTATTGAGAAGAATCTAATTCAAAAGAGATTAGAATTTGAGATCGCTACGATAATGGATACAACAGATGAAGATGACCGTGAGAGCCTACCCGCCGGTGAGGCCCTAGCGAGGGTAGATGACTGGTTGGAAAATGCCCAGTCCCGGCGTCGAAATGTAAATACGCAACTACCCACAACCGAGATGTCTTGCAGCGTTCCTACCCTCCGTGAAGAGAGGAATGAAAGAGATAGACATATGTTTACGAGACGCAAGGAAAAAGATGCGCGTAACATGGAGGTAGATAGAAACCGACATTTGAATTCGCCGAGCATAGAATTAAATGAAGATGTCAACAATATTAAACAAGATGTGCAGCGACAGGTCGAGTCAAACAATGATTGTATAGCGAGACCCCAAGAGACTATGGACGGGGCGGAACGACTTGCTTACACATTGGAGAGGATTATGTCGAAGCGACCGGCCCCACGTCAAGCTATTGAGTTACCGATATTCAATGGAAACACGAACGAGTGGTTGCCATTTAAAGCTGCAATGGAAGATTCAACGCGATCATGCAACTTCAGTAAAGCCGAGAACCTGGCTAGATTGAGGAATTGTCTAAGAGGAGAAGCCAAAGAGGCAGTAGCGGCGTTATTATACCGTGCCACCGATCCGGACAAGATAATGCGAACACTAGAACAGTGTTATGGGAGACCGGAAGTTATCATTGATCGGGCACTGGACGACCTCAAGAACCTGCCGCGAGTTGGAACGACAGCCAGTGAATTGAATTCGTTCGCGATTAAGGTGCAGAATATCGCGTACACACTGGACTCCGTAGACAATAGAAGCTACCTCAGGAATCCGTTGCTGACACGAGACGTGGTCGATAAGCTGAGCCCACACTTAAAAACAAGATGGTGCGACTACGCAGCGCGGTACGCAAGCTACTCGGAGCCAGAGATCGTGACACTATCGCAGTTTTTGATGGAAGAAGCGAATAAAGCGATTCGATTCGCATAGTGTCGCAACCTAGCAACAGCGCGGCGAAGAAAGAAGTGCAAGCTAAGCAGAAGGCTAACTCAAAGAAGCGAAACACTGGTGTGTACGCCACAGCCGAGGATAAGGCTACGACGGCACAAGAGAAGACGTGTTTATGTTGCGGCGGGGACCACGAAGTGTCGAAATGCACGAAGTTTACAACCATGACAGTAAAACAAAGATGGGATTGGTTGAAGGAAGAGAAGATATGCTTTCTATGCTTGAACAATAAGCACAGGCGAATCAAATGTAAAGCACCGATGTGTAATGAGAATGGCTGTAGCCGACGTCATCACAGGCTGTTACACACAGAGCGTGACAACAGCGGAAGTCAACAAAACCAAGAAGTGGTAGCCTCAGTTAACCATACTGTGGGGGCAGCCAAGGTGTTGTTGAAGGTGTGTCCGATCGTCATTGAGGGGCCACGGGGTAGAGTAAACACACATGCTCTACTTGACGAAGGGTCTACAGTAACGTTGATCGATCAGGACTTGGCGGATTACGTCGGTGCAGAAGGCCCGCTTCGAGACTTACACATATGCAGTGTGAATACACAGAGCGTACCACACACAAGCAGAGAAGTGGAGGTTCAGATAATCGCAAGTAACAACGAGAAACATTTGGTGAAAGCGAGAACGATGGAGAATCTCCGCTTGAATACTCAAACGGTGGGTCGGAGCTGTTTAGAGTATAAACACATGCGTAACCTGAACGAGAGTAACGTGTGTTATGTGAACGCCAAGCCGCGTGTCCTCATAGGCGCGGATAATTGGCATCTGATAGTAAGCAGGAAGCTGTTGACAGGCAAACGCCACGAGCCAGCAGCATCGCTCACCAGACTGGGGTGGGTGATACATGGTCTAGCGCCGTCCCGAGTCATAAGGGAGAGAGATACGGTGTTGTTCGTTGATGACCATGGGAGAGCTCGGTCTACGCAACCTGACGAAGAATTACACAACATGGTGAAGTCATACTTCGAGATCGATTCACTGGGCGTTCAGAAGAAGGAACGCGAGAACCCTGATGATGTGCGCGCCTTAGAAGCCTTTGAGTCTACAGTGAGATGTGTCAATCAGCGATATGAAGTTGGATTGCCGTGGCGCAAGGTTAACACAGTTATGCCGCCGAGCTACGAAGCTGCGAGGCGGAGGCTCACGTCAATAGAAAAGAAGATGGACGCATCGGAAGACTTCAAAGCAAAGTACACAGCCCAGATCGAGAGTATGCACAGAAAAGGCTACGCGGAAAAATGCCAAGAAGCCGACACACAGAGCCCGCGTCTCTTGTATTTACCACACTTTGCCGTGGTAAATGATACCAAGCCACAGAAGGAATACAGCGTTTGGCTGCGGAACGTAGAGACACTTAGCAGTCTGCGTCTACCCCGCCTCTACACTTTGACGGATGGAGTGACTGGAAAGCAGCTGCACGTGTTCTGCGACGCTAGCGAGTCTGCTTACGCGACAGCAGTCTATTGGCTTGTAGAGCACGAGGATGGATCACGTCGTGTGGTATTAGCGGCAGCAAAGGCAAGAGTAGCCCCGATGAAGACGCAGACGATACCACGTCTAGAGTTACAAGCGTGTCTTATCGGAACGAGACTTGCGTCGACAGTAATGGAAGAGCACAGATGGCAGCCAGATAGAGTTACATACTGGACAGACTCTACAACCGTTCTGCACTGGATTGGGAACGATAGAGTGCGTTACACGCCATACGTAGCGCACCGCTTGAGAGAGATATGCGAGTTTTCAAGACCCGATCAGTGGCGGTGGGTGCCGACGCAAGATAACGTAGCGGACGACGCGACTAGAGTCGTCACAGAGATAAAATCAGATAAAGACAGATGGTTTACTGGGCCATCGTTTTTATACGAACCGGAGAATACATGGCCGTCTCAAGCAGTCTGCACAGAGAGCAGCGAGGAGACTGTATGTAGCGTTGCGACAGAGGACAAATGGAGCGTGCCAGACGCCGGGCGTTTCTCTAACTATGAGCGCCTAGTGAGAGCGATGGCGTATGTGCTTCTATTTGTAGATAAATGTCGCAAGCGCGCAACTGTTTTGACCAAAGAACACATAGATAGAGCGGAAAGATGGCTGATGAGGCGAGCGCAGGCCGACTCATTTCGAGAAGACATAGAGCGCCTAGGAAGAGGCCAGAACTTGAAGGCAGGGAGTCGCATCAGAACACTGGATCCATTCATCGACGAGGAGGGCGTGTTGCGGGCGAGAGGAAGGACGAGGGCAGCGGGTGTGTCTGCCCCCGATACTACGCCCGTAATATTGGACGGCAGCCACCCGTACGCGCGGTTGTTGTGCAATCGAGAACACCGTCGCGCCCATCACTCCCACAATGAACGCGTCGTGAACGATATACGACAGAGATACTGGATACTTCGATTGCGACCTACCGTTCGCGCCGTGGCCTATAAGTGCGCCTTTTGTCGAATGAGAAAGGCGAGACCTGTGACACCTGTGTTGGGAGACTTGCCGCGCGCTCGAGTAGAGGCCTTCACCAGACCATTCTCTAACTGTGGTCTAGATTTCTTTGGTCCCATGACTATAACTGTGGGCCGTCGTCACGAGAAGAGGTGGGGAGCGTTATTCACATGCCTCACCACGAGAGCCGTGCACATAGAGTTGGTAGCGAGCCTGTCGACTGACTCAGCTATTATGGCGTTGCGGCGTATGGGAGCGCGACGAGGGTGGCCACAGAAAATGTACTCAGACAACGCGACGAACTTCAAGGGCGCAGACAAAGAGCTACGAGCAGCGATGGAAGAATGGGAACCAGCTCTACGTGACTACGCGCTCACCCAGCGCATCGACTGGCGCTACATAGCACCGGGGGCACCGCATCAGGGGGGAGCGTGGGAGCGTCTCATTCGCTCTGTCAAGAACGCTCTACGAGTCACTCTACATGAAAAAGCACCAAGAGAAGAGGTACTTCAAACTCTACTGGCGGAGGTCGAGCACACCATGAACGCGCGACCGCTCACCCACGTGCCGGTCAGCGCTGATGACCCGGAGGCGCTCACCCCTAACCACTTCCTACTAGGGGGACCGCGCGGCCTACCCATCATAGGGCCGTGCGAACCAGCATCGAGGAAGACGTGGAGGGCGGCGCAAGCGCTAGCCGACGAGTATTGGCGCCGCTGGCTGAAAGAATACCTACCCGACCTGGTGCCAAGAAGAGGAGCTCGAGATGTCGCCGAGGTCGCCATCAAGCCGGGCGATCTAGTCGTCGTGGTGGACCACACTCTACCTAGAAACGTGTGGCCCCGAGGCGTCGTCACAGAAGTACATCCTGGACCGGACGGAGCAGTGAGGAACGTCGAGATTCGGACCAAGGGCGGCGTGTTTCGTCGACCGGCGTCGAGATTGGCTGTCCTGCCGGTGAAATAAGAAGAGGTTCGCACTTCGCAGCGCTTCACCGGGGGGAGACTGTTACGGACACCCAATCATTGTATTAGTTTAAGGTTTTATATGTAAATAAAGATTGTTTCTGTTAGGGCCATAGTGAGTAAGCATTGTATTAGCTTAGGGCTCGTTTTATTTGAATAGAAAACCGGTTAGTTATGAATTCCCACTTGCAAGATAGGTAGGGTAACAGTTAACTAACTAGGTAGGAAATATTACGAATTAGGTAGGTAGTTTGGTACAGGGGCGAAGGAGACCCTGGTAGGCTGTCTCGCTCAGATGGAGTGAGACCGGTAAAGCCTGTCAGCTGTTCCTGTCCCCCATCTCGCACTTTCTGAGGGTAGGTAGGAAACCCATAGAGTGGATTGTTGCGGGTGGGAATTTTATGACGACTAATGTAGGTAGGTAACAAAAATGTTAGAAGGAGATAGGTACAACAACATCGGTTGTCTCCCTCCATATCTCGATGTAGGAGGGTGGCTGTAAAAAGCGTAGGAAAGAGTACGCAGATGTTTGTTTTGTGTCCGTCCTTGTTTGTTAATAAGTTACATTAGTCAATTGTGAATGTTAGAATTTTGGCAATAAATATAGGGCCGTGAGTGGGCTAAATTTGTACGCGCTCTCACGGTCACCGATCTCAGAAAGAAGAGTTTTATTTGGAATCTACAGTCTACTACATCGAGGGAACCGACCGTCGGAACATTGACTCGGAGAGTAGTCAATAGTTGTCTTTAGACACAAACTAATGAATCTAAAGTCTAGGATGGAGGCATGTTTTCTCATCATCTATACCAATAAAATGCTTTGTCCTGAATGACTGACATATTGATTGACTGACTGACTGACTGACTGACTGACTGATGGATCAACGCACAGCCTAAACCGCTGATTGTAGAGACCTGAAACTGGGAGGGTGTGTTCTTTGTGTGACGAAGGGATCCGATAAGAAAAGATTTTCAGAAATTCCACCCCTAAGGGGGTCAAAAAGGGGTGCAAAGTTTGTATGGGACAACGTGATCCCTTGGTCCAATCTACTTCAAATTTTGCATACACATTCTTTTACAGAATTGACGGAAGATTTATTTTGTATTTAATTGAAAGTCATCTCCTAAGGGAGTAAAAAAGGGGTGCAAAGTTATTATGGGGGTGATTTGCTTCGAATTTGATGTCAATACTCTTTAGTGCTTACGATTAAAATATTTTTTATTTCATTTTTGACAGTTTTTGACATAATCTGAGACAGAATATTTGACACATGTTTGTTATTGATGTTGCTCTCGAGAAGAGATTTTATTGCATAGAATAGTAAATAATATTTTTTTGTGTTTAAACAGCGTGTACGTGTAGCGTATCAATCGGTGTGTCCAGTGTATGATCATAATATTGTCGGTGGACATTCTACGCTGCTCTTGTGGTCGAAAGGTGTCCAATCTGTAACTTTTCTGCAAACTTTTCGTGTGGGACCTATGTTTAGCAGTGGACGGCTTTTGGATGTTGATGATGATGGTGACGTAGATCTTTACATAGAATTGTCCCTTTCAATTAACGATTTGAATTCAAGAAAGTAGAGTAGGTATTCGCTATAACCAATAACCATAAACAAAGCTCAAATTCAATCTCTTAAGGTAGCGAGAGAAGACTTGAGGGAATTTGCTTCTCTCACAGCCTGTATGTGACATGATGATGTGTAAGCGCCGAGAGGGGCGTACGAAGTATTTCCATTTCTTTGTAAAATTAAAAAAATAATATCCCTGTGTAAGTTTGATATTTATAGTTAGTTTGATTATACCGGGCTACATGTTGTGTGTACATAAAGTATAACATTTGTTGTCTGTACGCATTTCTTTGTATATATTTTAAAACTGGATGTTTTTGTTTGTTTGTTTGAACGCGCTACTCACGGGAACTATTGGTAAGGTTATAAAATATGGTAGATAGATAATTTATCAGGGAAGGCCATAGTTTAATGCGTATAGGCTTATAAATTTTCGCTACGATCTATGGGAATGGAGTTAAACTAAAACGCGCGTACGAAGTCGCGGGCGGGCCGCTAGTGTTTAAATAAAGAGATAAGAGAACATTAAGTTTTTTTATTATCTCTGAACTTGGCAACAGTGTGTCACACCCTGAACGTCGGACTTAGTTTTCTTTGAAAGAAAAACCGATACAATTGGAACAAAGTTCTCTCGCACTGAGCGGTGTTGATATATTTTTTGTTACGAATCCATGACTAGACAAGTTCTTTTGTAGTTCCTTACGAGACCAGAAAGGTAAAGGGGGAAAGTATGTAAGTACTTATGTAGATAAAGGTAGAATTAAAAGAAAAAAATATACTTTATATCGCTCCTGTTCGGAAAGTTGAATTTTCATGTGTAGATAGCAGGGTGGAAAATAGATTTTCACTCCCTAGGGTGGAAATTTTAATTTATTAACTTTTAATTGCTACGATCAGGCATGGAGACAAAGGTGATTGAGTAATTCATAATATTAATCAAAGTTTTCCACAGTCAATATAGAAAATAGTATGAAATAATATCTCGAGTGCAATGGGTCGCTTTCTCCCCTTGGTTGGCCATCTCTTTGAATCCTATGTATTTGTTGCAGGGCAGGGTTACGTCCAGGGTCATCTTATAAGAAATACTTTTACTTACAATTATATGCTGTCCTGGTGCACTTTCATGGGTCACAAACATCCTATCTTCAAAATAAATTCTCAAAACACCGAACTGTCTTCGTAAATGTGCACATTTGGTTATCGTAAAATGCTTATTGACATTCGGCGGCGGTACGGTCGTCCATTTTATTTTGGCGGGAAGCGGCGACGCCATCTTGCTTTTTCTTTTTTAAACGCTGAATGCGCGGTAATTGACAAGGCCAGTTTGAATTGCGAGAGAAACCTTTTTGCTCATGTCTCTTGTAATTTAAACTTTAATCCAATGTGGCAGGAGGTTTTTATATTTATGGCATCGATTAAAGGCATCATCAATTTATTAAGTTTGTGATTTAAATCCCCTTTAATCTAGATTTAGTTTAATAAACGTTCTTTGACAGTTATTTTAGGTTGATAGGGTCAGAATTATTTAATCCCGAATAAAGCTAGATCTAGATTTATTTGGCAATGTGTCATTTTGATATTCAGACAAGCTGTAGCAAACTTGAATAATTTGGGGAATGCGTTAACAAGCGAATAAATATTGCGGTACTTTTGGAACGAAAAATGTTAGCATTAACTTTAAGGCGCGCTTTTAATAATTCTTAAATTAATGTTTCATAAAATAGCCTACAGAATTAATACCGGTCTTCGCTATGAATTTATAAGTGGAAAAATGTTTATTTGAGTAAGTGACAACTTTTGAATAATAAAACGATTACCTTTGACCTTTTACATTGTTTTATTTCACCAAATGGTTTTATATATAAAATGAAAGTGTTGGAAACTGTAAGACTAACAATAAAAAGGTAATGAAGTTCATTTGTTTGATTAAATGTATTTTTTCATGTGATGATTACTGAATTCCTTTTTTTACTATTCCGTGAATGTGTGAGAGAAGATGGAGACATGAAAGATATAGTTGAAAAAATATAAATAAATTATAACTTTTTTCCGTGTTATCCATCTACAACACCTATGGGTTGGCTGGAAGAGATCTCTTTTAGGGATAAGCCCACCTTTGTTCACATCGTGACTTTTTGTATTTCCTGTACATCTTATAAGTGCAATAAATAATATATAGTTTTAGGTAAGTATATTATAGGAGGACTTATGCAAAAGCATTATTTCCCAGTCATACCTTCAGGTCATGCAGAAAGATTATGATGAGTGCAGGACTATTAGATTTATTTATAGTTTATTGCACAAGCAAAATTTGTACAAAGGGCGGACTTAGCGCCATATGGTATTCTCTACCAGTCTTACCTTTGGGTTAGGCAGAAAAGATTGTGAATGTACAATTTTGGCGGTCTCATCGCTGGTAGGTATTGTAGTCAATCTAAGCCTTTTCCATATAACTCGTACTAACCAAACGTTTTGTATTCAATGCAGATATTTACGAGAAGACTAACTATAACCAACTCCCGTAATAAACAACAGAAATCGACACTCGATCCTTGTTTTAGAAGCCGTAGCGTAACCAGCCGCTCTGAAATTCGATATTTGTTACGGGGGCGTACTGCGTCCTTGCTTCAATCCGTTCAAGTTCCAGACAGTTCAATTCCTACTCAACTATTTGAGTCGCCAAATTAGCGTTGCGATGCAACTTGGAATTTTCAGCTATTTCAATCACTCGTGTAGTACTGAAAGACAATTCAACTAATTCAATTCAATTAACGTAATATAATAAGTGTATCATTGCAGTAATATTGGTTTAATTACTTTTCGTAATGACAGGCAGCCATTTGTCATTTCAAAGTCCTAAAAATTTGTAAAAAATAGTATAGTGTGACATGGATCTTTTGACCGACGGCAAAAATGTGAACTAACGCCTTTCATTTTGTAAAATACGGTTGTCAGATCTAGCGCAGTCAAACCTTCTCTATCTTACTTCCCCATTTTTTCTCATATCTCCTATAATTTTCGTTACTTGAAATAAAATGATTATTTTTAAATACCTTAAAGCTAAGCTCCTGATAAAGTTAGAATTTCCAATAGTTGTTTTTACTGTTCAAACAATTGTTTTGCTTTTAGAATCCGCGGAACATACATGATACAAACTTATATAAATACATGCTTATACTGCTTCAAATTAGTATCCTTTTTTTGACTTTGCCATGGTTAGGTATAAAATTATTAGATTTTTGCATTGGCTTCCCTGATTGCTAGCGCCCTCTGTCAATGTCATCGATCGGCCAGACAAAGTTCGTTCGCCACAACCAAAGAAGAAGAAGAAGAAGATCCTTGTCGCACTGTATGTGATGCTGTCACAATAAGCGCGGCAGGCGCTTGTTGTAAATTTTTTTGTTTGTCTCGTTATTATTTCTTCCGATATCTTGTTTTTTATTACTCTATATTATTTACAATAATAAATCAGTAAATTAAAATTATTCGACCATCAGAGTAAGCCCTTAAAGCTCTGAAGGCATTTCAATCATACGTCAGCACTAGTTAGCGTATAAAACTAGAAAACAGCTACGTACTCTATCGACTATCTAGGCACATTGTTAGGGATTATCCAGTTTCTGGTCAGTTCCTGGAAATGTTATTTGCTTTTCTGCATTCAAAGGCATAATCACTTTTGCAACGAAACTAACATTGTATAAGTCAGCTCGGAAAACTTTATTCTGCCATTTTAGATTATTAAATAATAGTGGTGGACGAAACATACCAACTTCGCGACCAATACTCATTTCTATCACAAAAACAAATGGGTTCCGTCGCCGTCGTTTAACCAATCAAACAATAACTTCGATCAATAAGTTCTAATACAGTTGGAACCGGCTAATATCGGTCTGTTCGTCTTTAAGCTATGTCAACTTGATAAAATCTGACAGCAAGGTTGGTCGCTTGCCTTGCAAACACTCCTCCGCCAATCCGCACTGAGTCCGCGTGGTGGAGTATATGGCTCATACTACCTCATAATTGAGGTAAGGCCTTTTACCAGTAGTGAAATGCTAACAAGCTAACTTACTTTTTACTTTTTTTGATACTGTACGCCCTGTATGAATACCTATAGATAAGCCTTCCATTGTCAAGATTGCGTGCCTTATTGTCACGGCATCAAAAACTTTGAAGTGTTTCGCGAAACTCGGTCTTGTAAGGATATTCGTATGGAAAGAACATGTAAGAAAGAGTCAAGCCTCCAACCTCCTACCGTGAGCTCTCAACCCTTATAATGGTGAAGAAACAAGGGCGAAGCTAGGGTTGCCAAAACAAAAGAAAATAGCAGAAAGTTTTTTTTTAATTTATTTAGTCTGAGTTTGCTCTTAACTCTAGACTAAGACAAGTGCGACTAAGACGGAGTCGAAGATGGAACGAGCTCGCCCAGAAGAAGCCTGTTCACTCTAACTTTGAATAGATTCGGATTGTAGTCACTAGGAAACACCGACGCGGGCAGCGAGTTCCACTCCTTTGCCGTGCGCATTATAAATGTTGATGAGAATCGCTTGGTTCTTATCAGCGGGACATCGACGAGGTAAGCATGGTATCCCGGGTGCGCCTAGACGAACGATGGAAAATGGGAGCCGAAATATAAAACATGGATTCAGACCGCTCACAACCGGTCGATGTGGAAAATTGTAGGAGAGGCACATAGTTCAACGGTACACGTTATTTGTCTGATAATGCTGATTATGATAAAATATTTGAATTAAAAATTTGCATATTATTGGCATATACTTTTTGTGAGAGGGTCGCATTTTAAAGCGCCAGAGCGCAGCCGTTCCCGACTCCCGACCCGGGAATCGAACCTCTGGGTCCCGGGTTAGATTCCCGGGTCGGGCCAAAAATATGTAGGTACCTGGGTTTTTCTGTTCAGAAATTCTCAGGGAAGCCCGGAGTTTGGAAGTTGGCGGTGTTTCATCCCCTTGCCTCGAAAAGCACGTAAAGCCGTTGGTCCTGCGCCTGATCTCCCTCCGGTCGTGTCAGATTGCTGTCCCACCGGGTTATGAGAGTGAAAGGAAGGAACACTTGTGCACTATAATATGCCCCGCGCAGTCAGTTAGTTGTCGTGACTGGCCACCGTAGTCGAAATCGGCTAGGGGAACTATTGGGTCAATTTCAACAAAGTCGATTTTTTTATCACTTCGGTGAACTTTTTTATTTTTAACATTTTTCGAATTCAAACTATGGTTTATGATACTTCTTGATGTTGTTTAGATCAATACGTAACGCCATCAAAATATCTTGATAAACTAAAAAGATACATTATTTCAAAGTTTTGGTGCCACCGAAATGAAAAAACGATTCATCGAAATGAAATAACTCGCCCACCGAAATGACAACACTTATCCACCCACCGAAAACCTTTAACAAAATTACTTCTATACACTAAAACACGTGGTTCGTCGTGACTGCATCCGTGCGTTTTGATTACACTCCATTCCCGTAGGTCGTAGCGTGATGTTTTACAGTATCCCGTATGTAGAAGTTAACCTTCTTTCAAGACTCATATATTATTATAACGGAAAAACAGCAATTCTCCCCGCGAAATTTAAGCGCCGAGCGCTGCACACAATACGGGTAATAAGCTAGACTACTGTGACTACAATTTTTCACTTTTTTATTTACTATTTATTATTAAATGTAACCTGATTTACAAATAAAATAGGCCTTCGGCTATATAAACTCGCATCGCAAAATAAACAAGTAAAAAATTATTTGTATTAACAGTAGTCGAAAACCCATCACTAGATGACAATTTGGTAGATTTTCTAATGTACACAACTTGAAAAGAACATAACTTACATTTTTTTATATATTTTCTAATGACTGTCATTGTTTAGCCTATCACCTATTTTAGGCTGGACCTCTATTTAAAGGACACCAAGTATAGCCAATAACCTTTTTCGACAAATCGACGGTCCTCTTCGACATTTTCTGTGCGTTTTGCCTTTACTCCGTTCCCGTAGGTTCCAGCGTGATGTTGGCATGCCTTAAAGCAGTTGCAAAACCTGAATCTGGTGCTTGGCTGCATGCTTTGCCGTCTCCACAGTTGGGGACGCTTCTCGACAACAATTCCTTAAGAATTGCAGTAGCTTTAAGACTGGGCAGCAAAGTTTGTGAACCTTATCGATGTATTTAAATAAATAAATAGTATTTATTTCTTCACAAAAAGTTTAACATAATTTGTACAATTAGGATATATTAATGGTATTACTGATAAACTTTTGTGAAGACTGGTGCTTGCTATGGATTGATACAATCAATATTTAATAATTTGTGGTGTGATGGTAGATGAAAACGGCTACCATGGACTGAATTGCCAAAGATGTGCGGGGCGGTTCCCGAAGCACCATTCTATTATAGTTTATTTTTGTTTTTATAGTGTTTTGTCACCATACAAACTTAATTGCCCGGATTGCGTAAGACACGGGGTTCAATTCCTCGTCTGTCACAGGTTCACAGTTGCTTTTTACAAGTGCAATTTATACCATTCTATCAATGAATTTGTGCGTCGGGCCACGGTTTCCGTAAATATTCCTTGCGTCCTAGAGCCACCAGGCTTGTCCCGCATGGATGGTAAGAGACCAGATGACCTAATGTTGGTCCCATGGCGAAGAGGGCGTAGCCTCTTATGGGACGCAACATGCGTTAGACACATTTACTGAACCTGTTAAAGTTACAGTATGCCTGTTACTTCAGCAGGTTCAGCGGCGGAAAATGCTGCCAAGTTAAAACATACTAAGTATGCTGAGCAAAAGTCTGAGTATGATTTTGTTCCAATCGCTGTGGAGACGGCTGGGCCCTGGGGAGATGAGGCACGCGAGCTTTTCAAAGAGTTGGGACAACGAGGCAATGCTGCTAGCATAATGGGAACCTTTGGATCGGTCAGAGCGTAGAGTGGGAATCAATAGTAGTTATATGGAAATTTAAAGCGTCTTTTTTTTCTGTGACATTTTGTAATAAAAGGACGACGCTTTTCGCTGAATGAATAATTTGTATCTTAATTATAGTTCATTATGTATGTCATTGTAATTTTCATTTAACACCCTAACGCGTTCATGAAGAAAGGGGCAGTAAGTTTTGTTTTTATATGATATAACAAAAAAATACAGTTTTCGCAATTATTTCTGTATCTGTACTATAAATGACATTGCTTTGTACCAAATTTCAAGATTCTAAGTTCACGGGAAGTACCCTGTAGGTAGGTTTTGATTCCTTTTGGAGTGTTGAAAATTTTGCGGAAATTTGCTGATATTTACGGCAATAACGGCTGTATCTTTTGATTGCGTTGGCTTAGAAGTTTGATTTTTTTACAGCTTTAAGGGACCGCACAGCTTTTGATTAAATTTTAGCTTGATACCTCCAGGTGTTCCTGAGAAAAAGGGTAGGAACAGACAAACGGACGGACAACGAAGTGATCCTATAAGGGTTCCGTTTTTTTACCTTTCAAGGTACGAAATCCTAAAAAGGAAGGCAAAACAAAAATATTTTTTCAAATTGAACCAGTAGTTCCTGAGATTACCGCGTTCAAATAAAAAACAAACAAACAAACTCTTCAGCTGTTTAATATAGTATAGATTTCACCGGAATGATATAATGAAGCCATCGAAATGAGAAAAACAATCACCGATATGAACAATTTACGCACCGGAATTAATAAAATTCACCGAAATGATATTTTTTATCATTTCGGTGAATTTTGTTTCATTTCGGTAGTCAATCTAGGCCACCGAATCAACCGAAATGAAAACACCGATATTAAAATCAACGACATAATTTAACATAACAATAAAAGTTTTAAAGTCACAACGTTATTAATACCACACTAATAAACGTAGTTTGGGAAGGACACCAATAAATATTTCATACATTTTATGGAGAATTGGATGACAATATATTCCAACCTGCGGAAATGAAAAATAAAATGTCCCATGTCACCGAAACCAACTACTTACTTTTTTGGCGGGAACACGGAGCAAGCGGCGCACGTCTATTTACTTTAAGCATTGAGGCGGCACTGGTATGTAGCGTTTTAGCGCGGGGGCAAGGAGCTAGAGTTGTCCCACGCAAAAATATTCTCGACAAACTAAAATTCACCGATATGAAAAGTCTTATTTGACCACATGCATTTTTACTTATAAGTCATTTAATTAAATAGATTAAATTATAAAATTATTATGTGATAGTACTATAACTATTCACGATTTAAATGAAATAAGCAAAAATACTAAATAACCAAAAGTTTTTACTATATAAGGAAAATTAAACAGAAAAATGGATTTGACCGCGCAACCGAAATGAATAATATGGTGCTTTATCATTTTTTATTCCGTATTTAACGTAGTCCTAATCAAAAAATATTTATGGTCTCGTATACGGGATAACGCCTTCTATAAATAAAAAAAAAATAAGCCTCATTGTATCACCCTGCACTGCCGATTACACTCATGCCGCGTAAAATTTGCTGCTGGGAAATTCACCCTATTATTATTAATTTTAAAGTAAGATTTTGTCACCCCTGTCCCCCATCCCTCATTGATATCCGGGTACCCTATGACATGTTGTTTGACAATTGTCGAGTCAAGGGTTCTCGTCCCGGCTCAGGCAAAGAGCCTGGGCGGTCACACTTGTAACACTTTGTCCCTTTTCTAACAATTTATGAGTGTTATGTAGCACATAACCTTTTCATGTAATACAAGCGGTTAACACGACTTCGCCCGCAACTAAACAGCTACAAATAAAAACGTATTTGAGTTTACTGAACCCTCTATTAAAAAAAATGCTATTTACAATATAATTCGATAGCACAGTCTTAATTTAAAACACTTTTTCAAAACAAAAATTAATTGAGTCCCAAAAACTGGGCAGTTTTAAAAATGTACGAGCGCCAGAATTAACCGTGGTTAATTTTTCTAAAGAATACACCAGCTAACCCGCATAAAAACGGAGCAAATATTCATTACGGTATACCCGGAGGCGGCCCTGGGAATGCCGCAGTTAAACAGGAAAATCAGCTTACGCGGAAATTTCTAAAACATTTTAAATTTATACTTGCACTACACGCGAGGATGGATGTTTTTTCGAGTTATTCTCAGTAAGGCAAGGCAATTTAAATAGAATTGTTTATATATCCTGTTAGCTACGAATTGGTTTTGTGGTTTTTCATTTATTTTATCTACAGTGGCTTGAAAAATATTCTGCCAGGGTTTAAAAGGACTAAAAAGTGACATCTATGCTTGCTGGTTTACATAAAAGTAAAAGTTTCATCATCATCATCATTAGGGCCGAAGGACGTCCACTGCTGAAAATAGACCTCCCCCACGGTTTTCCACAGCGTTGTGAGCGGTCTGCATCCATTGTGATCCTGTGATCTTTACAAGGTCGTCTGTTCATCTTATCGGTGGACGTCCTACGCTGCGTTTTTAGTCGAAGTTTCTCCAATCTACTTTTCTGGCCCAATGGCCATCATTTTCAACAGTCATCAAAGCTTATACAAAAATATGTATAACATTAAAGTATAACAAATCATTGCCTGTAGCGACTGCGATGGTCTTCAGTTAGAATCAATTTTAACAGCTCAACTGCCAAATCGGACAGTGATGGGCTAGACATTTGGAAGACTGCCCAAAATCGTGAACTGGCTGCGACATGATATTATAGCATGATGAGCCTTACGGAGATAATAAGATGCTCATATCTACACATGTGATCTTTGTATTAAAATCGGCGCACGTTGGTTGAATATAAACTAGTGGTTTTGAGTTAACTTACTATGTCACGTGACTTCGCCATTTATAGGAAATTAACAGAATATCTACAATAGGTCAGTTCTGTTAAGATAAAAAAAACGCATTACATTTGAACCGGCTAATATAGATTGGTATAAGTCGTTAAGCTTAGTCAGAGGCCCTATGGGCGGCTTGATAAAATCTGACAGCAAGGTTGGACTCTTCCCTTGCAAACACCCCTCCACCAATCCGCACAGAGCCCGCGTGGTGGAGTATGGCTCATACTACCTCATATTTGAGGTAAGGCCTTTGCCCAGCAGTGGGATGCTTACAGGCTAACTTTACTTACATTTGAACCTGGCGGTAAGTGATGATGTTATCGAGGATGGATCATATCTGAGAAGTAACAGCCATTTTTTACTCAGAATTTTACCTTCTTCCATTAAGGTTATATCCAACTCGTTATGAAAGAAAACTTTTTTACCCACCCTAATCTATAGTTGTAGCATTCACCACCTGAACTACGCTTGTACGTCTTCGATTTTTTGTAAAGAGCCTTGATTAGTTAAAAATGGACGAAATTCCGAAGATATTTTTTTGTCAAAAAAGTGAATGTATACTAAGTAAGGTATAGGGAGGTTAAGTTCTAATATTTTCTACGAGCATAGTTTTTCAAAATATCTCTAAAATGAAAAAAAAAATACAAAATCAGACAACATTTATGGGTTGGAAAACGTTTTCTTTTTTTGTATGAAAGCTTAAGCGCACACGATCCTCATAAAGGAGCTGTTTTTTTTTGTATGGGGAAAATGCCAACATCTTGTACATGACACTAAAAAATAGCTTATGTACATAAAGCTTAATCATTTTTAGACTGATTTTTTATTTAAACTTTATTGCAATGTAAACTGAACAATTGGCGGACTTAATGCCTTAGGGCATTCTCTACCTTATTATTAGATTTTTGTCCGTAAGATATTAAATTTGTGGGTAATATGTAACATAGAACATAAACTAATAAAATCTAGCACAGATTAGAAATCTAGCTATATTTCATGATGTCTAATAAATCTGTCAAATCTGTCTAACAAATCAAAATCAAATCAAAATGACACTTGACATTGACAGATTAAGCAAAATAACATTTGACATTGACAGATTAACTTTTTTTGCATGATTCGATATGTTTTTGGAGTAAGTATAGGCAGAAGAAGTTGCTAGTGTTTTTAAAAGGTTATTATTTTATTAAGTTAAAATTTTAAATTACCTAAAAACTTTGAATTAAATTAAAATTACATATAGTATGTCTAATTACCTGTATTTTTAGCTATTTTTAGAGAAACCGTACATGGTCTTGGCATTTTTGTAAACATCTCCTTTCATAAAGTATTAGGTATCTACACACTTAATTGATTTAAATACTTTACGGATTGATTTCGCTTATTTATTTGTAATCAAACGCCTAACGTTTCGAATCCTTTACAGCATCCGAGTCACAGGCAGACTGGTGGAATCCATAATATCTACACAATTAATAATCTTGCCAGTTATATTAAGGCTGCTGTCACCTACCTTCTAACAAAGTTCAAATGCAGTTTTCTCCCCAAAAATGACTAAACTGACTACTTTTTTTGAATGAATTGTGTAGAAATGAACTATCTCCATAAGATGTCGACTCTGAATTTTTGATTCAATCTTTAAAATGCCTGTACTTTGCAATCATAGAAGCCAAATTGACGGTTTTTCTGGTGATCTTTTCTAGATCAGTTGTTGACATCAGCTATCGAAATAACATAAACTTGAAGGGAATTACGTTCGTATGCAAGGTGTCGACTCTGTTTTTTTTATTTATCGCTCTGGTTATTCCAAATGAAGACAAAATTGAAACCATGTTTTGGCATAAAATACGCACCTAAAGACAGGCGATTATCTCTGAGATACATTGCACTTATTCTGTGTTATTTGATAAAACAATGTTATAGAGGTTCCTATCTTTGACTTAGCATGTAAATTCTTGATTTTATCTTGTGCAATATATTCAAAATAACTTACTAAAGTAACCTATAAATTTGAGATTTGGAGCTGTCACGAACATTCATCTTCGATCGAAATTTGACAGACAGCGCCGAGCGCTCGGAGGGGAAGGGTGTGTCGCTCGTTGTCTTCGCTGCTAGTCTTTTATTTCGTGTATGATACTCATTCCAAATTTGAAAATATCACGCTTTACACAATTTTTATACGGCGACCAATTCGCTTTGAGGCTTTATGCAACAGGCATAAAGCCACATAGTGCATTCCACATCGTCGATGGTCTCTAGTTATAACAAAAAAGTATTCGTTCTTTTGTATCGATTTGTAGTTGTATTTAAATGATTAATCAATGTTAAGTAAACTTGCATAGAAAGGAATCCTTATTAATACTATAAACAAGAAAGATTTGCATATATGGCGACTATTTCAAGAGGTTCATGAGTTAAAACAAAGATATTTTATCATTATATCATACATTGTGTATTTTCGAAAGTTGATCAAACAAAATGTGCACATACTAGGACCAAAATTATCGACAAAAATAATAATAATAATAAATTCTCCACAAAATAAAATTGTGGTACATGATGAGAAAACTGTTTCTATCACCAAACAGTTAAATGTCAATTTTAGACAAATACTAAATTAATTAGGCCAAAAATAGGCAATAGTACCAAGATAGTATAAGATCAGATTTGATTTAAAAAATCAACAATTCACACACGAAAATAAAGAAAGTATTGATTTATTTCTTAACTAAAATAATTACAGGTATTTAACGTGAAAATAGAAAAACAATATACACGGTCCTAGTCCAATGTTAACAGAGCGCACGCCAACGGCCAAAAGAGGGCGCTCGCTGGTCTGCTTCGGTTTATATAGGCCCGTAGTGTTGCCGTTACTCCGGGGTTGCTAACACTACTTTATAGTTTAACAACGGTAGACCGATTTTTATGATATGTATTTACTTTGTTGAATTGGTATATACCTCTTACCCCTTAAGTTATTATGAAACGGAGCTGAGGCGCGCTGAGGCTCGATACGAAACACAGTTTACGGGGCCACTAGTACATCCATAAAACTGGCAACGGGTAAAATGGACTCACGTTCCGTACGGGATAACTGAGTAATGAATGTACATTTTATGATATTGTGTGTCTGCTGGCGAATAGTTATTATTTAACCGATTTCAAAAGGAGGAGGTTATCAATTAGATTGTATGTTATTTTTTGTATGTATATCATCCTCATATCTCAGTCATTTGTTGACAGATTAGATATTTTTTTCATTTTCTTATAGGGTTTAACTTTTAATTGAATTCCCATTGTGGTCAAATCCGGAACTGATGATGAGGTCTTGGTGTAATCGAGGGAAACCCTTAAATCTAAAAGACGTGTATAGTGTTTTTGTACTAGTATTTCAATGTTGACGTGTTTTTACGTCTGATAGTCACTATTTTGTAGAACTGAGCTGATAGTGGAACTCCTTAATGATGAGGAGTTCAGTGATTATGACGCCGGAACTAATGTAAGGTACTTTGTAGCTTATTAAAGAGCAGAGTCAAAAGGTGAAACCCCCTCCCCTCGATTTTAATCACTAACAATTTGCAAATAAAATAACTTAAACCGACTTCAAAAACAAAATACACTAAAAAGTCTTAAATAATTTCTTAAAAGGACTCCATTCCAAGGACAAGGTTTGCCTAAAATAGAGCCCTTTCAAGAGTTTATTTAAGAATTTTTGGTGACTTTTGTTTTTGAAGTCGGTTTTGTTGAAATAGTATGGCGGTGAAGTGATCATTAACCCAACAAAATTAAAGACAAATAAGGGCTTTTGTTTTTAGTATTTGACTTTAAGTAGTAAACATTCGTGCTTTGGATTTTGAATTAGAATAAGCGGACGACAAAAAGTAAAAGGACAGCTGTCTTTCTTTATATGGACCGTATAGAGGCGTTATTTAGTTCCACAATCTTTGATACGTACTTGTACGTACGTACCATTGGTCATTGGCGTCAATTCTATACTGTGTGGGACTTGTTCATGGCAATCATTCCATACGCTAGTAACAGTATTTCAATGGTTTAAACCTAAATAAATAGTTAACATGAATTTTCTTACTGGGTACTGATTGCACCAGTGACTTTCACAACCACATCCTAACTATAAACTTGTATTATTTAGTTTCATGGGATGTGTATGTAGTTTATATGAACCTGTATTCAAATTGTACGCAAATGCCATGAAGTTCTATGGTTCTATTCAAGTCCACATTCATATAATATTTCATTATTGAAAAATTTATTAAAACAAAAAAATAAATAAAAATGATGTTATTTATCATCTGTTATACATTAAATACTTGAAATCTTGATCAAAAGCTTCTTAACTACATTTTCTGAATGACAGCTATAGTAACTTGTCACATTTTTCATATATCAAAATACAAATCATATCAAAGAACAGCGTCACACTAAAAGGTATGTTTGTGTTAATAAATCCTCATAGCACCCAGTTGGTATGACACGTGGTAGATCAAGCGCAGAACCAACGGCAGCATCCACCAATAAACCTTAGTCCCCGTTTCTCATGGAGTTCACATTCGTAAAAAAATACCTATTCTCAGAGTCACGATTTGGGTGAAGACATAAATGGCAGATAACTGGTACCGACCTGAACCGACTGACTAGTGATGTGCCAAGTCATCTTTTTTTGATCTCGAAATATTTTAGAAATTCGTTACAAAAATCCAAATAAGGACCGACTGACATTAGAATGTTTTTTAAAACAAGATTAAAATCAGGACTTGAGTCGGAAGAATCTCTGTTAAGCATTTCAATTCCATGAAATAGCCAACACGGCAAATCACTGGTTAGTCGGTGCAGGTCGGTACGTGTTACCCGCCTCGTTATGTCTTCACCCTTTGGATGCATTTCGTTTCTTCCCATGGTATAAGTTTTTTACGTTATTATAAACTGTACGTTTGTGTTTAAATCTGTGAATTTAGTTATTGAATTACCAAAAGGAAAATGTTTGCGAAAGGAATTGACGCGAGCCCTGATTCCGAACTGTATTCGCGAAGGTATTTTAAATACAAAATAAACTGGTATAACATTAATTTATCATATCGACTTTTACATGACCATCATTTTCTATGTTCATCATACGCATAGCCTACTACCTAGAGATAAAGTATCAAAATTGTTTAGTTACAGTTAACATTTTTTTGTGTCCCGGACATATAAAATCGCACACACACATTGATAAATTCGGTAAAATCTGAGAATCTCCAGACTGTCAATTCACTCTTAAGTAACTTCCAATTCTGGTTGATTGAAGTTGAACTGACAGTAGAGTACCAATTACCTAAACTATCATCAAACATGTTGAAATAGGAGAGATGCTATATTTGGGTGAATTTCCCAGCAGCAAATTTAACGCGGCATGAGTGAAATCGGCAGTGCAGAGTGATACAATGAGGCTTATTTATTTTTTTATTTATAGAAGGCGTTATCCCATATACGAGACCATAAATATTTTTTGATTAGGACTACGTTAAATACGGAATAAAAAATGATAAAGCACCATATTTTTCATTTCGGTTGCGCGGTCAAATCCATTTTTCTGTATAATTTCCCTTATATAGTAAAAACTTTTGGTTATTTAGTATTATTGCTTATTTCATTTAAATCGTGAATAGTTATAGTACTATCTCATAATAATTTTATAATTTAATCTATTTAATTAAATGACTTATAAGTAAAAATGCATGTGGTCAAATAAGACTTTTCATATCGGTGAATTTTAGTTTGTCGAGAATATTTTTGCGTGGGACAACTCTAGCTCCTTGCCCCCGCGCTAAAACGCTACATACCAGTGCCGCCTCAATGCTTAAAGTAAATAGACGTGCGCCGCTTGCTCCGTGTTCCCGCCAAAAAAATAAGTAGTTGGTTTCGGTGACATGGGACATTTTATTTTTCATTTCCGCAGGTTGGAATATATTGTCATCCAATTCTCCATAAAATGTATGAAATATTTATTGGTATCCTTCCCAAACTACGTTTATTAGTGTGGTATTAATAACGTTGTGACTTTAAAACTTTTATTGTTATGTTAAATTATGTCGTTGATTTTAATATCGGTGTTTTCATTTCGGTTGATTCGGTGGCCTAGATTGACCACCGAAATGAAACAAAATTCACCGAAATGATAAAAAATATCATTTCGGTGAATTTTATTAATTCCGGTGCGTAAATTGTTCATATCGGTGATTGTTTTTCTCATTTCGATGGCTTCATTATATCATTCCTGTGAAATCTATACTATATTATACAGCTGAAGAGTTTGTTTGTTTGTTTTTTATTTGAACGCGGTAATCTCAGGAACTACTGGTTCAATTTGAAAGAATATTTTTGTTTTGCATTCCTTTTTAGGATTCCGTACCTTGAAAGTTAAAAAATGGAACCCTTATAGGATCACTTCGTTGTTCGTCCGTTTGTCTGTCCCTACCCCTTTTCCAAGGAACACGTGGAGGTATCAAGCTAAAATTTAATCAAAAGCTCTGCGGTCCCTTAAAGCTGTAAAAAAATCAAACTTCTAAGCCAACGCAATCAAAAGATACAGCCGTTATTGCCGTAAATATCAGCAAATTTCCGCAAATTTTCAACACTCGAAAAGGAATCAAAACCTACCTACAGGGTACTTCCCGTGAACTTAGAATCTTGAAATTTGGTACAAAGCAATGTCATTTATAGTACAGATACAGGAATAATTGCGAAAACTGTATTTTTTTGTTATATCAAATAAAAACAAAACTTACTGCCCCTTTCTTCATGAACGCGTTAAGTTTACAATGACATACATAATGAACTATAATTAAGATTCAAATTATTCATTCAGCGAAAAGCGTCGTCCTTTTATTACAAAATTTCACAGAAAAAAAAGACGCTTTAAATTTCCATATAACTACTATTGATTCCCACTCTACGCTCAGCCGATCCAAAGGTTCCCATTATGCTAGCAGCATTGCCTCGTTGAATAGCAATGGAAACCTGTTGAACCAGCTAGAGTGAGGATCATTACCCTTATCCCTCAGTCGTTGTCCCAACTCTTTGAAAAGCTCGCGTGCCTCATCTCCCCAGGGCCCAGCCGTATTCACAGCGATTGGAACAAAATCATACTCAGACTTTAGCTCAGCATACTTAGTATGTTTTAACTTGGCTGCATTTTCCGCCGCTGAACCTGCTGAAGTAACAGGCATACTGTAACTTCAACAGGTTCAGTAAATGTGTCTAACGCATGTTGCGTCCCATAAGAGGCTGCGCCCTCTCCATGGGACCAACGTTAGGTCATCTGGTCTCTTACCATCCATGCGGGACAAGCCTGGTGGCTCTAGGACGCAAGGAATATTTACGGAAACCGTGGCCCGACGCACAAATTCATTGATAGAATGGTATAAATTGCACTTGTAAAAAGCAACAGTGAACCTGTGACAGACGAGGAATTGAACCCGGTGTCTTACGCAATCCGGGCAATTAAGTTTGTATGGTGACAAAACACTATAAAAACAAAAATAAACTATAATAGAATGGTGCTTCGGGAACCGCCCCGCACATCTTTGGCAACTCAGTCCATGGTAGCCGTTTTCATCTACCATCACACCACAAATACACCGATGAGGTTCACAAACTTTGCTGCCCAGTCTTAAAGCTACTGCAATTCTTAAGGAGTTGTTGTCGAGAAGCGTACCCAACTGTGGAGACGGCAAAGCATGCAGCCAAGCACCAGATTCAGGTTTTGCAACTGCTTTAAGGCATGTCAACATCACGCTGGAACCTACGAGAACGGAGTAAAGGCAAAACGCACAGAAAATGTCGAAGAGGACCGCTAGTAGTGTTGTTAAGCTAAAAAGTTTTTTTTAATATGATATGGGTTTACTTTTGTCTCTAGACTATACCAGACGAGGCACAGACAGGGACGACGATGAAGCGAGCTCACCCAGAAGAAGCCTGTTCACTCTTTTTCTGAAAATAACAGAGTTGTAGACCGATGGAAACACATATGCGGGTAGAGAGTTCCACTCTTTTGCTGTGCGCATTATGAAAGTTGACGAGAAGCGCTTAGTTCGAAAACTTTTTAAACGCGCTAATCTCAGGAACTACTGCTCCGATTTAAAAAAAAGGGTTAGATAGCTCATTTGTCGGAAAAGGTTATTGGCTATACTTGGTGTCCTTTAAATAGAGGTCCAGCCTAAAATAGGTGATAGGCTAGACAATGACATTCATTAGAAAATATATAAAAAAATGTAAGTTATGTTCTTTTCAAGTTGTGTACATTCTAGTGATGGGTTTTCGACTACTGTTAATACAAATACTTTTTTTACTTGTTTATTTTGCGATGCGAGTTTATGAGGTATAGCCGAAGGCCTATTTTATTTGTAAATCAGGTGACATTTAATAATAAATCTATACTAATATTATAAAGCTGAAGAGTTTGTTTGTTTGTTAGTTTGTTTGTTTGTTTGAACGCGCTAATCTCCGAAACTACTGGTTCGAATTGAATAATTATTTTTGTGTTGGATAGTCCAGTTATCGAGGAAGGCTATAGGCTATATAACATGACGCTACGACCAATAGGAGCAAAGATATAATGGTAAATGTGTGAAAAACGGGAGAAAGAAGTCACTATTCCACGCGGACGAAGTCGCTGGCAAAAGCTAGTAGTAAATAAAAAAGTAAAAAATTGTAGTCACAGTAGTCTAGCTTATTACCCGTATTGTGTGCAGCGCACGGCGCTTAAATTTCGCGGGGAGAATAATTGCTGTTTTTTCGTTATAATAATATATAAGTCCTGAAAGAAGGTTAACTTCTACATACGGGATTCTGTAAAACATCACGCTACGACCTACGGGAATGGAGTGAAATCAAAAAGCACGGATGCAGTCACGACGAACCACGTGTTTTAGTGTATAGAAGTAATTTTGTTAAAGGTTTTCAGTGGGTGGATAAGTGTTGTCATTTCGGTGGGCGAGTTATTTCATTTCGATGAATCGTTTTTTCATTTCGGTGGAATCAAAACTTTGAAGTAATGTATCTTTTTAGTTTATCAAGATATTTTGATGGCGTTACGTATTGATCTAAACAACATCAAGAAGTATCATAAACCATAGTTTGAATTCGAAAAATGTTAAAAATAAAAAAGTTCACCGAAGTGATAAAAAAATCGACTTTGTTGAAATTGACCCATTTAGTACCTGTTAATAGTGACATGACTGAAATTGAAGGAGCTACTACGTATTATAATAATAGGTAATTAGTTTCATAGATATAATGTTAGACACATAGTAAATCGGGAGCGACGGGTAGCAAAGAAAAAACAGTTATTGCTTTAGGGTCGGGTCAATCGGGTCACGATTTCTATGCATTTTGATTTCTTTTGTGCGATAGTTTTTTTCTACGTGGATATATTACTTGATTTTTTCGGTAAAACAGTGATACTCGTAATCGAATTACCACACTAAATAAGTTCGATCGTGTGAGAATCGACCTCCAAGAACCTCCTATGTAAAGGTGAATCTTAGATAAATCTATTCCTAGATCTCGAAATTACTTAAATCCTCCTCCCAAGAAACTACAAAAAAAAAACATTATTCTCATCTATTTTGTTAAACAATTTAAAATGCAAATTGTATTGAAATAAGGGCACAATGTAAAAAATGTCAGAAGAGAATGTAATGTCTGAACACAGCCAATAAGGCCCGGTTGCGTCATCGATTGTTAACTCAAATTCAAATAAACAATAAATGTCGTTACCAGCGGTTGAATATTTACGATTACAAAAATGACTTTACCTAATGTCAAAATGTCTATTTTTTTTACCATTAGTGAAGGTATTTTATCTTTGAAACACGAACAATCAGTAATATGTATTTAACCACTAGTAACGGCTTTTAACAATTAGTTAACTATTACCTAATACGTATTTAACTTATACTTTATTAACTGCCTCGGTGGCGCAGCGGTGAGAGGGTCGCATTTTAAAGCGACGGCTGCGCCGGAGGTCCCAGGTTCAATTCCCGGGTCGGGCCAAAAATATGTACCGGAGTTTTTCGGTTCAGAAATTCTCAGGGTAGCCCGGAGTTTGGAAGTTGGCGGTGTTTCACCCCCGTGCCTCGGAAAGCACGTAAAGCCGTTGGTCCTGCGCCTGATCTCTCTCCGGTCGTGTCAGATTGCTGTCCCATCGGGCTATGAGAGTGAAAGGAATAGAGAGTGCACCTGTGTTTGCGCACACACTTGTGCACTATAATATGTCCCGCGCAGTCGGTTAGTCGTTGTGACTGGCCACCGTAGTCGAAATCGGCTAGGGGGACTATTATTATTAATACGTATTTAACCACTGGTACGGCTTTTAACAATTAGTTAACTTAACTATCTCTCACGCCCGGTTGCTTTAGTTGCCTTACTGCTCAATTTTCTACTGTGTGTCACTTGTAACTTAGTAGTAAGAGCGAAATATTTATTTAATTTGGTTTTAATTAACAAAATGGTGGTTTCACAGCACTTAAATGTAAAGTGAAATTAATATTCAATTAGTACAACGCGAACTAACCCTTTACTGTAAGTTTCAAATAACTATATGTATAGTTCTAAAGTATAGATCATTTAGCAGAATAAGTGACTGAATATAAAAAAAAACAAATTATTGATACCAATCACATACATTGCTCTGATCCCAAAGTAAGTTGCTAGTGCATTCAATTTATTTTATGATTTAATTAATTGATATAATATATTTATCTTAATTATTATTTTAATCTTAATTTCATTTTTTTTTTTTTAATGTATTTTGTGTGAATCAAACATAACATGTTATATCGGACCGTAGAAAAATCGGCACAAAGTCTGCCTGCACTTACATTACATAAAACTTGTGGTACTAAATCAATCAAACATACATTTTACTTCGTACACTAACTTATCGTAACATACACATTTTTCGTCTTGTAAAAGTTTATAAAAGTTAGCGGCTGGCTAACTTAAGACAGGTGGTCATTAGTAATGGAATAATTAGCATTAGCATATGAAATTAGCATGCTATTTTATGATTAGCAATAATTCAATTAATTGAAGTTGCGAAATTTCGTGAATGCTAAAATTCACATTCATTGCGCGAATCGTAGCAGCGATGCGCGAAGCATCGTTTAGCCGTCATATAACTTCATGGATTCGCACGCACTGCTATTTTTAGCAAGATTAACAGGTTTGCTTATCCACGTTCGGGTCAAATCCGAATGAAATACGAACAAAATGAAAGGGAAGGAAGCAAAATTTTTTCAAAGTTCATTAATTAAGTAAAATGAAATTAAATACCTACTTACATCAAAAAAAATATTGAAGTCAAATTAAAGTCTCAGCACTAACAATTCATTAAACAACATGTTTCAAAAATATTAATTTTCATAGTTAGCATAGCATTCACGATTTCGCAATTTAATTAATTCGCTATTTCTCATATCGATGAAATTTCATATTAGCATAGCAATAGCACTTAGCATGCTATGCTATGGAAATTAGCATGCTAATTAAATTAACGAAAAATAGCAATAATTGCCATTACTAGTGGTCATTTTCTTATTATGTGGACTGCTTCATGCATTATGGAGCCACTTTTATTACGCTGCTTGAGAATTAACCAGTTTTTTAGTCTGTGGGGCGCTTCATTAGGTAATTAATGTATGTATAGTGAAGTAAAAGAGGTTTAATTTTATTCTTCAAAATATAATATCTTGTATTATGAAGTCATAATTGTTATGGGTGCAAAAGGCTGTAATTTTACTTATACAAGATAAAATATAAATAAATACCTATTATTTTACTATTCTTGTATTAGTTTTAAAGGTGTATTTTTCCTTTTAACATTCAGATCCCAAATTGCGCCTCTTAAAAAGTATGCTAAATCAAAAATACACAATCCCTTTTTTTTCTAATTCTTTGCAGTCAGGTAGCGTAACAAGCAATTAAAGAACACTCAAATAACCAAAACAACTTCTTAACAAGACATATTGCATACAGTCATCCGCAAAAAAGGCGGTATGCAAAAGCGCGTCAGGACTTAACCACCGACTATAAATCGAGGCTGATTACTAAAACGCGTGTAATTTTTTATTTATCCTTCCCATATTTTTCGCTGATCTGTCTCCAATTTGCTCTTTTTATAACTCAATTTTGCGGTATTTGCATAAATGTAAAAGGGCATTCTCGAAAGTTGTTAGCTGTTATTTATTTTGCATAAACGATTTTTGAGGTCTTTATTTGGTTGTCAAGTTTTTTTTCATCTCTTCTGTTCGGAAAATAGCACTTTCCTGTGTAGCTAGCCGGGTGGAAAATAGCTTATCCAGCCCTAGGGTGGAAAGTAATTTAGTTTTAATTGGCATAGTATAGAGTCAAGGCATGCAGTCAAAGCTTGGATCAAAGATAATTGAGTCACATCATATTATAAAAATAATAAACATTTTTGCTTAGCTATACATTGAAAAACATGTTTATTATGATCATTGATATAAAAAATATTCAATTAATTCAATATATAATTAAAATATACATTAACTAATCTGTGATTAAAATATTCGGCTTCCCGCCATAATACCAAGATGACACTTTTTTTTACATTGTCAGTGTCATTTTTTATTTTTGAACTCTATGCCTACTTTTTTTAAATTTTGACAATTATTATCTGTGGGGAAAATTCGATCGATATTTTTTACAAGGATTTTAATTATTTTGTATCGTCTGCTTTTTGTACTGTTTTCATGTATTCGTGTCGTTATTCTTTCTAATCATGTTAGATGTTTGGAGAACTGTAAATTAACTGTCTTTTTGTGCAAAAACTTGAGTTTTCCTTTCTCGCCGTACTACATAATACTTGACCATGACATCTACAACCAATATTGTAAATTTAATGTTTTTCCTCACAGTCGAAATGAAAAATAGTATGTTTAACTCGGGTGAAAGCACCATTTCACTCTCGAGTTATTGGCGCTCTCACTTCGTTCGAGCGCCAGAAACATCTCGAGTGAAATGGGTCGCTTTCTCCCCTTGTATAACAATCTACTATTTTCTGCAAATTTACAAGTTCTTGGTTACATTTTGTATGAGGTTGCAAAAACTGGTGACCATTTGGTTCATTTTAGTTTTATTATAGCTGGGGGCTTTATAATTTTTGAATATTTACGCTGACAAAGTGAAAAGGAAATATCAACGTACCTACTCGTTTATAAATAATTAAAAAATATAATTCTATTGAAATCGTTTCTAAGTATCAGTTAATTTTATAAAATTTATTAGCGGTACCATTTCAATCAAGTATTTTTACGGCTGCCCTCTACCAGATACAATTAAAAATAAATTAAGCGCGGGAGACTTGACGTTTCGAATACAAAATGGCGTTCTTATAATTTTATTGCCGCTATTTTTGCTCGCAGAACTAGGTTTTCAATTAAAAAAGTGCTTTTACAGGCGTAATGGTCTCGTTTGCGTTAAAACCATCTGGTTTTTATTAATAATGGTAATGAACGACTTTGCCACTGTCTTTAGATTGAAATTATTACAAATCTGTCAAGTCTGTAATTACTGTCATTGAACATAAATACAGGTATTTAAATTGCCATTTAGACCCTTTACATTCTGCGACTTTTAGCATCGATGCAGAGGCGCGTTTTGAAAAAGCGCGACAGCATCGCGACTCACGCAATGAACAGATTTAATTTGGCATCGATGCAGAAGCTCGACTGCATCGATGATACAAGTAGCGCAGTGACATTTTGCGACTGAATCGATGCTGCATCGCGTTTGCGTCGCTGCTAAAAGTCGCAGTGTGTAGAGGGTCTTAGAATACCTCGTTTATTACGGTGACTGTGGCGTAAACTACATATGTAGTTTATTTTTATCACTTTGTTATCTTCATTCAGATAAACGATTTGTCTAAATTCAAATAAACTTTCGAATTGTGTGCTTTGACATTTGTATTGTAATTTTTTTTTATTGTTATCTTAGTATTATTTACACAATGTATTATTGTTATATGAATAAATGAATTGAATTGAATTGTCGTACAGACCTAAGCAGTCCATATTTGATAAAATTTACTAAGTATCTTAAAATACGGGTGTAAGTAAATACAGATTAAATTCTGTTAATTTACTACTAAGATCCAAGAATTCATTTAAATCATTAGCGTCCGGTTGATAATTGTTATAATGTGGAACTGTGAAACGTGAGTATACAAAAAGTATCACGTCTTATTTAAGCTTTATGACGTTAGTAAAATAAACACGTAGCCCAGCACCTCACTTACTCTTTGAATTATTGTAAGCTATAATTAAATGAATCAAGCTTCTCCTTTAAGCACCGTTTTTTAACGTCTAATTAAAAAAAAATAAACGCCTTAACTTCGTATTAAAGGAACTAGGGCCTAGTTCCTTTAATACCTTCCTTTAATAAATAAATTCTATTACTTAGCCTAGTAACTAGGCTAAGTAATAGAATTTCTTTCAGGCACTCTAAAGAAATGGCTAAAGAATACTTGCAACCTGCCAGCATTCTTTTTCATCAAACAAAAAAGAGGCAGCAATACTCTTCTTTTCCAATAAAAAAAGAAATGCGACAGAAAATATTATCTGTAGTCAAGTAAAAAGAAATAGAAAATGGAGGAAATCTACCGAGGAACGGAACGCTCCCTGGGGTTCCGTACTTCTAATCCATTTAGGGCTAATCGGTTTAGCTAGCTAACTTACAATTGAATTGTCTTTAAGTCTTTAGACCTCAGAACCGTCGTTAGTAACTTGTCATTAGGATTTTAAAACCTCTTCGATAATGCTGTTTCAGATTTATCGGTGGCCACATTTTGTTTATAACCAAAACAAATTCTAAACTGTTGCCTACTAAAATATTAAATCACAATTTAATCCTTTGTAAGCCTAAACTTATGTAGAGAGTATTAGTTTGTCCCCTCGACCAAAGGCTCAGCGTAGGACGTACACCTACAAGATGGACGATCCTGTAAAGATAGCAGGTTCACACTGAATGGATGGTTGGCAGACTTGGAAGTCCTTAAATAGACTGCGGACACAAGTCGGCCGAAGCAAGGAGAACTTGTACAGTTGGGGTTATGTTGCGGACGACGCATGCTTGTGTGGTGTCTCTCCACAGACGATGTCACGCCTATTGTCATGCCCTACGTGTCCCTATACCTGCACACGCGCGGACCTGTACAACGCTACTGACAACGCTTTGTCAGTCGCCGAGTACTGGTCCTCAAAAATATAACGCCAGAGTCGACACGAAAAGAAGAAGAAGACTGGATGCAGACCACTCACAAGCGGACGCTGTAGAAAGCCGTGGGCGAGGCCTATGTTCAGCAGTGGACGTCATTTGGCTCGTTTAGCGGTTCCGCAATGCATACTCATAGGAATGTGTTTTTTTAATGAAAGAAAGAAAGAAAGAAAGAAAAAACGTTTATTCAGCACCAAAATATTTTTACAAAAATTTTCCTTTGAGTTACACTTAAAACTAAACTAAACATTTTGCTCTTACTTTAATGATAACAATTTTTGGCACTGAAATGGCCTTCGCTCAGTATGTGTCAGTGACGGCAAAAGCACGTCACGACTACTGGTATTCTGCGAAGACCATTTAGGATTAGCCCCAGGCTAGAACACCAGCTATCACAATAGATATCTATATTTAAACACATCTGACTTTGTTTATGTACCATCACTATCATTATGTACCACAATTCAAAAAATGAATGAAACTGTTAAAGGTTATTATAACTTTGCAAGTTCAGTGATTACAGTTTGAATTATTATTAATGGATAACTAGTATTTCGCTACAATCTTACCTTGTAATGCCTGAAGGTTATAGCACATCTATTTGTTTATTAATACTTTATTGCACAACCAAAAACTGTACAAAAGGTGGAATTAACGCCATAAGGCATTCTCTACCAGTCATACCTTTGGGCATATCTATCTACCCGTTACAGGAACAACACCGTATCAACTAGAAGCGTTCCGTATTCTTTGTATGAAACTCCATACTGCAACGCACATCCATCAACTTCTTTAGTACACCTCGGATCGAGATCAACTCGGGACCCTCTCTCGACCAGCGGCGCATGCGTTTGGCTTTATCAACTATCGGTGCACATTGTCAAACGGTCTATCATATGAAGAACTGTCATAAGTTGTAGCAAACACGATCCAAGGCGAGGCGTTCGCTATCCGGTGCAGATCTCATGCCGCGCCGATACGTTGCTATTGTCTTTACGTAACATATTATTATTTCCGTATGGTGGACGCCTGGTTGGTGCTGTCCCCATTACGGGATGATAAATGTGCAAAGGTTTAACCTTAATTTGTTTATGTTAAGCTAGTGTCCCAATGTGTAGTATCCCAAAGAGTGTGTTTAAGTTTATTCTGAACATTTTTCGCGACCTACAAGGAAACTTACTCAGGGCAAACCCCCGTGTTCACGTCACCGGCACATTTATGAGGCCATCCATTTATTTAAGAGTCAGCTCGAAAAGAATTTATACAAACAAGCACCAGGAGGGCCAGATTTATATCGGATTGCGTACAAAGGGCCGATCACAACATGTCTTTTATTTTTAAAACGTTAAAATAAAGTGCTCTTTGCGTAACGATTTGTGGAACATTTAATTTATTTTATTGATGCGAATGACATGTCTTTATAAAATAGGTGGGTACCCTTATTGTTACGTACAAAAAATATGATATTGGTTGCTTCTAATAATTTTTATTGACTGAAAATGCGAATGAATCTGGTTTTTATTTATGGCAATGAACGACTTTGCAGGTTAGAAAATGATCACAAATCTGACAAGTTTGTATGAGTAATTACTAGCATTAACCATAAATATTATCTATACTAATATTATAAAGCTGAAGAGTTTGTTTGTTTGTTTGAACGCGCTAATCTCCGAAACTACTGGTTCGAATTGAATAATTCTTTTTGTGTTGGATAGTCCAGTTATCGAGGAAGGCTATATGCTATATAACATCACGCTACGACCAATAGGAGCAAAGATATAGTGGTAAATGTGTAAAAAAACGGGAGAAAGAAGAAGAAAAAAATATAATATATTTTTTTAGTTATTCTTTGGTTAGTGCTTTATAATATACAAGCTTTTGCCCGCGACTTCGTCCGCGTGGAATCGTGACTTCTTTCTCCCGTTTTTTTACACATTTACCACTATATCTTATGTCATTTTCGTATGAAGCACCTGGCAGATAACACTAACCGCAACTTAATTGGATATTGGGAAGCCGGCCCTTAAAACGTGCAAACAGCAGTGGGAACTGCTGGGCATAAAAGCGTGACATACGGTCTTATTGTTCTACATGTATTTTATATTAGCAAAACTAAACTGTAAATAATCACAATATGTATGAGTCCAAGAGTAGATAAAGAATTTCATTGGTTGATTACTCCAAAACTTCCGTGATCCGTAACAAAAACCGGAAAGCTGAATTGCATGTTTGTTATTGCTTTATGAAAATATCCTTTAGATTTACCGATACCTGCCACTTAGAGAACGTTAATATTTTACTAAGTTTTGATTTGTAAATAGACGCGACCTTTTAAAGAAATCGAAAAGGAAGTTTCAGCTACTGTTATCAATAAAATTACGTTTGAAGGCAGCCTTGGCTAAGTATCTACTTTTGTTCCGAAGCTGTGTTATTGAACTGCCTTGGTGGCGCTTTGGTGAGAGGGTCGCATTTTATAGCAACGGCTGCGCCAGAGGTCCCGGGTTCGATTCCCAGGTCGGGCCAAAAATATATACCTGGGTTTTTCTGTTCAGAAATTCTCAAGGAAGCCCGGAGTTTGGAAATTGGCGGTGTTTTACCCCCGTGCCTCGGAAAGCACGTAAAGCCGTTGGTCCTGCGCCGGATCTCTCTCCGGTCGTGTCAGATTGCTGTCCCATCGGGTTATGGGAGTGAAAGGAATAGAGAGTGCACCAGCGTACTACGCTGGTGACATATTATGCTGACGTATAATATGTCAGCTAGTCGTTGTGACTGGCCACCGTAGTCGAAATCGGCTAGGGGGACTATTATTATAAATTTCACTTGTAAAAAGCAACCGTAACTCTGTGACAGACGAGGAATTGAACCCCGTGTCTTACGCAATACGGGCGTATGCCTATACCACTCGGCCACCGTCACATTAACAAGCCTGTTGAATTTTGCAAGCGCTTTCTTACGCGTAGGCTGCGTGCGTGCGTGGGACTATTATTATTATTATTATTATTTATGTAAGCAATTAGACTAATGGGGCCGTTTCTCCCTGTCCAGTTCTGCGGGCTCACTGCATGACTGGATCCGGCTGAATAGTTTTTTGCGGTTGTCCGTCAACAGTGTACGTATATCGTTTTAATTACCGTTAAAGCGGTGCGCTGTACCTATATTTCTATCTTTCACAGCGTTGCCATTGTAACTGCATTTGTGAATACTGTCATTTTAGAAGTGGGTCCAGTTTAATGACAAAACTGGATCAGTAAAAAACAGGTATCGGTTTTCTGCGTGTCACTGCAAACGGGATATCCGTGCATCCATTAGCATTAAAACGCTTAGACTACTAAACGGCATCCTGCAGAAAACAGCACCTGCAAAATAGGGGATGTTTCAGTGGGAAACGAACCTTATCTAAACTGAAAGTAAAAAAAGTTGTGAATTAAGTATGGAGAGAAAATAAATATTTATTATTATTATATTACATAAGACAAGCAAGCATTATGTACCTTTTAAATACAAAAGTTCAAACAAAACACTCGCAAAAACCAATTTTTCTTAATTTCAAGAGACATTCGCCAACTCGAGCATTCAAAATAAAACAGGTGTATCAGCTACCATAACTCATAATTTCACTCATCAAACAGAGAGCGAACATACATTGTGTTTAACCTGGGATTACGGGTTACGGCAGAATCACCCACTGTTTACATTTCTTTAGGGGTCCGTGGTGAAGGATAAAAACCCTTTGGGTTAAGAACTTGAGTAAACAGAGCGAAGATGTAGGGCAAATTTGGGGGGATTTATTTGGAGTAGGGGACCAAAGTTTCGAATAATAGCAGCTCAATTTTAAAATCATTCGCGTCAGTATTCTGAGTGATTTTCGTTTAAAAATCAACTAAAATGAGATTAAATATAGACGCAAGTAGTTACAAAAATGTTTTTTTTTATCACTTTCGTTTGGAGTTTAACTGATTTTCATTAAAAATAATCACACGCCATGGTTATGGACGTGATTTAAAAATAGTTTCCCATAATTCATATTGCTCATACGTTAGATACTAAATTTCCGGGATCCTCATATTAAATGTGTCGGTGTCCGAGTGGTATGGGCATGCGCCCGGATAGCGTAAGACCACAGGGTTCGACATATTCCTTGTCTGACATAGTTGCTTATACAAGTGAAATTTTTAAAAATACTGGCTTACCAAACCTTGTTCACGCTTGACCCTTTTTTAAACTGAGACTAATTTACATATTATTATTGGATCGGGAAAACAAAGCGATCAGCCTTTTGGAGTAACGCCAGTGTGTTGTATTTACTCCAATTTGCACTCAAGACCAACAATTTAAAAACCATTTTACTGTAGCAGACATTTGACCCAGTCAGGTCAGATATTTTAGTACTAAAGTCTGCATTTTTGTCGGCAAAATAATAAGTCCATATTTATTGGGACATTTGTAACGTACTGACTTTAATTTAATTGTGTGTAAGTTAAGTAACTTTGTCAAGTTTCAGGAAATATTGCTTGCTAGTTTCAGCTGTTGCAAGACCAACTTTTAATATAGAGTGAGCTGTTTCGCTACGAGTTTTAAATTAGAGTGAAAATAGTTGGGCAAATATTTAGACCAAATTTTGATATAAAAATGAGGGATGACACTTGATACATTCAAAGAATTGTTTAGCTAGTACTTCCATAAATAATTTAGTAACTTGTAAGGTATTTTTTTTACTCACGAATTAATACAGCACTAAATATCTATTCAAACTTATACGTACAGTCCTGACTTTGTATTTTTTTGTGTATGTTATTTGGAGTACAAGGTACAAGTAATAAAATATCTTATAATAGATAGAAATATAAACTACCCTATGATATTTCATTGAATTGAGAAATTTTCATTAATAGTTTCATGATGGCTTAGTTTTTTTTATTACTTAACATCAAAGAATTGACAGTTCTTATTTTAATATTTAGGTTGGATGCAATCAAAATGTCTTTATTTCGAACCACATATGTCATTTTCAGATTTATTTATTACTTCGGTAGGTTTTAATGGCTGCAATTATAATTATTACTGTCCTACTTTAATTTCTCTCTTTTGCAATCAGCCACATGTATCAACTAACTAATCTAAATAAGCTTCATAAAATCTTTTCTTTAGGGCTTAGGGTTATCATAATGTTTTAAGCAGTGTCGTAATAAGACTAAAGTGTACCTAGTGAAACTTAAAAAGGAATTAGGTGTTTTTAACAAAATTGCTATAATAATATTTTCAAGCCGACCCATACATGAAACTAAAACTTTTTATATCCAAGACTGTGCGTAGGTCTTTGAAAATTACATTAAGGTTCCTAAAACCATTTTTTCTAAAAGTCTAACATTTGAGATATAGACGCTTCCAAAGTGATAAATGGGTGTCCCCCTACAACTTATGAACTAAGAAAGTGACAATTTTGAAAAAAATACGTTTGAACGAGATCGAACTGCACATTTTTATCAACCGCAAATATAACTTTGTCTTTCATACAAACACTATGAAAAACAAAGTTATTTTTCCTGTCAAAAAATATTTCGATATTTTCGCTAGATGGAAGTAAGTGGACCCAGAATTCAGTTTAAGAGTGGCACGGAACCCTCAGTGCGCGGGTCCGACTCGCACTTAGACGGTTTTTACCCTTTGGGTACGGAATCCTAAAAACTATGTGGTGATGCGTAGGACCAAAACCACAGTGTGTACACTCCATTGCTACACACGGTTAAATTTACGTTCGTAAAAAGCCGTAAAACTGAAATTATCGCTTTTAATGATACCATAATTATCTTTTAGGTGACGTGAAAGAGAAATAAACTTTTGTAAGTTTGTTTATTAATAGTTACTAATTGATTTTTTATAGCCTTGGGTAGTTTTTTGAAGTCTGACACTGTGAAATATGGACTTTCTTAACTTGCCTCGCTACAGACGCCTCTTTCCATGCCGCACCAAAAAAAATATAGGGCAATCTTTATTTAGTTAGATGTATGAGCCAATAGTTTTCTGAACAGAAATGCGACCTCGGGCATTATGAAGGTAATTTGGTATCTATTAATTGATGAACCAAATGTAAACTTTTACTATTTGAGGAAAACAATGCCTAGGCGTTATACGCTGTCATTTTTTTTCGTGTCTGAAGGTCAACTACGAAAAACGAAATGCGATACGCAATCCCGAAACGAAGCTTCAACGATACGACAGTGTTTGGCTTACTACGAAACCCTTTCGGATCGAAGTGGTTCAATCGCAACCACAGACAATATTTCGGAGCGGTATCGTGAACGAATGATAGGGTTGTTTTTTATCTGACTATTTCCAAAAACCGATAATCTTAATAAAATTAATAATTCCGTACCTTGATAGAAAGCTAATGTCTAAATAATAGTTATTTGACATTCCTAATGCTAAACTGATTGATTTTTAATTGATAAATGCCAATAAATGCATCTATCTATGACTTTTATTTGGCAAATGTTGGCTCAAAAGCCAGTATCCCCAACCTACAAATAACAACTTGTGCTTGTCTATGGGCTGTCATCTGTTTTTATAAAGAAAGATTGTTTATTGTTGTTCTTTATTTTCGCAAAAATGAACACAAACTAAGTTTAATCCGTGTTTTTAAATTGCTGTTTACGTGGTAACTGTGTAATTGCAAACATTTTACAAGTTACCCAAGTATGTGAAACAAAAACCATCAAAAATAGTACGTCACACATAAGAACACCTGAAGATTAAGAGGTCATAAAGACCCACAGCACGTCACAAAAGGGGTGAGGGTCGTCTCCCTGGACGTGAAGGATTAGCATGGCCCTGCTGATGAATAAACAAGATGCCCAATGTAACTAAAAGTTACCTCATAAACATAACCTAAACTAGGTAACCTAATAGTGGAAAAAGGCTGCTTTTTGTACATAAAGTATAAAAACATAACATACATCAAATAATATTGGTAAGTCAACGTTAATAACAATGTATTGTCTTCTTGTTTGAGATGTTTACAATTAAACAAATACATTTTTGACTAATTAGTATTTGTTGAATGAGCGTAATGGTTTTGCTAAAAGTGCTCAGATTGAGTTTGTACTTATTATTTATTAGTTACTTCCATGTAAAACCATCAAAGTAAATGTCAATACAAGTGATTGTCATATTGTTTATCATTACTGAAGTATAACCTGCATTTTATGTTTCTAAAATAAGTAATTAATTTAAATTTTCAGGGTCTTATGTGGAATCACAATGAGTCAGTGTCAGTGCTACTAACTTCAGACAGAAAACATAATAAGGAAAGTTACTAAGAAGGACTATGCTAACCCAGGCTCTTCTGATATGTGTTGAACATTTTGGAATCAAGCTTAATTGTTATATCATTTTATAATTCTAATAAAGACTGTGGTAGTTACATAAATATATTGTACTGGAGCTAACCAGAGTGGTTATGGACTGGCAGCAACAACACACTAGATATATTTTGAACTTAATGTAATTGTACTTGGCTGATTTGTATTTTGTATTGGAAATAAAGGCAATTTTGATTGAAAATTATTAATTTATTGTCATTTTAACAACAGTTCCATTATAAATAATCAAGTTTATTGGTGTTAGGTCTGCTAGGTACAAACTTCATCCTAGACTTTTTCTTAAGGTATGCTAAACTTGAACGACCCAAGTCAAGCTGTGCTGCTTCCATGTAGGCATATTCTCTCATTTGTAAATGAATCTTGTGAACTTAATTGAACTCTAGCAGTGACACAGACACACACACACATGTTCAGCAAGTCTTAGACCATGTAAATAAAATAAATAAATAAATGTATTTGAACGGCACTTCGACTGAACTTTCTTCAGTTAGGCTTATTTCTTTCTTTTTGTGATTCAAACTTGTGAACCTAATTGAAGTCTAGCAGTGACACACACATGTTATGCAAGTGTTGGACTATGTAAATAAAATAAATAAATAAATGTCTTTGAACGGCACTTTGACTGAACTTTCTTTAGTTAGGCATATTTCTTTCTATTTGTGATTCAAACTTGTGAACCTAATTGAAGTTTAGCAGTGACACACATGTTATGCAAGTGTTGGACTATGTCTTGGCACGGCCTTTGACTGAACTTCCTTTAGTTAGGCGTGGATAGAACTCTACTTGTGTTCAATCTTGTAAGCTTAATTGAAGTCAAGCAGTGACACACACATGATAAGCAAGTATTTGGACTATGTTTTGGCACAACACTTTGATCCTTTAGTAGGCATATACTCTCCAATTTGTGCTTCAATATTGCAAGTTTCATGAAGAACTAACATCATCATAGTCAGGAACATTATAACAACATTTTGTGAAAATTATCCAATCTCTCTTCTACTTTTCTTGATACTTTCTTCTAAAATTGCTTCTTCAATGAGGAGAAAATACATAACAAGCATAATTCCATTGTTTTTTGGATAAAGTACTTCGAAACGATACGTGTAGAGTTATCGTATAATTTGAGGTTAATTTCCGAAACTCATTACGTCAAAATACGATCTATCGCCTGTCAGTCGCGGTTTCGTAGTAGCATTTTTCGATGAATACGTCAAAGAATGAGCTTCGTTTCCGATGACGGATCCGAAGTGTTACATGGTAAGCAATTCAGAAAACGATAATCGTATTGACGGATTTCGTTTTTCGTAGTTGACCTTCTGAACCATGAGCAAGCGAATTTTCTTGTCGTGAAATTTCTAACTATCCTGCTTGTAATATTACTTTAAACATAGCTCGAAAGCAGGTTATTTTTGCCTAATTAAACTGTTAACTGCAAGCACCAAGATAGCATATGTTTAATTTTTTTTTCGAAAATATATGTATAAACGTTCTCTGCAAAAGTTTAAGTCGGTAATAAACATATCTAGTAATTCTGTGCGTAACCAACCCGTGTCAACGGCAGACTTTATTCACAGTTTTCAGAATTATCGTGAAAATATTTAAAATAAAGCAAATAAATCATAGCGCTAGTGACACGCTACAATACCAAATGTTGCTTTAAATATGTGAATTTAATTTTAAACTGCCGCCATTTTGTAAAATATTTAACGCTGGGAAATGTAAGCGCTGTAAATGAGTTATTTTCGTGAATACGTAACGCTTTTGAATATATAGGTATGTGAAATAATTTCATGACTGTAAACTTGCTTTACCTATATCATTATTATATTTATTTTAAAAAATTATAAACTGCCTACTCACAAAAAAGCTTAGAATAAAGCATTTGTCTTCTATTTGTGGTTAAAAAGAAAACTATTGGTCAGTGCACGATATACTATTGTGATGCACGTAAGATTGGCAATGCACTGACTTATTTTTTTATTTGTGATTTTTAGTAACTCATAAACAGCTGAACCGATTTTGGTGAAACTTACACTAATGAATGATACCTGTTTGAAATAAAAAACAATCATCCCATTATGTTATTATAATTGTCATTTCCGAGAAATTAGTGGACAAACAAACATACAAATATACAGACATACATAAATACAGTTCGAATTGATATCCTCCTTTTTTATACCGGGAAAAACAGTTTGTCCAACCTTCTTGGGACACCCTGTATAATAAACAAAAAAAAATACAGCTACGTTAACGTATTCAACATATTATTTAGATTTTGAATATGTAGATGAATTTAAACAAGAGAGAAGGATTCTTTTAAATACAACCATCAATTATTACCAATTATAAGACATTGTAGAAACCTCCTATAAAGTCCGTTCCTTCGGCCATCAGTACTTAAAATTTAACGAGGCAAATGTTCTCATAATTTTAGCAAAATATGCAAACATCGGCAAAAAAACTTCTCAAGATATAATCCTCAATTAATTCACTATCAAACAGATATAACTGCCGTGAGATCTGGCTTTTAATAAACACCTCAGTGAAAAAAAAACAGAAACAGAAGCCAATCGTATTGTTTAAAACGGTACCACCCATAAATTCTTGAAATTAAAAGAAAAACAAAACTAAACAAAATGATTGGATATTCGACCTTAAAAGTCGAGAAATGTGACGTAAAAAATACGAAAATCGAATGCACACGTTCCTTCGTGTTTCGGAATTTTTGACGCCATCCTTGAAGGATTGAATTATCAACATCACGACGTAAGTCCTTTACTTCGCCCGATCAATTTTGACCTCTACCTTTATGAAATTAAAGTTGAATTTCATCCTACAATAAATGACTTCATTGAGTATTTTTTCACGTCGATGTATCTTGAATGAGCAAGCGCCGCCAACCTGTTTGTGCAGTGGCGTTTATGTCTGTTTTTTTTTGTTTTTGGGGTTCCTTTGAACACGGTTTTATCTTTGAACGTTGAAAATACCAGGAAGATAAAAATAAAGACTATGCTGCTGGCATCTTGTAGTTAATGATGTGCCGTTGCAGGCAACATTGCCGTGCATACCTAGTAGGTATGCATGCATGAATAAATGAAATGAAATGCAACAAATATTTAAGCAAAATTGCTTAAACAGCCGGCAAAGGCAATGTTAGGGAACATTACAATTTTTATCATCTTTTCATTAAATTATGAATCATAAATAGTAAAAGTTTAGTCAAACAAATGTTTTTTTAAATCTTACTTTAAATTGCCACAGTTGCCGGTAACTTGAGCAATGTTGCTTCCATATTGCCCAATGTTGCCGGCAACGGCACATCTACTATACTTGTGGTTGATACTCGAATAGTTAAAAAGGTACCGGATTAAAAAGTTTCTGTTAGCTTACGTGACGTTGCGATACGTTACGTGTTGTTTCCTAATAAGACCTTGGTATCAGAGTTAATGTTAATTAAACCTAGTAGAGGTTGGACACCTTAGTTTTAAATAATAATAATAATTACAATATGTAATTATTATTTTTATAATAATTACAATATGTAATTATTATTTTTTCAGACAACCAGATCCTACTTTCTCTCGTACCTTTGGGAACATGTACCACGAACTCGCTAACGCCATCTAGTGAGAGATAAAAATACAATTAATCTCACATCATCTCTATGATGCGAGATATTATTTCTCTAAATATAACTCCTCATTGTACAGAACCCGCTTTTTCTCAATTCACTCGCGCGTCACCAATGTTTATTGCTTTTTATCTGTTTTTTTAACAGATGTTTTGTTGCTCTGTCGGTTTATTTCATGTCCTAACGATCCCCGAATGCCATTTAATCAAGATGCCTTACAGTTGTTTATTAATTCGATTGCTAATGAGGGATTTGATCAATTGACACCGGATACATTTATTTAGGTTAATGTAGTACTAATATATAAGGTCAAATCATTTTAAGTGATAATATTTTAACAGTGGCTTTGTATAAATCATAGAAACAGGACACATTATTCATTATTTTTTGGAAAATCGAGATTTTATTTTTTATTATTTTCTTTAACAAAGACAATATCATTTTTAAAACAGCACCCTGACAATTTTAAAAGTTATCTACGTCATCGACTTCGCTTCTCTCAATTCATTGCCCAAACCTTCTTTTTCTCTGATATTAGCCTTAATTAATAAAAAAATAAAATCTGAAAAAAAAATATTACTTAGTCTCAAATTTTCTCAAAAACTAGCGGATAAAAACCCAAAGTGTATTTAACAAAAAATGATTAATTTATTGTGCCGAATCGGTCCTTTAAATATTATCACTTAAAACGAGGTGACCCTTTATATTCTGTGGTTAAGATTGGGACTTAAAAATGATTGGTCATTTCAATAAGCAGTTTAGGGTTAGAACAGAACTTTGACAGTAATTTCCTGAGATTAGTCCGCTATAACAATTTAACTCGCCAACTTTATATTATTAGTAAAGATATTCCCTGTAGTTATAAATTATTGATACATTTAAGTCAACTTTACCAGTCAATCTATACTAATATTATAAAGCTGAAGAGTTTGTTTGTTTGTTTGTTTGTTTGATTGAACGCGCTAATCTCCGAAACTACTGGTTCGAATTGAATAATTCTTTTTGTGTTGGATAGTCCAGTTATCGAGGAAGGCTATAGGCTATATAACATCACGCTACGACCAATAGGAGCAAAGATATAGTGGTAAATGTGTAAAAAACGGGAGAAAGAAGTCACTATTCCACGCGGACGAAGTCGCGGGCAAAAGCTAGTGTCGTATACATTTCAAAGCGGTCGCAAACACGTCTGATATGTTTCCTTTGAATTTCCCTGATATCGTTCCTCGTCGAGTCAAGATTGAATTTATAATGTGAATAGCTGAACCAGGAATATGGTTCAGCTGTAGGCCGATATTTGATTTAATTTTTTACTGTGAATAGTAGCTGTGTTTGACGACAACTACATTCATTTTATCTATACTTAACAAGTGTCAAATTATAGAGCCGTCAAACTCCTTGAGGAAAACATGGTTGAAGGTTGTAGTTAGGTGCTAGTAAGATACTGAGCTATTGAGCCATACTGAGCCTTACTTTTTTGTTTAATACATTTATTAAAACAAGAAATCTTAGAAAATGAACCCTATTTATGAGCAAATAAAATATTCATTCATTCATTCATTCATTCATTCATTCATTCATTCATTCAATGAACTTAAAATCTACACACTCATAAACGGAACCGATTCTTCGAGGCAAGGAGGCTATGATGCTGGCTGCGTTGCCGCGTTGAATAGCTATCATTATCCTTTGAGTTAGGAATCAGCCAGCCTATTATTAACCAAAACAGAATTTAATTTAAAACTTATACTTATATTTCAACGTCCGATTTGGCGCAGTGGTTAAGAAATTGTCTACTGCGCCAGAGGTCGCGGGTTTGAACCCCGCACATTACAAACATTTGTGTGCATGAACATGTCTGTTTGTAGTGGTCTGGGTGATTCTATGTATAATATGTATGTAATTACAAAAAAAAAGAAGAAAAAAAAGTATTTAAGTATGTTTATAACCGTTGTCTGGTTACCATAGTACAAGCTTTGCTTAGTTTGGAACCAGATGGCGCTGTGTGAAATGTCAAAAAAAACATACCAATACCTATGTCAATACCTATATTAAAATCCTAAATGAAAATTAAATATTCCCCAATTTTAATTACTCCAAAGTCTAAACACATTTCCAAAATCACTGAAACTCACAAGTGATTGCTGGAATACAAATGAAAAAGCATTTTCAACTATAACCTGAAATTTCTGAATTGGCCAAGCCTACAATTTTCAGTAATAGATTCCCGGAACAACAAATTTCCGTGTTCATAGAAATAGTTCTTTTTAAAACCAGTTATTTCCAGTCAACTCTACATCTCAATTGGCTTTTCTGAATGGAACTTTTAATTAGGGATATAAAATAGGATTTAAGTAAGGTTTTTTTGGAATGGAGGTGCTTGTAGCGCTTGGGTAGTAATTAACAAAGCTCAGCAACCTACGGCACGGTCGTGTTTGGACGGGTGACCATTCCGACCAATTTAAGGCTTCGGAAGGCACGTAAAGTCGTTGGCTTATATCGGTTGATATTAGTCGGTAAGCCTAGCCAGAGGTCTTACGGGCGGCTTGATAACATCTGACAGCAGGGTTGGTTACAAACACCCCTCCACCAATACGCACTGAGCCCGCGTGGTCGAGTATGGCTCAATGTTACTCTACCTCTCGGTTGCGGTTAGGCCTTTGCCCAGCAGTGGGACATTACAGGCTAACTTTACTTGCTTACTTTACTACCACACGAAAGTAATAGAAGTGCAGAAATCGTTACCCAGATAAAGCAAAAACTGTATTTTCTTCGAAAAAGAAAATTTGATCGCTGAACATGTATCAAGATCCTTCGACAATAGGCGCAGCGTAAGTCGTCCACTATCAAGATTGTCAGAATACCTTATTAAAAGTTCAGGCTGACACTTGATGCAGACCGCTTGCTGCAACTGGTCGCTGTGGAAAGTCGAGGAAGAGGCCTAAGGTACATATTATATTATGTTAACTGCCTCGGTGGCGCAGCGGTGAGAGGGTCGCATTTTAAAGTTACGGCCGGAGGTCCCAGGTTCAATTCCCGGGTCGGGCCAAAAAATATGTACCGGAGTTTTTCTGTTCAGAAATTCTCAGGGTAGCCCGGAGTTTGGAAGTTGGCGGTGTTTCACCCCCGTGCCTCGGAAAGCACGTAAAGCCGTTGGTCCTGCGCCTGATCTCTCTCCGGTCGTGTCAGATTGCTGTCCCATCGGGCTATGAGAGTGAAAGGAATAGAGAGTGCACCTGTGTTTGCGCACACATTTGTGCACTATAATATGTCCCGCGCAGTCGGTTAGTCGTCGTGACTGGCCACCGTAGTCGAAATCGGCTAGGGGGACTATTATTATATTATGTTCAGCCGAGGACGTCCTTTGGCTGATAGTGATGATGTGATGATAATAAGAAAAAGAAAGCGTTTACTTACATTTGCCTGCGCTAACGAGTAACGATTAATTACTTTAAATTTTAAATATCTACGATTAGATATTTGCCTCACTAACCTTTTAGACAACGTTTTCACTTAAACTAAATGAAAATTTAACTGATTCTAACCCAGACCGAGATTGCTTCTTAGAAAGCTATCTGAGAGTAGTATCGCGTTTTAATCTAACCTAAAAGCATCTTAACACGACTGGAGTTATTAAAATTATTTTAAGACTAGGTTTAAGTCGGAGTTTGTAGAGATAGTCGTTTTTTTATGATTCCGTATAATATATTTTTCAATTTAAAAAAGTAAAACCTTTTAATATGGATTACTTTGTCACTTAAAGGGCCCTTAAGTATTAAAAGATTTTATTTTTTTGCTCCAATTACAGGTCACACCCTGTATAATGACTATTTGACTCGGCTAGATATAATACAGTTGTAATGAAAACATTTTGTAATACAAATATTCTATTTTCTGATAATACCTTTGATGTTAACCAAACCACTAATATTATGATAATTAATCAAAGTTTTGTGATATCTCCAGAATATTAGAACTATATTCATGACTTCTAGACAAAGAACAAATTGCGATATAATATTCTGTCATACCTGTGGGCCTTTTGAGAATTAATAAGCTTTTGAAAATCAATTTGCTATTTTCTTAGATATAAGTTTGTGTGGGAATTATTAGATATAGTAGCTTTGACATGTACGAGTACGTACGCTGTACGTAGGTACTATCACGGTTACCCCCGCCTAACCACCTTGCATCAAGAATCGTGTTAAATGAAAATTAGGTGGGAATATAACCTATTATTTTGTTTTTAGTTCACGTCCAAAGTCCAAAGCGTAGATGGCATGAGTTTTTCATGATGATAGTTTATGCTACTTTATACTTTATACCTTTATACGGTAAATTTGTCATTCGTCTTATTTTAAATTCTAATTTAATAAATTAATTTAAAATTCTGTTACAGCCAAATAAAGCTGGCTGGTTCCTAGCTCAAAGGATTAGCATAGCTATCTAACGCGGCAACGCAGCCAGCATCATAGCCTCCTTGCCACAAGGAAATGGTTTCGTTTTTGAATAGGTAGGATTATGTTGCATGTGTAAGTTGAATTTTTTCTTGTTTGTTACTTATTTATGCGAATAAGCACGGGCCACTAAGTTGGTAGTTCAAATATAAATCCATTAGTCTATACAAAAAGGTTTTATTGTCTTCAAAAGACTCAGATGGCCTCACAATGGGTCCGAATCTCCGCTGTAGATCGATAAACAGACATCCAGACGGACTTTTTTGTAGAGATTTTTAACGATTTACTTTCGTTTATCTTCGTTAAGATGTGCTCAAACTGGTTCGAAACACCTGCTCATTTCGGCTACTGCAAATAAAAGATGTTTTAAGTTTTTATTCAGTTTTTTAAGTTTGCGTTAAAATATTGTATCCGGTTTAGGCTAAAGTTGTTTTTAATGAGGATTATCTTGACTTGATAACTAATTAAAAATGTAAATACTTTTTAATCGAGATTCAATAAAGGGTAAGTATGTTGCGTGAAAATAATATTACTAATTTTTGCACATAACAAAGTATAAGGCACTTAAAAACGGTATTTTCTTATATTTTTTAACGTTTTAGTTTAGGATAGTCCACTTAAACACGTCAGGATAAGCGGACAAAACAAGGTCAAAATATCAACGCATTTTTACTAAGTCAGTGCGTTAGAAACTGAGTCTTGCTTGCTCTATCTAATGTCAATAAAGATAGGGCAGCGATATAAACATGACACTGACAGAACTCACTTTAAAACATGCCGACTATAGCAAAATAATTATAATATTTTAACCCACAATTGGTTAATCCTAACTAGTGCAAGTGCGGCCCTTACATTAATATCAGTGTGCAACAGAGCTTAAGTATAAGTATTTAAAGTAAGCTATTAGTGCTATTACTTACAAACACTATAGGTGGTGAACCGAGCCATTAAGGATAAGATTTAAACACTAAGTTTATGGACCCTGGCAATACCTCTTCTTTTACTTTAACAGTCGTGTAATAAAAGATTTGAGTACTTTCTTACAGACTAATTGAGTTTTATTTTATTTATTTACAATGTTTATAGCACACATAGCAGGCATTTACGTAATAATTAGTCATGAAGGGTAATAATGGCTTGAAATACTGTGAAATCACAGTATAAAATGAATATAGCGGTTCCCCGCGGTTTTACCCGCGTAAATGACAGATTTATAAAAAAAAATATAGTCTATTATAAGCCTATCTGCAATTCCGATGTATGCAATTTAAATGACATTTTCAAATAGCAAAATAAATAACTGAAAGACTTTTTCCATGTTCCGAGGACTTCATTAATATGAATAAAATAATATGCGCTAGACAACACACCAATTGTCTGGTTTCGTGGTAAGGAATTTTCTTCTCTGTGTTACGTAATACCAGACAACTATTATGACGGGGGACTCCCATTAATACATATTTAAATACATATAACGTCCATGACTTACGTACAAGTGTTCGTGCTCATCACACAAACATTTGCCCCTTGCGGAATTCGAACCCGCGACGACCGGCGTAACCTAATAGTCAGGAGCGCTAACCAAATACACCAAACACGTCGTCGCAATAAGCATCCTAGTACCTACATCATTACTTTGCAAAACTGTTCTTAAATCTCAGATAGCCAATCACGAAGTCTCTGATTAGCCGTTGTCAATAAAAAGCTTCATTCAGAAGAACTTAATTGTGGCAGTCATCAATTCACTTAAAGAGTTGTAGGTATTGCTGTCGATATTTTGATTTATCGATAGAAATGGTCTCAGTATCGATATTGCCGTAAAAAAAATGATAATTACTCTTCTACTGACTTTGATATTGTCCGCAGGATATTTTTACTAAGTGGATACTAATAGGTAACCAAAATATTGCATTCTATATTAAATGATTTCAATTTCATGATTTTGGTTTCTATTGGTCTTTATTGGTCGATACTTACTATCTTGAACATGCGAATGAAATATTTTACAGTAGCAAAAAATTTTCTAGTTTTAGTAGCGTTTGGAACTATTGAACTACTATTACTAGCTTATGGAACTTACACCACGAACAAATTTCGTGCGCCATGAATTGACGCCACTTGTCTAACTCACACAAATGGTTTCATATTCGAAATTCGAAATTCAAATTTCAAGGAATACGTTATAATTTTACATTTTTGGGTGACATAGCTTCTCTATGCATAGTAATCGCGAAATTGAGACCTCGCCTGCATGGCAAAGGGGTGCGGGGGGAGACGAGAGAGCGGTTAATGAGCGGTGCGGTCGGGTGTTTCCGCGCCGCCCGCATCCCTCGCGCGACCCGCTGTCGCCTACTCCCGCGCCCCTGTGCCCCGCAGGCGAAGTCTCAATGAAGCGGATTACCTATAGCTTGACTAAATATCGATATCGATGACTATCGACAGTCACTACTAAATCCACGCAGCCATTCAATCGCAGCCGTTCATTCGTTCGGTCGCGCCGAGCATTTTAACAAGCAAAAACCCAGCGCGTGTCCGTTACACACGTGGATTGGAGTACTTGACCATCCATAAAGATATTTTTTTATTGCTCTTACAATTCAGACATTAAATCTCTAATTTTATTTTTATTTTGTAGTTTATATCAAATCAACCCGTGACAACTTTTATTTTTACTAGCTTGTTTATAAATAGTAAATTCGTTATTGGCTGTAAGTTTAGAATGTAAGATTAGCCTATTTTTTTTACAAAATATAAGCAGCGTCTGCGTTCGTCTGTCCGCAGTTCAGCTCGTACTAAAAAACTATAATTTGGCATTGGTACGATATAAAATAACAAAATTGGTCAGTGGTAAAATAAAATCATTCATCATTCTTCAATAAATTGGCCTATTTCCGTAACATGCAGTTTTAAAGGGAAAAACCCTTTTCCAACTAAACTGTAGTAGGTAGATACATTCACAGCAGTAGCATCAAAGTCAAAGCCAAACATTTATTTGCGAAAAACATGGTACATTACAGATCTTATTTACAGCACAGGTTCACATGTTTTACCAAAAATTGGCATGCAAAAATTTATTTAAATACAATCAATTGTGTCCTATTATACAATCAATTGTGGCCTATCATATAAATTAATTGAAGTATAAAAAAATGTCAAGGTAATTAATATAATATTGTCAATCTATCATGAATTCAGAAGAAAAACTGTGATTACGGCTATGATAAGTAAACAAATTACAGAGTTGTAGTCCATTAACTTAAAGTAAATTAAATTACATGCTAATTAGCGCTTAAAAATATATCCTCCAAAACGCGTTAATATATGAAACTGAAACTGTAGTCAAACATTAATTATGATTGTTTCTTTCAGCTGCAAAAAATAGGATAACAAAACCATACTAGTGTGTGGGCAACTAGCATTAGCCTTGAATCTTTCGTTAGAAGCCTGCGATTGAGAGGTTTCTTTGTGAGACGAGACGTGCCATCGCTTTCCAAAACCAGTCCTAGGGATACATTTGTAATCTTGATTTATTTGGAGGTTGGTAACATTTCACTAGATATTTGGTTAGATTTAAAAGAAAAAAAAACGAGAGTAGTAGAAAAAAAAAAATTTAATACCTTGAAAACTACATATTTTTTACTTCTTTTTTTATTCCTTAGTTTTTGAGTTGCTACTTTACAGATATGCACCAACGAATTTAAACTTGTTACATTTAAGTTCAGAATTTTCAATTGTTGTAAATGTTTGTATATAAAACGTTGCATCAGTATGTTTGCTAATATCTATAATACAAGCAACATAAAACCAAACTTTTCACAAGAATTATACCATTAAACTGTAAACTAGCGGTTTCAGCAAACTTCGTTTCGCTCCCAGCCCCATCCCACCCCGGCCCCATTCTATGATTAGGTTATATGCTATTCGGAGCCAAGACAAATCCAACATTCTTAAAAGATGAAATATGAAACCAAAAATTGCGCACGGGCGGGATTCGAACCAGCATCTTTCTGGCTAACCGGGCCAACTGCTCTTCCAATTGAGCTACCGTGCTGTCGGTCCGACCGCGCGAAATTCTTGGTCTCATTGATACGTCATTGCGTGACGTTAGCGCCATCTACCCGTCTGTTTATGCAACAGCGGTTTTTTGGTTTCATATTTCATCTTTTAAGAATAAAATATGACACTGTAAGTGTTAAAAATATTGTAAAACCATCAAATCCAACATAGTAAAAATCATGAAAATCAGTCCATCCGTTCTCAAATTATAAGTAGTGTAACTTACACGACAATCTTTTATGTATTACGATAATAAGAACAGAAGAAGCACATTGTATTTAAATTTAACTTGTCAAATTTGCTTGTCGTCACCCCTGACACCCTGTATACATAAGTATATTTACGAACAAATATAGAACATGTTTGCAAGAACAACATACCTTGTTTGTTGATCGCAGATTATAAAAGCGAGGGAATACACCATTTATCATAATCAGGCCAAACACAGGAGTATACGGAATCTTTAAGGAAGTTAGTATAGGGGCCAGAATGCTTTATTTGGATTGTATAACCTTGTTTTTTTCTGCAGCGTTGTCGTTTTACAACATAAAGATCTTTTCATCAATCCGTTTAAAATATGAAAATGGTTTCAAGAAAACCTAAAATATTGGTAAAGTAGGCTCGAATTGTAAAGGGTCTTGGGAATTTTCACTATGGAGCCTACTCACTTGTTATTTTGATATTTTCGAAATGATGGTCACGATTAAACCCCTATAAAATCGATAGATCACATAAATATAAACCAAAAATATATTTTAGTATAACCTCGTGGTGTCAAGTTTTAGAATTTTAAGCCGCTAAAGAACATAAGGACCTAGGCTTCATCCACACCTGACATCAAGTGCGATCGAGTTCAAATAATATTATCTGCTCAGCCATCAATAAAAAAAACGAAAATTTAAGTGTCCTTCACAGCCTGTTTATGGCTAAACGTGAGAGTTTAGGAAATGTTGTTTATTTTTATGTGATAAAGTATTTTATTTGTGGCCGCTGCTTTCGATCAAAGTTAAAATGGTGGACCGGAAAGTAAGCCAAAAGTTCCATACGCTTTTAATTCAGCTTCACACCATTCACACCATGACTATACTAAAGTAGAGTATATACTATACAGAGTGTAAAAAAGTACAAGCCAAATTCAAGGAGGTGGTTACAAATTCAAGGAGGATCATACGCCCGGATAGCGTAAGACACGGGGTTCAATTCCTCGTCTGTCACAAAGTCACAGTTGTCTTTTTACAAGTGCAATTTATATTATTAAGGTGGTTGTGAATCGACAATTATTAAGAAAAAAAAACATTTTTTTCCTGTTTTCTAGATCCGGATCTTAACCACTCCCTTAAATTTGGTTCCTACTTTTTTTACAACCTGTATAAGAAAGAATAAGAGAATTTATAAGGTAAAATGTCCACGGACCCCTAAAATTTCGTACAGGGTTTAAAAAAGTACGAACCAAATTCAAGGGGTAGTTAAGAGTCGCGTCTAGAAAACAGGAAATAATTTTTTAGTTTAAAGACTTAAATAAATAAAATATGGCTACACTTTGAAAAGTCAAATGTATTTGCTATAATAATTTGATAACTTTTTTAGAGTACACAACCATTTTAAACCCTTTTCACCAATTCGAACGAAGCAAAGTTTCTTAGTCGCAATCAAGAAATTCTATTATATTTCGACTTTGATGATAGCTCAGACAAATTGAAATCATTACTCACCATCTGTTATCTTTCAAGTTAAGGAATATTATTCATTCAAGAATTTACGTCTGGACAATTTCTTATCATTAGAATCTGAATAATTCATCTCGGTATCAATTTTTGACGACGTTTTCGTGTACATTTTGCTTTCACCTGGCGTTATGTTAAATCTTTGCGGAAATACTGTTTTTTTATTACATTGCTTTTTATTATTCTTTTTTTTTTGGAAGCGATTTGGTTATTTTTGGAAACACGTTTTTATCATCTTAAATATTTATAGTGAGAACCTAGTAGTTTATTTAAAATTTTAAACTAGTGTTATTTTCGTGGTTACATTGCTCAAATTTAACTTAACTTTTTACAAAGGTTTTTATTTTCATGAAATGAATAGAATAGAATAAATATTAATTTAACATACAAAAAATAAAAAATACAAAGACACAAGGAAAAAAATAATAATACATAAAATTCATATAGTAAAAAATTAAATTTAAATAAGTTAAGTGTGTGCCAAAAAAGTCCCCGCTCAGTATAAGTCGCGGCAGGAGATGACAAGCATGCCGCGACACTGATTTTCAGCGGGAACCCTTGTGTTGTGCGTGAAGAAAACATAAAATTAAAATTAAATGGGTTTTGATCTATCTCCTAGACTATGTATAAAGGTTTGCTTCAAACGCACTAAGTTTCAGCTACGCGAATAGGTGACGAGACGTAGAAATGAAGATTCATTCTACAGTTTTGGAACTTTTCACATACTGTCATTAGAAGGCGCGAAGGCGCTCGCCACCATTCCACACCAAATAATTAATATACTTATTTAAAATTTATTATTTGATATTTTAATATTTGTCACACGCCCCGCGCCCCGCGCAATCCTCAATCAAAACGGAACGGCGCGCGCCTTCGTGGATGGCACTAACTATATCAATAATCAGAGAACCATTTTCCTTATAAAATTAACATGTTTTACATGTTTGACCCAACATGTTATATAGACGTTGAATAAAAGTTCAATAGTTTATAAATCGGTTTCAAATTCGAAATTCAAATTTCAAGGAAAGCATCACAATCTTGTCATCGAGTTGCAACAAATTTTTATAAAATTATTATCCCTTTTGGAAATATTAATTTTATGCTAATTACCATTATATTATTACCATTATTAATTTTATGCTATATATATATACCATTCTAAATACATTCTACGTACGTAGTTATAACAACTCAATGGTTTGACCCACTTTTATGTAGTTATGTATTGTTTTGTTTTTTCTTACAGCCACGGAAGAATAGGCCGACACGCATTATTTCCAATTTATTTTGCAAGTACCCTCATTCTGATTAAAAATGTACGAAACTAGGCCATTCGCGCTCCGGCAGGCGGTGTGTTTGGACGTGTATGCCGTTAGCGATTTATTATGCAACTTTAATTTGTTCAGGCTTCTTTTTTATGATTCGTAGGGGGCTTTTTTTGTTACCTATATTAAAAAGTTGTCTCACATTTATGTGTTTGGTAAATAACTCACGCGTTTGATATAATTATTGAAATGCAAGCTCACATTTTGTTTTTATACCTGGAAAAGGACTTACCTACAACATAACAAATGCCAAAACCTTCTACTTGCCGCTATATACTGGTTGCAAATCGCTCATCACCTGGCAACAACAGTCGCCATCACATCATGTTACTTTTTTTTGTTGCAACTTTCCCTTAATACAACTGCATAAGATACATAGGTATTTACCTTGACGTGCTCTTGTCCGTACTAAAGCTGTTTATATCCCGTTTTCTCGTAACTCCAGTAATTGCAAAAAAGGGACACGGGAAGACACGTCGCTAAGTGAACGATGACAGAAAATGCACTAGTGTGAATTCGCAGAATGTTTTGATCGTGTTTCCATTACACGAAATGTTAATACTGCGAGTTTCTAAACTTTGTCAATGGTAAAAATCAGGAAATGCTGAATGAATTTGTCCATTCGACACACACACACACACACACACTCAAACTTGCACTCGTATATTGGAATTGAAATCTTGTACCAAAATATTATACGTACCTAATTCTATCAAAAACTTATAAGAAATCGAGAATTAATGTGGTGAACCAAAGGGAAACCCACATCTTTAAGGAGATTGGCACGCAATAAAAAAAGAAAATTAAGAACCCGTATTAAAATTTCACTTTTAAAAACTTGAAACAAAATGTCAAAAAATACAAAACAAGTTACGTAGTCATTGGTTTTCATAGTGTCTCTGTGTTTACGTAAATAAATATTATATTTCCAAAACGCGATTATTACTCCTTTTAAAGTACGTAGACAAGAAATTTCCGGGAACGCCTGCTATTGAAATGCTTGTAATTAATTTAAGGGCTTAACAAGGCCTCTTAAATTAAATAAAAGGATTTGACGTCACCTTAATAAAATTAAACCGGAAAGAGCCGTGATTTTAGATATGAAATAATTAGGGAATATAATTATTAAGAGATAGCAGGCTTTGACGGTATGAAATTAGTTTCATAAAAATATCGAATTGGAGAAAAGTAAGAGCCCTATGTTTTAGGTTTTTGATGCTATAAAAGGCGGTTATTTTAACATAGTTAAATAGATAGATGGATAGATTAGTTTATTGCAAACAAGTACAATGTTTTATAATTAGTCGGTTCTCACAATCCAGATGGTAGTTAGCCTATACCTAATGTCTAGACCTATATAACCAAAACCCGAAGCTCGTATTCCTATTCTGAAAAGCAGTTATGTTTTTCGTTACCAGTAGTTAAGTTGACTGTGTCCAAGATAAATAGCCCTAATGATAGCCGACCTCCGATAGGAGATGGTACCTCAAGAAGAAGAAGATGAAAAATCCGGTCAAGCGCGAGTCGGACCCGCGCACTGAGGGTTCCGTACCACCCTTTGACTGAATTCGGGGTCCATCTCTTTGGTCTTTGGTTTGGAAGCGTCCATCTCTCAAATGTTAGACTTTTATAAAAAAATATTTTAGGGACCTACCTGTCATTTTGAAAGACCTATCCATAGGCTTAGTTTTATGTATAAGCCCCCTTAATTTTTTATTTTCACTTTTTGTATCTGAATTAGATAGCGGTAAACAAGATACACCTACCAACCAAGTTTCAGCAGTGTGATGCTAATAGTTTCAGAATAAAGTAGCTGTGACATACGGACGGAGAGACAGACAGACTTGACGAAACTATAAGGGTTCCGTGTTTGGCCCTATGGCTACGGAACCCTAAAAATAGAGCCCCAGGTAACAGTTAGGTACGGGAACACTTTTCTGACTAAACCTACACAACAAAAATGGGTGGCTGAAGTCGCGAGTGTCCGCTTGTTTCATGTTATTTCTATTCGCCCAATTATGTTTACCAAATTGAGTTAATTTAAGTATTATTTCACAGCAAGTATAATAATAGATTAGTCATTGGAGCATTCTATTGGACCTTATAAGTGGTATTTAATTGGGTACAGGAGCAAATCCAACAATTAATATGGAACACGTGCAAATTGTACAGTCAGACTCAAAAATTTAATAACATGACGGTGTTTTTCGAATGTAGATGTACGATTGAGGTCACTCGTGCCTAAACACTTTTCAACGAAAATTTCTTGCATACACGACATAAAAACAGGTGTCGTTTCTCCACAATTCCTCCTCGTTCTCATGTTATTGCCTATTCTAGTCATAATTATAATTATTAGCAGCCAAAAGACGTCCACTGCTGAACCACCCACGAATAGGCCTGGCCCACAAATTTCTACAGCGACCGATCGCAAACGGTCTGCATCCAGTGTGGCTCTGCGATCTTTACAAGGTCGTCTGTCTGTCTTGTCGGTGGACGTCCTACGTCCTATTTTAATGATGGAAGTCAATCTCGACAGAGAAAGAGAGAAGATAGTCCTACTTAACTCTCTTTAATTTCATAGTTCACTCATTTATTAGACGGATCTGTCATGAGTCATGATGACCGGGGAGTTAAGGCCGCATTTTGATTCTTGGTCGTATCATTATCCCCAGCTTATTCTATGTCGTGTAGAAAAGCATCCCCAATTTTAGGAAAGACCTGTCATCAATCACCTACCTATTTTTTTTTCTCTTAGGGCGAAGACATAAGCGCCAGTTTATCGGTGCCGACTAACCTGGACCAGCTAGTGATGTGATGAGATGGCTTTTTATTAAAATTGAAATATTTTGGTATTCTGAAGAGTCTTCTGACTCGAGTCCTAATTTGTTTTTTAGGGAATTTCCAATATCAAAAAGAGACAACTTGGCACATCACAAGCTCGTCTTTGTTAGTCGGCACCGATGTGTGGTGTAATATACATTCGGCGCTTCCTGTCTTCACCCTTAGCCTCAAAAAAAAAAGATAATTTGTCATGAACAAAATAAATACAAACATTTGGTTGTGCCTCAACGATATTTAGCTACCAGCTACACAATTATTCGTCTGACTGTACCTTCTTAAAGGGTCTGTCATTGTTCTACATGTTTCGTCCGAAATAGGATGGCATTGTGTTTATTTCCCGTACTTTCGCTACTAATATTACTTATATGGTTAACGGTCATTTATATTGAAATAGTCGACTGACTTTGTATGGGAAGAAATTATTGTTCGCTAGATAATAGGAATGTTGCCTATTATAGTGTGAGTCATTAAACGCACTTTCATAATGTTAAAAGCTACATTTGATAAAAATGCCACAAAGCTTAACTTAACCGGAATATGAAAAACGATACAATATCATTACACAAAAAAACATTTGCAACCTTTTTAATAGAACCTAGTTTTTAGTTGTGAATTATTATCAATTAACCATGTCAGGTGCTTCAAGCTCACAAAGGTTTAAATAGGCTTTTGTATGAATAGCTAAAAGAAAATGAAAAAAATAATTAATTACCTAACTGAATGCCAATGTAAACATAATTATAAAAGTTGTTAAAACAATTACCGCCAACGAGTATTTTTTGCCCGTAACAGATTCTAGCTTGATAAACGGTGTTTTCAAGTTCGCTTATTAACTTGATATAATCTAGACAAGTTACAGACCACCTAGATAATAGACTTCTCATATGTATCGTATCAGTTTAACCCTACCTATACTAAACGCAAAGACTCGCGGCAGACAGTACGATAAAACAGTTTTGCAACAGGGATGTGCATGCACAAATTACTGGACTATCGATAAAACAAAATGCATACAAAACCCCATTTTCAAACCCATTTTAATCGATAAACACACGTAAATAAACAACGCGCATCTCTGTGTCTGTGTGACGTCATCCATAAACAGTGCAAGTGCAAAAGAGAAAATGATGTTCGCTGTCTCTTTGGGACGTTTTATTACTCCGCCTTCTGCGAGTATTTACGTTTACTAATAGCTAACCATCCCCGAAGGCGCACGCCCGCCACCATTCGTTTTTATAGTTTTTAGTACATGTTTGTAAGTTTTTGCCAATATTTGATAATATAGTCAATAATATAATTGACTACATTAACACTATAATAAACTACTCAAACATGCAATAATTATTAAATACATTTAATTATTAAATGTTTATTCTTTCGTGGCTTAATATGTGTTACCCCACCACGCCCTCTGCTTTCTTCAATCAAAAATAAGTTGCGCGAGCCATTGTGGATGGCGCTATCTATAGACCAGGAGGGCAATTCACTAACGGCAACATAACCACTGTGTTCGACGTCGAGCTTGTATTTTAAAATAGCTTGACGGTTCTTAATGCGCTGCTCAATGTTGAAGTAAAAGAAAATCGTCAAACTATCTTATCGTTCTCGATGACAGCATTGTCATTTGCTTAGTGGATCGACATGCAGACTGACGCGCCGTCTATAAGCCTTAGTACTCTATGCAACAAGTTCATTGAGTATAGTGAACCATTTATGTAGATTAAAACATAACAGTTTACAGCGGCCATAAAACTTAAACGGGCAGGTGAAAACATTTCTTTTTTATCGTTTTATATCGATAGTGCACCGGCAGCTCTCAATAAATACTTGCTAATTTATGTTAAACAGAATTTTCTATTTGCTTACATCCGAATACCAAATCCGTATCTTGTATCTGTTTAGATTGAAAATATCATATGCAGCTGTCATATTTTACTGCACAGCAATGTATTGCATACCTATGGGTAAAACTATGCAAGTCATAAGTTTATTTCCCAAATATTCTATCAAAATAAACATTGTAGATGCTTGATAATTCTTCATTTTTAAGTTTTAGAGTGATATTTGTGGTGAACTGTTATTGTACTCATCCTACTTATATTATTAATGTGAAACTTTGTGAGTATAAACTTATGAGTGTTTGTAACTTCTTCACGCAAAAATCTACTGAATTAATATTGATGAAACTTTATGCAAGTCAACCGGTGACTGGTAGAGAATGCCTTAATTAAGGCATTAAGTCCACCAATTGTACAACTTATAGTGTAATATAGTTATAAGAATGTTCATACACCGAAACAACATTTATAGGTTATTATAATGTATCATGATTTTTAATGAGATCCAATATACGTGGGTAAAGCCGCAGGTAACCGCTAGTTGTTATTAAAATAGTAAAGTGAAGTTAGCCTGTTAGCATCCCACTGCTGGGCAAAGGCCTTACCTCAAATATGAGATAGTATGAGCCATACTCCGCCACGCGGGCTCAGTGCGGATTGGCGGAGGGGTGTTTGCAAGGCAAGCGACCAACCTTGCTGTCAGTTTTTATCAAGCCGCCCATAGGCCTCTGACTAGGCTTAACGACTAATGTCAACCGATATTAGCCGGGACCAACGGCTTAACGTGCCTTCCGAAGCAGGGAGATGCTCGTGATATACGTCACTTATATGGTCAGAATGGTCACCCATCCAAACACCGACCGCGCCGTAAGTTGCCTAACTTCGGTTTTACTACCAAAGCGCCACCACTACGCTACGAGCAACCTATTACAATAAATACGCATAATTTAATAAATAGTAATACCTGAAGATATCAAGTTAATGTTTAAATACCGATTACAGCATCCTTGAAACTGAAACTTGGAAACCCAATAATCGTTCTCTAGAGACCATTGAGAATTTCAGGTAGCGAAAATTTCCATTCAGTGTTTTACAGTTGTTTAATGAGATAGATTATAATAACGTTAAATTGTACTTTAAACTGACGTAATAAGGTTCTTTTGTTTACAATATAAGTTATTAATACTAAACGTTAGGTTGTTTGTTAATAGCTAGTATCTTTCTTTGCCTGCCCCAAAAAATATGTAACATAGCGCCTCACATGTTTTTTACCGACGTCAAAAAAGGACGTAGTCAATTCGAATATAGTATTTTATTAATAACAAACAAGAAAAAAATTAAAACTATGACATGCAACATAAAAAAAATAAGACTACCCTATTCAAAAACGAAACCATTACCTTGTGGCAAGAAGGCTATAATGCTGGCTGCGATGCCACGTTGGATGCAAAAAAAAAAATAATTAAAAAATATATATACAAAAATGTAATTTTGTCAGAATTGGAATAAGAGTTGAGTATAATTGTGATAAGAGTTGAGTATAATTGTGATAAGATGATCTGGTATAACGATTGAATGAGTGGTTAGGCTTCCAAACACGTATGCCATGTTTCCACGGATTTCTCGAAAACGAGTGATAATTAGAATCATTATTTGTATCATCAGTCAGGTATATTCTAACTTAGGGAGTGGTAAAAGTTCTACAAAAATTTGTTCATAAATTCCAAGATACGGGTAAAAACTAAAAATTAAGGTATAAAACGAAAACAAGAGTCTTTTATGGGCCTAATGCATTTTTTTCTACTAAATCTCATGGATTAGTTTTTGAAATGTTCTCTCTTTGAAATTCAACACCATGTGACGTTATATCGTCACAATATCAATACAGGCTCATCATTATTCATACCGCCTATTCAACATGTGTGGCCTGAACGGTTTCAATTAAAATATCCACCGATATGACCCGATTATCTAATTAACCGATCAATATTCTAATCTCCTTTGCCATTACTCTTTATTGATTATTAAACCTATTTAAATAGATGGGATTTGGAGATTTGAACTAAAGGTTAATCACGCAATAGATTTTTATGTAGTTGACTTTGGGTAAAAGTTTTAAATACATTTAGTTAGTTAGCATATTGAATTAAGCTTTCATTCAATGATTATTTTGAATTCAACTGCCTGGTGGCGCAGCGGTTAGAGGGTCGGATTTTAAAGCGACGGCTGCGCCAGAGGTCCTGGGTTTCCCGGGTCGGGCCAAAAATATGTACCTGGGTTTTTCTGTTCAGAAAATCTCAGGGAAGCCCGGAGTTTGGAAGTTGGCGGTGTTTCACCCCAGTGCTTCGGAAAGCACGTAAAGCCGTTGGTCCTGCGTCTGATCTCTCTCCGGTCGTGTCAGATTGCTGTCCCATCAGGCTATGAGAGTGAAAGGAATAGAGAGTGCACCTGTGTTTGCGCACACACTTGTGCACTATAAATGTCCCGCGCAGTCGGTTAGTCGTTGTGACTGGCCACCGTAATCGAATTCGGCTACAGGGACTACTATTATGTTATTATTATCTATTATTTTGAATAAAAATATTTTTCAATTTTATAATGGTTCCTATTTATATTGTAAAGTATAATATGGTGTAACAATTTATTTCATAGGTACCTTGGTTTCCAATGATTGCGATAAGTTTTTTGGTACTTATAAGATTTATGCAATCAATTAAAGCTACTCACATACCTATAACGAACTGAATAGAAGTACCTGAAATAAATAAATAAAATTATTTATTAATTTGCATTTTTTTAAAACCTTGGAATTAAGCTATACGATAAATAATATTGAATTAGCATAAAAAAGAGCTAGCTAGAGCTTTAATCAAATTTTCAGCTTTCCCTAGTAACTCCGTATTATCATAAAGCGAAAGAAATAATATAAAAGACGTCTGCGATTTGAGACGAGGTGACAATTGGAGTGTGAAAAATCGTAAGAAATTATATTAAAAGTCTAACAAATGGATTCTGATAAAGATGAGTGCACACGTTTGTTTGTGTTTTTAAATACATTTTTGGTATTTACTGTCTATTAATACCACTGGCTTAATATTTTTTTTATGTTGTAAGAAAATACCATGAAACAAACACAATAATTCTCTCGTACTAATATCATAAAGCTGAAGAATTGTTTTGAAGTAATATTTTTGTTTTTGATAGTTTATTTAGGGAAAGGCTACAGGCTACAATACGCGGACGAAGTCACGGGAGGTCGCTATTAAATCAGAAAAATAATAAATTTAATAAATTGACTTGATAATAATTATCTCAGCCTCAAAATAAAAATTTTAATACTTTCTATTGACAGGGAAAATCTAATAAGGTATGTAACCTTTAATTTTGTTCCAGACAAAATTGAGGAGAAAATCAAAATTCTTAAAGTTTGCTATAAACTATTTATTTTTATTTAATAACTAGCGAACCCAGCCAACTTAGTTTTGCCCCCGGCTCCGTCCCATCCCAGCCCCGTTCTTATATAATTTTTTTTTATTATATAAGAACCTTCTCCTGATAATAACGAACAGAACAAAAAAATAATTAGCGAAATCGGTCCAGCCGTTCAGGCGTGATGCCGTGACCAAGGGAAATAGGGATTAATTTTTATACACCGTGCTTTTTTAACCGTCTTACACCCGAAGCCCACGTAATGTAACCATCTTAATAAACCTCTAGGACATGTTATTTTTTTTATTACACTCCACATAATTTTGGTGTAAAAAATATCTAATAGTTATGTTACGTAATGTATCATCCTGTTCATAATGTTTACGTTTTCAACAATGCATTCCTTGACCTTGCCGCCTCCACGCGTTCCGCACCGTAGCCAATCTAAGACAATCCACGTGGATCTCTACCAATCATGCGCTAGCGCAATCCTTTGTGACGCCCACCGCCTCGCCCCTTTCTATTCGTGCGTAAAATAAGGTCAGTAGTGCTAGACAGCCGAGTGAATGACCCGCGCGTAGTGCTCGTTACAGGATGTTTCGTACTAAATTGTGCTGATATCTTCTTTAATGTCTTAGGCTTTGAAATCTTAATAATAACCAAGTTTTATTTAACGAATGACATGTATAGGTAAACCGCGAAATTGAGACCTCGCCTGCGGGGTAAAGGGGCGCGGGGGGAGGCGAGAGCGGGGCTTGTGAGAGGTGCGGGCGGCAGGCACATTCTTTTCAAAATTCAGTACGCTCGCTACACAGGTAGCGATAGCATCTGTTGACAGTTGCGGACGCTTTGACAGAAGTACACAAGAGAATACTGTCTGACTGAAGTCTGAAGATGAGTCGCAGTATATTCGGACACAAAATCTATATTATTGTATTTTTGTCGTGTTTTTTTTAGATTCTATTTTACATCATTCTAGCATTAAGTCCACCGTTTGAACACTGTTAATTATCAGTGTTTAAATAAATGCTCTAAATATATACGAATATTATATAATAAAATATAGATCTAAACTCAGTGGAATATGAACTAGATATGAATATGAACTCGATAATACACTCAAAAAAAAACAGTCGTAAAAGTTACCAGGGAATGTTATTTGAAGTTTTTAATTTTGCCAAAAAATCTATCTTATTTTAAAATTCCATTTTATTTATTGATCAAAATCCACGATTTTGGATAGTAATATTTAGAATTAATTCACTCTTATTGGTGTAATTGTATTGAATCGAATATTTTTTCCAATATGTTATGTAATGTTTATAAAGTGTCGACACTGACGACCACTATTGTGACCACTGACGTCACATATCTTAAGAACTGTCACGGCAAATTTCGTCTCTTGTGTATCACCGCCGCCCGCACCCCTTACATTCCCCACTCTCGTCTTTCCGCCCGCACCCCTGTACCCCGCAGGCGAAGTCTCAATGAAGCGGTTTACCTATAGTTATTGGATACTTTAAGTGGCCTTCGGCTGTAAAGCACGGTGTATATATAGATGTTTTTTTTTCAGTTTGGCCTATACTTCTGTCACGTGAGTTCAGTATTATATGAGTTTCGTTTCAATAATGTGTCACGTGTGAACCGGCCCTAGTTTTATGAGTCGAAGAAGCCCAAATTACTTTGTTTTATGCCAACCTTTTTCCAGATTTTATCGACACTTACGGTCTTTATGTCTATTATGAATATAACGCGTGGCTCGTATGAAAATATGGCCCAAATGATGTGAACGAGAAAAGTGTAGAAGCTTAGACAAATCTATGAAATGTCTGAATAAACTGATATGGAAAAATTATCTCCTCTTTTTCTCAAGACCCATCCAGCCATTGGTATGGAATGCAAAATAAGTTACCGCACTTCTTACTCATCGGCTACTTGAGGATATAATTTGGTAAATAGCTGGGTAGGTATTGCTAAAAATTAAGTTAATCATAAATATTATTTACCAGCAAACAAAGTAGAGATTTTGACTTTTTCGATAAATTGTAGCTTCCCAAAGGTCGCCTCCCATGATCCCATCTCAACCCAACTAACGAAAAATTAAAAATGCCAATACTATCTGATTTAATTCTTGATAAACAGAAAGCCATGAATACAGTTGAAACGTAAGTTGATAAAATTAAATTCCTGAATAGAACATTCATTTTCCTATTACAAATCGATACTGAAAAGTTTCTGTGTTTTTTTCGTTTACCATAAAACCTTTACGGCATGTTGATAAAAACGTGCTTCGTTTACGTCATTAGAGTGCTTAGCCCGTACTTAGGGCTTCGGAGTAAGCATGATTCTATGATATAACTTCCTTTTTCCGTGCATTTGGGTTGGGTAAGTAATTCAGCTCACGTCAATCCTGGGCAATACATTTATGACATGTTTTTTCTATGAAAGCTGAGTTTTTGATGCAAGCAATAAATGTCGTGGTGGTTTTGCTCGTAACAAACGGTGAATGTATCAGATACACTTAATTCAAAAGAAGATCTTTAGAAAGAAAGAAAAATCGTTTATTGGTTAACATCACAAACACACACATACATATAATATTACACATAAAAATCACACAATATACAAATATTGAAAAAAAATCACAGAAAAAAAAAGTGGAAATATCCATGTCCATATCTTATACCGTACACCATACTAGGCAATAAATGTGTGTGTGTTTGTGTGTACGTGTGTGTGTGTGACGCCTATACCCAAGAGGACCTCACTCATAAGCCAGGTCTCCTGGAGAACCTGACGCTGGTATTCGGTGGGCCCCTGCATTATACCCTATTTTATTATACTCTTCGCCAATTTATTACCAGGCTTACAATTTGAACACTGTATTGTCTATTATAGCTGGGTCTGGGTGTTGAGGTACCACCGGTGTTTCTGATTTCCATAACACAAGTGCATTAATTCGGTGAGACAGATACGACATGACCGATGAGAGATCAGGCGCAGGACCAACGGCTTAACGTGCTTTCCGAGACATAGGGATGTAATCACCAACATCTTCCTAAGCTGTTTCCGAGCATTTTCAAGGTAGAAAAACCCAGAAACTAATTTCGGCCCGATCCGGGATTCGAACCCGGGATCTCTTGGGTAGTGACCAGCGAACTAACTGCTACACCAACGACCTAGCATCAAAACGCTTGCAATAGGATAGTTTCAATACACTTGAAGTCGATACATATACCTCAACCAGACCTTTTGAAATGAATATGTGAGTTTAAAGCGGCCGTAATCGATTTCCTCTAGAAATCGCATCTTCCTCAAGCCTGACGCTGCAAATACTACGTCTGTATGTAATGCTGGAAGTGCTGCAAACGCTGGAATATTCTCGAACACGAGACGAACTCTAAGATGGACATACACCGCACTCGCCGGTGCTTTGCGGTCTCTTGTAAAGATGAGAGCACACTGAGAGCAAATCCCAAATCTAGGGTTTAAAAAACTCTACGCTAACACCTACCTAAATCCCCGCTGCCTAAGACATTAATAATCAATCAGACATTACGACAGTTAACCAAAGTCGAAACCCTTAATTTTAAGCGTTTATTTTAGAAATTAAATGTTGCAGACAATGTGTCGTTATTATCGTTCGTCGCACACAACCGGTCGCTTCAGAAAACCGTAGGGGACGCCTAAGTTTAGCAGTGGACGTCCTTTGGCTGATAATGATGATGATGTCTCGTTATTTAAACGCTTAGGGATCGATAGGCCACCGGCGGTCGTGTAAACAAAATAATATGGTTTAGAATGTTTCTTACCACTCACAGTGTCATAGAGTCCCGCCCGTGCGCAATTTTTGGTTTCTTATTTCATCTTTATAAACAAAATAATGTTAGTAAACACATCCGTGAGGATATTATGTGGCCTTCTTTCTAGTTACATCTCATCATTACCAGCCAATGGACGTCCACTCCTGAACATAGGCCTCCTTCCCTACGGTTTTCCACAGTCACATGTGTGGGCGGTCTGCATCAAGTGTGATCCTGCGATCTTTACAAGGTCGTCTGTCCATCTTGTCGGTGGACGTCCTACGTTGCGCCTTTGCGCCTTTGGTCGAAGGCTCTCCAATCTAGAACTTTTCTGTATAGGCCATAAGTTCTTCGCGATAAGTGCCCCGCTCATTGCCACTTATCTCCTCATTTAATTTAATATGTTATTGAATAATATTTTAATTAAACGACCGTTTGATCTGTCTTACGGTTCCTACGCGCGAGATTGTACAAAATATAGGTTGTTTTCCGTCATCTAAATTATAAAACAAGCTCACGCTAAGTTCATATTTAGTTCATATGCACATAACCTCTCTCTTTGACATTGAGCGCAGTTTATTTTAATTATTTATTGTTTTTACGTTTAAACAGTGTGTTCTCAGCCTAATAGCTGAATGCGTCAGCATAGCAAGTGTAACCGAGTGAGATGGCGCATCTTCAGTTACAAGGACCACACGTTAGCACAGTGATAAATTTAACCCAAAGTTAATCCCAGTTTTAGTTACACGTAAAATTACTTGGCTATACTGTTGTTATGCGTTTTTTGTAATTTAACAAGTACACAGTACCTACACATAATGTGCATACTTTGAAGTAAGTGAACAGTATACTGGCTCATGAGCATTTGTTAAAATTTACTGCAGTAATTAACAAAGCTATTTACGGACAGCTGGACATTAATTCTAGAGCGACGTACACAGTGATAGTAAAATATGCTATAAATAAGTAGTTATTGAAACGTGCGTTAACGTTAACTGCCTCGGTGGCGCAGCGGTTAGACGGTCGCATTTTAAAGCGATGGCTGCGCCAGAGGTCCCGGTTTCGATTCTCGGGTCGGGCCAAAAATATGTACCTGGGTTTTCTGTAAAGAAATTCTCAGGGAAGCCCGTAGTTTGGAAGTTGGCGGTGTTTCAGCCCCGTGCCTCGGAAAGCACGTACAGCCGTTGGTCCTGCGCCTGATCTCTCTTCATAGTCGAAATCGACTAGGGGGACTATTATTTTGGCGTGTAAACTGTCTTTTTTGGAATAAGAGATATGAAGTGCATACCTATACAGTATTTCATATAAGTGTTTTTCTTTTAGATCCTTACTAAGCTATTCTGAATAATCTTCAACAGCTTTTATGAAAGTCATCGCACTTTACCTTCAACTCGCAAAGTTTCGGCTTGAAATTGTTTATCCAACTGGTGTTTTGTGTTCAAACTTTCAGCAATTCCACAATTTTATTGATATTGCACCGAACTTTGGTTAAACTTCAACTTATTTTATGTGTGGGCCGGGATGACTGTTTAATAATGCTTTTGGACTAAAGGTACGTGGTGTTTTCTTACCTATGGGTTAAAGTTGGTCACGTCTATACGTACTTTATATCTTTTCATAGGGTTTGGTTTGCAATACGGGCAAAACATAAGACATTATTTAGATGCAGACCACTCACAACCGATTAATATGGAAAGTTATGGGGGAATATGTCCAGCAGTGGACGTTCTGCGACTGATATTGATGATAATAATAGAGTAATTCAGAAATGAGGAGATACGTAGAAGAACTAAAGTTACGGACATAGCCCTACGAATCAGTAAGCTAAAGTGGTAGTGGGCAGGGCACCTAGCGCGTAGAACTGATGGCCGATGAGGCAGAAAAGTTCTAGATTGGACACCCTTCGAACAAAAGCGCAGCGTAGGACGTTCACCGAAAAGATGGACGGACGACCTTGTAAAGATCGCAGGATCGCACTGAATGCAGACCGCTCACAACCGGTCGTTGTGGAAAGCCGTGGGGGAGGCCTATGTTCAGCAGTGGACGTCCTTTGGCTGATAATGATGACGATGATGATGAATTCTGAGTGAGTTAGGTCCTCTAGGATAGAGACGTCACACACACACACACACATACACACCCTGCGACATGAACTGATTGGCTGGCATGTCCACCTGCCAGTGTAACTTTATTTTTCTTATTTTTTTTATCTCTCGCCTTTTACTGTTCGGTGTTAATGTTTTTTTTGTTTAATTGTAATTTATGTGTATAATTGTGTTAGTTTGTATGTGTTTGTGATGTTTCTCTCCAATAAAAAATTTTTCTTTCCTTATTTATTTACGTACTCACAGTCAACAAGTACAACTTTCCATTAAGTAATTAATAATTATAGTAAACAAAGCGTGCATTAGCAGTTCTGTGAGCTGCATAATTCTATTACCAAAGTCGCCCCTATTACCGCTTCCTCGCGACTGATGAATTATGAAACGCGCGGTTTTATTCTGACGAACAGTCCAGGGGATATACTTTGATTAAGCTAAGAGATTGGTTGAGCTGGAGTCTTAATTCAGCGCGTTAGCAACTAAGTCTTGAGGCTTTGATTACTATCAAAAGAGATAGAAATACAGCGCGCCGCTTTATCGGTAAAGTGCAGACGAGATAGACATGAACATGACACTGACAGGAGTCTGTTGAAAAACACGTACTCTAGTGTTTCTAAAATAGGGTCTACTCTTGAACAATATTAGACTAATGAAGCTTAGATGGCTAGATCAAACACAAAATACCTTTTAGGTTTCACATGCAAATCCGATATGATTTAATAATTATCGGCTAAAACGCATTTTATATACATAAAACCTTGGACCCAGAAAGGTGCAACAACATCATTTTATTCACTAGAATGGCAGATTGAATTAAAACATTATTTGAAAGGAATAATTCACATTGACGTATATTATTAAGGATTGTTTAAATGTCTATCACCAAAGTTAGTATTTTCACCCATTTTGGTATAAATAAAGGAAGGAATATCAATCCTTTTGATGTATTCGTCCAACGCATAACTTATAATTGTAACAATCATATTCTATCGTAAAAAATTGGTTGCCTGTAAAGTCGGTATACGGGCGAAAGTTTTACGTGACAACGACTTTTGATGTCTGTCTCTCTCGATCTTAGGCGGGCTAATCATGCCCGAGTGGAAGGGACGCGTGCCTCTCACTCGCTCTCATTGTGGGGCGCATACCGTGAGCGGAGCGTTACGCAGTTTCTTGAAGTGTCACCCGGCAAACCAATTTATAAGACGTTGTCACGTCAAAAAAATCTTGTAATCATACACCGTAATTTAAAAAGTTTGACCCCGGTCTCCTGGTCTATACATTGTGAGCGAGTCAATGAGCGTTTTTGTATGAATGTATTCGGGAATAAATTCAACGAATGAATAATTCAACGACGTCTCAGATATAATGAAAAAATAGCGTAAAAACGTACCAATCCTGCTTGTTAATTTAACTGAACGATTTAAAAAAAAAACATTTATTTTTTACGGATTTTCTTGGAGATTTTCTTTTCTCCTTTTGTTGTCTGAAAGAAATCGGTGTAGGTGTTTTTGTGTTCATTTACGGTACGGTTGTAATACAATACACAATTCAATATTGTACACTCCAACACCAATCCGCTTTGAGCCTGCGTGGTGGAGTATAGCTCAAACTACCTTACAGTTAGGGTAATTTTGCCCAGCAGTGGGATGTTACAGTATTATATATTCTGTGGTTACAGGCTAAATTTACTTTAAAAAATCCTTGTCGTAGTAACGTGTAAATAATGTTTTTTATATAATTTGTTATTTGCAATAAAAAAACTGCCTCGGTGGCGCAGCGGTTAGAGGGTCGCATTTTAAAGCGACGGCTGCGCCAGAGGTCCCGGGTTCGATTCCCGGGTCGGGCCAAAAATATGTACCTGCGTTTTTCTGTTCAGAAATTCTCAGGGAAGCCCGGAGTTTGGAAGTTGGCGGTGTTTCACCCCCGTGCCTCGGTAAAGCCGTTGGTCCTGCGCCTGATCTCTCTCCGGTCGTGTCAGAATGCTGTCCCATCGGGTTATAAGAGTTAAAGGAATAGAGAGTGCACCTGTGTTTGCGCACACACTATAGTATGTCCCGCGCAGTCGGTTAGTCGTTGTGACTGGCCACCGTAGTCGACATCGGCTAGGGCTAGGGGGACTACTATTCGCAATATTCATAATATTAGCGAATTCTTTAGTCGCGTGAACGGATTTAACGGTGTTAATGATGTTGTTGCCTGAGTTGATTATTTCTAGAATTTCGCAACTTAATATTCAATATCTACCAATAAAATAAGAGCATTATTTACACATAATATATGAACATCCTGGAAGTTAGTAAGATATTCCTTTTTCACGAAAAAAAATTGGCACGTAATATTTTCTACATATTTTGAACCGTATTTTTACAAAATTCCACTTGCGAAATAACCGATGCTGTACATAAAATTGAATAATATCTTCATTATTTCTACCAGTCATAAACGTAAATAACGGCCCAAAGCAATTTACGAAGTTCCGAATAAACTCATTTCTTGCTTTCGTAAAGAAAGTAAAACACGAACTTACAATTGCCTTTTAAATTCACAATAACATTGAGGTCTGTCTGTAATTACGAACTTGAAATTATGTGTGTCCTTCCGGAATACATTTAAATTAAATTCAAACATCAGGAACCATTGATCTAATTAGCGTTGGTACATAATCAAATTTCCCGAATAATCCTACTACTATTATAAAGGCGAAAGTTTGTAAGTATGGATGTATGGATGTATGGATGTTTGTTACTCTTTCACGTAAAAACTACTGAATGGATTTGAATGAAACTTTACCATATAGCTTATACATCAGAATAACATATAGGCTACAATTTAGGGCTCTGCAGTGCTTAGTTACCGTATTTCTTACTTATTACTAGACTAGACGGGACGAACCTGAAGTGCACGCGAACGAAGTCGCGGGCAAAAGCTAGTATACTCCTAATACAAAGGTGATATGACGATAGTGTCATTTCTTATGGGTAAATTTCTGAATTAATAAAAATATTTAGTCTTTTTACGACTTCAATCTGCTGCACCAAAGTTAATTTCAATCGATTTCGGCGTGATTTGTTTAGGGTTTTTTAATAGTTCGTACAGAAACAAATGCGAACGGACTAACAAAAAAAAACAATATTGCAATTAAAAGTGTAGTGACATGTATCTGTATCTAAATGTACCTTTTCTATTTTCATGAATCTGTGAATTTATTTCGAGAACGGATGGACTGATTTTCATCATTTTTATTTTGTTGGATTTGTCTTGGCCCCAAATAGGATAATAAAATGGGGCCAGAATGGGACGGGCCAAGAGCGAAACAAAATTTGCCGAGATAATATTATTAAGTTTCCTCTGCACAGAACTACACGTATTAAATTGTTAGGAGGAAAAGCTGTTAGCTGGATATCACAGGCACAGATAATATATCACAGGTAACCTTCTGATTAATTTCATAGCTCACCGACTCTGATTTCTCGTGGGATTACCTGACCTCCACTATCATGGATTCTTCGCGGTAAAAAGATATAGAAATATTAAATAGTAATACGAAACAAGTTTTCCTTTTGACTTTTCCGAGTGAATGCCAGATTGCCCATATTTAAAGACAAAATAAGTAGTAATATGCTATCATACTGATAGTTACTAACATTTCAATATTTTAAAACAAAGACCACGCTTTGGCTACGAAAACTTTTTAAGAATCAAGTAAAAGAAATTTCGTATAGCATGCATGTTCTTAAAGTTATAACGAGCTTCGATTTAGTTTTAGCTGCCTCGGTGGCGCAGCGGTTAGGGGGTCGCATTATAAAACGACGGCTGTGCCAGAGGTTCCGGGTTCGATTCCCGGGTCGGGCCAAAAATATGTACCTGCGTTTTTCTGTTTAGTAATTCTCAGGGAAGCCCGGAGTTTGGAATTTGGCAGTGTTTCACTCCCGTGCCTCGGAAAACGCGTAAAGCCGCTGGTCCTGCGCCTGAACTCTCTCCGGTCGTGTCAGATTGCTGTCCCATCGGGCTATGCGAGTGAAAGGAACAGAGAGTGCACACACACTTGTGTCTCGCGCCGGTGGCCAATCTCAATTGAGATTGACCCCCATGGTTGGATACGATCAGGAGGCCATTATGTTACGTTTTTATTTACTACAAGAAAAATATGATTGCACCTTTTTACATTGTTAACATAGACCACGTTTTAACGTTTAACTTCCACTTTTACCCTACGTCTTGTAAACGAAATAAATATAACATCAGGTTATGCCACTCATTAGATATTAACACGACCAAATAACCAAGACCCCTGCCATTACGAAGATTCTTCCTCAACCCATACAATTTGCTTCTGTCACGACAGGACAGAGAGGCCTTCTTATTTGGTTGGTTTACCCTATGGGTGATTATTACCTAACTCATTTTCGAATTGCAATCTTTGAGAAAGTTACCAACACGATCAACTGCAGGTTTTTGACTGCAGAATATGGCCTATATTATTATTATTCCTGAATAGTTATCCATATTCGACGACGACGATTGACGACCGATTTGGCGCAGTGGTTAAGAAATTGGCTACTGCGCCAGAGGTCGCGGTTTCGATCCCCGAACATCACAAACATTTGTGTGCATGAACATGTCTGTTTGTAGTGGTCTGGGTGTTTTCTATGTATAACATGTATGTATTTACAAAAAAAAAGAAGTATTTAAGTATGTTTATAACCGTTGTCTGGTTACCATAGTACAAGCTTTGCTTAGTTTGGGACCAGATGGCGCTGTGTGAAACGTCCAAGGATATTTATTTATTTATTCCACAGCGACTGGTTGCAAGCAGCCTGCATCCAATGTGATCCTGCGATCTTCATAAGATCATCTGTCCATCTTACTGGTGACGTCCTATATTGTGCTTGGAATCAAAGGGTCTCCAATCTAGAATTTTACTGCCTACATGGCCGATAGTTCTTTGTGCTACGTGCCCTGCCTGACTATTGCCATTTGCGCTAACTGGCTGCAGGGCTATGTCCGTTACATTGGTTTTACTGGTATCTTTTTTTTCAAATAACTGAAAGATACAGGCAATGACGAATAAATTAGCGTCTGTGATGCGATTGACAGTTCCATCTGCCATCTTACCATTTGGCGATGAACAATATTAGTGTTTGTCTATGAGATCGAATCAGAATTGAGGAGATACGTAGAAAAAACTAAGGTAACGGACATAGCCCTAAGAATCAGTAAGTGACAATAGGCAGAGCACATAGCGCGAAGATGTGATGGCAGAAGAGTTCTAGTTTGGAGGCCCTTTGACCAAGGACGCAGCGTATGACGTCCACCGACAAGATGGACAGACGACCTTGTAAAGATCGAGGATCAAACTGGATGCAGACCGCTCGTGATCGGTCGCTGTGGAAAACCGTGGGGTAGGCCTATGTTCACGTATGACGTCTTTTGGCTGATAATGATGATGCAAAACATAGATTGCAATACATATGGAATTTCTTACAAATAGTTACGTAATACCCCCAAAGATATCTTTGATCGAATGCTTAATTTATGTTCGCTGTAAAACACGAAATGTAACTTCGGTATTGACAGAAGTTATGTGCATGGCCTACCCTAATTTTACGATCAGCCACAGAGTAAGAAGATGTGCCACATTTTTCATCAATATGGCTGCCTATTGATGTAGAAAACATGATACGCGCCGATAAGCTTCGAATAATGTCGCCAACCGATGTGCCTTATTTTCTAGGGCATACGGCCTTCTTACGTTATAGTTTACTAGCTTTTGCCCGCGACTTCGTTCGCGTGGACTTCAGGTTCGTCCCGTCTAGTAGCGCAAAAAATGTGTTTTTTTACGACCTCACATTAGAAACCTCAAAAATTGTAGCCTATATGTTATTCTGATGTATAAGCTATATTGTGGTAAAGTTTCATTCAAATCCATTCAGTAGTTTTTACGTGAAAGAGTAACAAACATCCATACATCCATACATCCATACTTACAAACTTTCGCCTTTATAATAGTAGTAGGATTTATCGCGCTGTGCGCTGACAAGCTAAGGCAGAGCTTTAAAATCGAAAATAGAAAAATTCTATACTAAGCTACATAGCCTGTTTCGACCAGAATGCTTTTCTTTGCTTGTCAGCGCTTTAAAAAATATGTGTTTGATAAAGTGCGTACTTACGAGTAGTCCGTTCCCTTTTCTCGCTTAAATGTCTCGATCGAGCTCTTTGGATGAATTTTAACATTCGAGTAATTACAAAAAACCGGTTAAGTGCGTGTCGGACCCGCGCACTGAGGGTTCCGTGCCACCCTTAACTGAATTCAGGGTCCACTTACTTTCACTTAACGAAAACATCACAATATATTGCGACAGCAAAAATAACTTTGTTTTTCATAGTGTTTGTATGAAAGACAAAGTTATATATGCGGTTGATAAAAAAGTGCAATATCTCAAAAACTACTGGTTCGATCTCCTTCAAACCAATTTTCGTTGCAAGTTTTTGTTGAGATCTACAGTATATATTTTTTTCAAAATTTTCACTTTCTTAGTTCAAAAGTTAGATGGGGGGGGACGCCCATTTTACCACTTTGGAAGCGTCTATATCTCAAACCTTACACTTTTAAAAAAAATGGTTTTAGAAACCTCAACATCATTTTAAAAGACCTATCCATAGACACCCCACACGCATAGGTTTGAGTAAAAAAAAATTTTTAGGTTTTAGTTTCATGTATGGGAGCCCCCCCTTTTATATTATTTTTTCTCACTTTTTGTATCTGAATCGGAAAGCGGTAAACAAAATACACCTACCTACCAAGTTTCAGCTATGTGATGCTTATAGTTTCAGAATAAAGTGGCTGTGACATACGGACGGACAGACAGACAGACAGACAGACAGACAGACAGACAGACAGACAGACAGACAGACAGACAGACAGACTTGACGAAACTATAAGGGTTCCGTTTTTTGCCATTCGGCTACGGAACCCTAAAAATATACACTGTCACAAAGATAAACAACGTAAAGTTCTCATTTAAAAACTATTTTTAATAACCGTAGGTGTATGTGCAGGAAATGCGCTGCGGTGCTGTAGTGTAAGTAAAAAAAGTCTTTCGAAAAAAGAACAGCGCCCCTAGCGGTCACTTGCAGAACTAAAAATTTCCATACAAAAAGTTACGCGTCGCTAGCGAGTGAAACCGCTGTAAGCTCATGGTAACGGTACAGATAAGTATGCATTGCTACTGCATATACTATAAGATGTTTTTAGACTGTGACAGACAATAGGGTTGAAAAAGCAGAGTAACCCAGTCCTTGTATAATTCGGCAGTAAGCTACTGATAACTTCGGGCCATATCGATTCGTAGTGTACTCAACCGCAAAACGACTCCAGCGCCTTATGTCTGGGTAGTAAGGTCTATAATAGCGTAATGATGGCAACTGAGATGGTTTATGATACAGGCTGGTGTAAAATGTCCGGAGAAGAGTAATCGGATTTATTTTGAACTATTGTATAAGGCTGTACTGTTTTCGAGTGGCGGAAAACATCTGTTTGGTAGATTTTCTTTTAGATTCCTCAGGCATGCTCTATTCCTTATATTTTTTAAATTAAAATAGAGCCAATTTAGTGTTTAGCCATATTTTATTAAATATAGATTTGAAATTAACATGTATAAGCACTAAATTGTTGTGGTATTTGGGTCTAATTATTAAAAAAATGAAAACTAAGACATGCATAAAATCTTAAAAAAATTAAACCTACCTAATCACGAACGAGACAGTTTCTTTAAGGCAAGGAGGCGAAAAAGATTTGATTTTTGACTTAGGTAGTGCATTAAGATTAAGACATGTTTTCCTTTTCATTTTTGTGCATTTAGTGCATCGAAATCATGACAATATGTTTTCCTTTTCAAATATGCACATGATTTTACTTCTACTAATAGTGCTTAAAGGTATGTGTTTACAACTTAAAATATTAATTTCCAATAGCCAGCTTTAAGCATGATCTTACGTACTGCTTTTAAAAAAAATAAGGTAGTACTACTCAAGGTTCCGTCGAAACATAGTGTGCAGTATAGGCCACACGTTTTACGAGGTACGTTCCACTTTTATCGCCGTGTCGTACACATTAGACGATTGAAAATTACGCACTTTGACGCGAAACGTCGAGTTAATTAAGCCGTATCGGGCGCGAAATTATCAGCCTGATTGTTAATAATAATATCCCTTGTTAAGTTTAACCTTCACGTTATAATTCTGATCTTGAATAATTCCCTAAAACCCGCAGCCATGTTTCTGCACAAAGTTTCAGTTTCAAACATGGTTTCCATGTCAAACAAGTACTTGTAGATCCGTCGGTCTGTTGACGTAAGCCATAGGGCGTATTTTGAAAATGCTTTAATCAGTTCAAGTTCCAAGCAGTTCAATTCCCACTCAACTAGTTGAGTCACCAAATTGGCATTGCGATTTTGACATCGTGTAGTCTGTCCCACGCTAATATCTGAGTGGATTTTACGAATTTGCTAATCCGTTTAAAAGCAGAGCTGCTTAACTGTCAAAACAATATCGCAACATGCACCATGGTCTACACTGTGTCTGTTATTAATAAATTAAAAGATTGACTCGTTAGGAATCAATAATTAAAAGAAAACAGTTGTTTTCTCTCGGGTTCGATTCCCCGTCACAGACGAGTTTCTTGTCATCTCGTAAATTTAACAGTTTTGTCAGCCAATGTCTTGGTAGGCGAGTGGTAAAGGCATCCGGTTAGCGAAGAACGAGGGGTTCAATTCTCCGCCTTAGACAAATTCATTTTTGTTTCAAGTGCAATTTATAAATTAGTATTATTTACAATGTGTAAATTTTTAACTGTTTGACCTGTATGTTTGTATGTATTTATTTATGTTTGTCCGCGATTATCTCGCGTTTGACTAAACCGATTTTCGTAAAGTTTTCAGATAAATATTTGATGCATCAGGAGAAATTACAAGCTGTTTTGACCGACTTCAAAAACGAGACAGTATACGTTACATACGACTTTAAGAGAGAAAGAGACAGTCATATTGGAAAATACGGACTAAGCATTAGAGTAGGCACTCTCTGGTTTTCTGTCCGAGTTTCTAACTAGATGTTATAACTATGTTAATGATTTTCAAGAGGATTTAAAGCTTCCGAAGTTATGGCAGTTGGGTTTCAAACGTAAGTACATTAAGCGTTAGCTAATAGTTACAAAGGCTCGGTTCACAATGTCACTGAACCCTTAGGTAAACTGTTCAAAAACACATTTGGGTTTTTATCTGTTTTCTTTTGTTTTAAATGAAATAAATACAAAATAAACTCATATCTGTCTGCATGACCTGAAGGTAAGGCTGGGAGAGAATTATTTTAGCATTAAGTCCACATTTTGTAAATTTTAGTGCAATTAAGTTTTTGAATAAATTAATAACGTATTTTAGTATTACATCTTTAGCAGCGTATAAATCTTAATCCTGACGGATAACGTTACAATAGAGTGTTATCGATTAACATTTGTATGGTCTATTGATTTTTGTAGTTTTCAGATATGGCTGCTATTGAAAAAAACTAAACGCTGGACATAAAGTATGCTATTTGTTCCATACCCCTTTATTTCTCGTTTGTAAAATCTGTAATAGTGTTATTTACTACAAAGATTATGATAAAAGATGTATTTTGATAATTGCAATCACCATGGCAACGCAGTGAAAGATAGGGATGTAAAAAACGCTGCTTTATCGATAAGTGTAAGCGAGATAGACATGTCACAGGAGTCGCAACGCCGTGTGACAGGTTCGTACTGCCTTGTGAATACACCAGAGTTTTCTGTGGGATCCAGTGATGCAGTGTGAGTTGCAGCGCCGCGTGCGACTGCGCCGCGCGCGCTCACTGCACGTTTTTGCGCTATAAACAAGCTTTTGTATAATATATAATAATAATAGTCCCCCTAGCCGATTTCGACTACGGTGGCCAGCCACAACGACTAACCGACTGCGCGGGACATTTATAGTGCACAAGTGTGTGCGCAAACACAGGTGCACTCTCTATTCCTTTCACTCTCATAGCCCGATGGGACAGCAATCTGACACGACCGGAGAGAGATCAGGCGCAGGACCAACGGCTTTTCGTGCTTTCCGAGGCACTGAAGTGAAACACCGCTAACTTCCAAAGTCCGGGCTTCCCTGAGCATTTCTGAACAGAAGAACCCAGGTACATACTTTTGGCCCGACCCGGGAATCGATTCCGGGACCTCTGGCGCAGCCGTCGCTTTAAGATGTGACCCTCTAACCGCTGCGCCACCGAAGCAGTCGCTTTTGTATAACTATCATACAATTGCAATACCTTGCACAGTAATATCGCATTAAAACAATTAAAATTCATTACTAATAGTTTTATTTTATACTAATATACTTCTAAATGCAAACCATTTGTATATAATATTATAATGAAAAATAAATGTATTGATATTTTCAAACAAAATAAATCGAACCAGAAATGTATTGCAATTAAATGTCAGTCATAGAACTTGACATTGTCATTTACTACAACGAGTTAGCGATTGATTAGGGATTATAGCTTCGGATTACTATCTCTGAGCTGAAGCATTTTAGAGCACTATGACTAGGTCAAGGTAACTACGTATACTCTGTAGAATCATTAATGAAGTTTTTTGCTGCTATAACACACGCTGTATTTAAGAGATGGTTTATTAAAAACATATTCATACAAGGTATATTCTGCATTAATGTTAAATACGCAAGGTTAGCGAAATATGCATTAAGTTTTTAATAATACTAAATAAAATTACTTTCAGACAAGTTGATGCAAAAATTCACCTACCAACGGGATTTCGAAGACAAATTCTCAACCTTACAAACTTATAAAATATGATAAAAAATTCTACTGCACCAAGTCTTTGACTACATATAAATTGACTTTAGAGGTATATAAATATAAACTCAAAAGTTTCAAAGAAAATAATTATTTTCTACGGAACCCTCATTACAGAACCCCAACTCACAACATTTCTTTTTCTGTTTACCCCCCACAATACCTCTATGTAAATGAGGCATTCCTCACAAAAACTCTCAAAGTAACATCCATTAAGAGTGATGACATTCCCGCGTTTCCGGCGCTGGATGTACGACTTCCGGTCCCAAGTGTCCTGGGACCCGCTCTTCCGGTAGGCTTTTAGCAATCTTTCTACGAGTTGTCTATGGTGCGGCCTAAATAGATAAGCCAGATCATATGTTTTTAACTTCCGACGCAAAAAGAGAGGAATATTATAAGTTTAACGTGTCTGTTTGTGTTGAGCTCCCAAACGGATAAACCGATTTTCATTTAGTTTTTTTATGTCATAGATAATTTTATATCAAGTGTTCTTAGCTTTTAATGTTATGCTTGATGAAAAGATGTTCATCCTTTTTATTTACATGCGATGGGGGTCTAAAAAAAGTTATAATTAATTATTCTTTTTTTACTTATTTAAGTCGAATTTTTGAAGTCGTTAGTTTAAATCAAGAAAAGTTAGGTGTACGAGCTAGCATCGTACATTCTACAACCACGACGTCAGCGACCAACATAGAAGCGGCCGACCGATGGACCCAAACCAGCCCCGTCGGCACTCACACCGGCGGCACACATCGTTATACCTATACATGTTGACATACCATAGAATATTATAAATACTGTTACATTATTACCAATAAATTAGATATCAACCGTCGGTGTTGGTTCTCATTTCCCTCCGCTGCGGCCAAGACACCCTTCGCCGTCACTATGATCAGTCTGGTGAGTCTGCCAGACGAAAAATTTGCTGTTTCATTTGGTCTGTGGCATTAGTAAGGGACACGAGACGGATGTCCGGTGGTCGAGGTATCCGTACACTGAACGTCTAATGATACATTATGAAAAATGGGCTAAATCAACCATGTTTATGTGCAACGTTACTGCAAGTTGACGACCTCCGTGGTTTAGTGGCTAAGCACGCCGCCCACCAATTCACGTATTTTCGGCATCTACTTACTGTTGGACTACTTATTTGTTGGGTGTCGTTATTAATGTATTTTTGCACTGAGGCACTGCACACCACTTATAAACTTTAGAATTCATTTTTAACACAAAAAGTACGCAGTGTTTGTTTACTTTGCTGTCTAGCTGCGCGTAAACAAATTTCACGTTTACGTAAGTATGACGTCACATACGACGCCATGACACGGCGAGCTGTTTTCGCGCAATATTTAAAAATGATTATAAAAATGGCTTTAAATTTCCAAAATCTTACATTTATTACCGAAATAAAGGTTTTGTTGTAAACAGTAGATTGTTATCTGCATTACGGAAGAGGATTTCAAAATCTTTCGCCTTGCCTATTCTCGGATAGTTGTAGCATTGTGAAGAAAAACTTGCGACAAGAGATCATATCATTTTACAATTTAAAAGCAAAACAGCCTCGTTTTACATAAATTTCAACAAATCGTAAGTTATAAAGTGTGTGGCCTGTGATAGGAGCAATAATTTTAATCAATGATTCTACAGAGTATACTTAGTTACCTTCACCGGGTCATAGTGCTCTTAAATGATGTAACTCAGAGATATAGTAATCGACTATTATAATCCCTAATCAATGTACATCAAAATCGCTAACTCGTTGTAGTAAATGACAATGTCAAGTTGTATGAGTTGAAACATTTGTTTGCAATACATTGCTGGTTAGATTTTTTTTTGTTACAAAATAACAATAAATTTATTTTTCATTATAATAAATTTAAAACCATTCAGATTTGATTACTGGTTATTTAAAGGGCCTATGTTTAAAACTTTTGCTCTCCATTCATCTTTGCTAGTCCAACAATGTAAACAATATATTTGTTACCATTAAAATAATATCAGAAAATAAAATTTAATGTTAATTTAAAAAGATCTCAGTGTTGAATGATGAATTAGCTTTGTATGTTGTAAGTTTTGTGTTTATCTTGTTAAAAGGAATATTTTTGCTAAAAAGGAATGTCAAGATTGTTTACAATATTCGACTAGTGAAGAAAAACGGACTTTATACGAATTTATAGCGATTAATCGTTATCTAATCAAATAATACGCGTACACAATACAATATAAGATGATATCAAGGCTGTGTCCACCGCGACCGAGACCCATAAACCGGGTTAACAAGATCGCAATATAATGCCCGCAAATCCGACGCGCGGGCCCAATGCGGACGCGTATTTACTAAATCTACTGGCCTCTAGAGACGGATCGTTATACGGTAAAGAGCTGCTCTGAAACAGAATAACCATAGTTTCAACGGTTACTTTAAAAGTGAAACTCTAAAAATGTCATGTGGTGAAGCCCCATTTTTAAATCTTTACTACATTGCGTATTTTAATAAAGATTTCTGACAATACTACACGTCATGATATGTATATCATTAGAATAACGAAAAAAAACGATTTTATTAAATATTGAAGTGTATTTTTGAGAAATTCTTCTTCTTCTTCTTTCGTGTCGGCAGGAACACGGGCTAAATCTTACTTGCCCAGAAAGCGGCTACCGTGGTAGTCCTCTGGTTACTGACAAGTAAGCCCTCACGCGAGCAGGTGGTCGGGCACGCGGGACAGTTAGTGAAGTGGGCCATGGTTTGCAGGGGTTCTCCACATTAACAGCTGGCGTCTGCGCTACTTGAGTACCCCCACCGACACAGGTTATCTTTGCTCCGGCCAACCTGGGTCCTCAGCCTATTAAGGTTTCTCAATATTGGATTTTTGAGATGTGAATCTTGTTGTGGGACCTTCATTGAGCTTGCCAACTCAATAAAAATATTCAACTTCAGCTTTACATATCAAGTAACCTGCAACAAAACCTCACAAGAGTGGTACTTATCTTATAGTTCGACAGAATTTCAACGTGGGTTATGGTGTGGTGATGACAATTTAATAAACAGACCTCAATAATATAAATTGCACTTGTAAAAAGACAACTGTGAACCTGTGACAGACGAGAAATTGAACCCCGTATCTTACGCTATCCGGGCGTATGGCTATACCACTCGGCCACCGTCACAATAACAAGCCTTTTGAATTTTTGCAAGTGCTTTTTAACGCGTAGGCTGCGTGACATCATCAATGTTGCGAGATTGCTCTCACAATAATTTATATTATTAAGTTTGTATACAAAACACAATAAAAACAAAAATAAACTATAAATTGGCTTTCATCATCTTAACTGATTGTTAAAATATTTGTAAAAATATTTTCCTTCGGATATTGTGAGAGCAATCTCGCAACATTGATGATGTCACGCAGCCTACGCGTTAAAAAGCACTTGCAAAAATTCAACATGCTTGTTAATGTGACGGTGGCCGAGTGGTATAGGCATACGCCCGGATATCGTAAGAGACGGGGTTCAATTCCTCGTCTGTCACAGGTTCACAGTTGTCTTTTTACAAGTGCAATTTATATTATTAAGTTTGTATGGTGACAAAACACTATAAAAACAATAATAAACTATAAACAGACCTCGTTAATCTATTCTGATATTTCAGCGGCCATAATTGCGAAATCTTACTTATTCCTGTAAACTACTAAACAAAATCATAATGCATTTTTCACGAAACCGATTGAATCCATGTGTAGTGTTTGCAAATACGCCCAACTCGCGTATGTTGCGGTAAAACTACGAAAAGGCCATACGTCTTGCCTAATTGACGTTATCTTGCCTCGCAGGACGGTCGAGTTTTCTTTTATTTCCTCTCTTTGTGCCTATGTCGCAGTGCAACTCGAACACGTCAGGTTTTTTACTTTTTGTCCGCAAAAAAATTATATAGAAATACGACTTTTCGCTGGCGCGAAGTCAGTTTTGGGTTCATTTTATGTAAATATTTTGCGATAGCGTTTGGTGAAATGGTAAGATGAAACTTCTTTATGTGTTGCACCTTTCTTTTTTCTTTCAAACTGCAGGTTTTTTTTAGAATTCGGTCATAAAGGGAGATAAAGTTAACTAATGTACGTTAAGCTACTTCTAAGCACTATGACCAACGATGTATTGTTTCCCAAGCAGTAGTTGGTTGCATCGATATGTTATATACAAAAAGAAAGTCATATAATAAATTGGATTAGTAAAAAGCAAGCAAGGCAAGGAATCGAACCCTGTGTCTTACGATAACCGGTCGTAATTTATAAATAGTGACAAAAACACCGCGAGTATAATAACAAAATCATGCACTTATAAATAGAGAACGGGTGGACCGATTTTCATAATTTTTACTTTGTTGAATTTGTTTTGGCCCCGAATGGGAATAATAATAATAAACATAAAATGGGGCCGGGGCGCAACGATGCTCTCTCGGACCGCTAGTCATAAAATAAATATTGACATGTGCCTTTTTGCAATGAGCCTATGTCCAAATTTTCATATTTTTATTTAAATTTAAAAGAAAATATTTTATTCTTATTTTTTACATATATTTTGTTTTTTCAAACTAGGGTTTCTTAAACATTTTTTTAATAAAAAATAGTCAACCGCACGCAAGACTAAACGCAATTAACACGTTCCGGGACACTACTCCAAACACAATAGATGTTTTATTGTTTTCACGCCTGTCGGCGTGAACTGTTCCGGAACGTGTTAAACAAAAATAGTGCTTCGTACAAGCTTAAACAAGAAATGTTCGCATTAAAACACGAATACCATACACTTTCAGCAAGGAAAACAGCAATAAAAGCCATTTAATATTACTCAGAATATCCCGCATTACTTTTCACTTGCATTAAGGGTACTGTCACACTAAAAACCGGAATTTCACTTCAGTACATTTTACTTTCAGCTTCTAAATGCCACATTACGGTTCATGATACAATTTCAAAGCGTTACAGAACTCAGGTTGCATCAGGTTTTGGCTAGGGTGACCAAAACTCGAGAATTGAAACGGACACGTTCAGATTTTATGCCGTTAGTCTACAGCCACATTTGTATGGATAATGTGACATTGGCATGTGCTAGTCTTGCTCTAATATAGACATTCACATGCATTGACATTTGAATCATATTTGAATGTGGCATGTGCCATTGGCAAATGCTATGTCTTGCTCTATTAAAGCTAGGTGTGATATCATTGTAATCGGTATCATTCTGGTGCATTGCTTTGCTGCCCCATGCGAATGCGTTGGTGTACCATATGTGGACCGCAAAATTGAGATCTCGCGAGTGTATCTGCGCCGCCCGCACCCCTCACGCACCCCGCTTTTGCCTCCCCCCGCGCACTTGTGCCTCGCAGGCGAAGTTCCAATAAATCAATAAGGGTGTTAAGGTTTTCTTAGTTGTTTCGTACGTAGATTAAAGTCAACAGTTTAAATCTTAAATGAACAAAATCATCTAAAATCAAATAAACTTTGAACCCAAAGTTATTTTATTAAGGAATCGATTCCACCTTCAACAAACAAGCAATAAGCAACGCATAATTCAAATATAAAACGTCATTTCATACGAAATATCTGGCAGATAACGCCAACCAGAACTTATTGAGACATTTTTTTTATTTAAAAACTTTATTGCACAAATAAAAGTGTACAAAAGGTGGACTTAATGCTAAAAGCATTCTCTCCCAGTCATACCTTTAAGTCATGCAGAGAGATTGTGATGGGTGCAGGAGAGTGTTGTAAATATTGTGAAACTGGTGGCATAGTCTTAGAGTTTAATGAATTATCCGGCTAATCTTTTAATTTTTGGTAAGCCTACTCACGCTACTCTACGACTCCGATTATGTAGAACGCGGCGAAACACGGAAATATAAAAGTTCTTGGGCAAATTTAATATTTTATCTGGTTTGCTTAAAGTGGCGTCCTGATAGAAAAGTGCACGGTTTGTTGGCTTGCTGCAAACAAATTCTGGATCTTAGCTGCTTTATAGAAACCCGTTTTACAGTGGCTACTTTTTAACGAAATCCTTTCTCGTCATTTTTTTAATGAAAAATTAATAATTAACTTAAATATAAGAGTTCTTATATTACACCTGTTTTTTTTGACACCACTCACACTCGCCTCAACTTCAACTCATCTAATCGGTATTCTTTTAAAGGACAAATCTTTGATTCAAAGTTTTGCTCAGTCAAGGTGAGGTAGGTTTTAGGAAACTCATGGTACCTCGCAAACTACCTTTAGGAATACTTATCTGGTGTAATGTGCTTCAAACCATATCTACTGAGTTTTTGATAAAACTACGCATCTACTATTTAACTAGTATGCATCAAACATTTACCGATAAAGATACACACAAGTTCTTTAGCTGATAATGATGATGATGATATAAATAAAATTAGAAATTTATTAATCATCACTTCTGGCTACTAAAATGGTTGAAATATTTAGTCAGTATAAATACATAGCCAGTTTTTTTATAGAAAAGGGTCACCCCACTAGTTTGTACTACAACGTCACATCACAAACAGTGTAAACACGTGACCTAGACAGTGTTTCAACATAAAAAGACCCAGCTCGAAAAATATTCTTGCATTTCCGTACGTAGCTAAGACGAAAACTGTCATCTACAACTAAGAACACAACGACTTATCGTAAATTTTATATTTACATCATCCGTTATGTCCAATATTTTAGAGTCTGACCGCGCCCGCTCGTAAAGATATATTACCGCCAAAAACACTCGAGAATCCACTATTTCCTTGTTTTACGACGACATTTTCACGTGTCGATATTTATCATAGTAACCCTGTATTTTCCGATATGAAATTGTGCGTCGAGCATTTTTATTTGTGTCACAAGATTAGCCCTTAGCCCCTTATCTGTCGCGAAAGTATTTTTAGGGGAATCCGCGGTTTTCTTATGATTTATGTTATTTTTGTTAGGTTAAGGTGATATAGTGTATTGTCGATTTTGCGGGTGGAAATATGTGAGGAGAAACATAAATGAGGGTTATGGTTCCAAGCGATTTCTTTTACATGTTTTATAAAATGAACTCGGTTACGTATTCTTTTTTGGCTATAAAACACAAAAAAAACTGTAGGTACAAAAAAAATGATTACAGTTTAAGTTATGTCCCAACGCTCGCGTTCTTATTATGATTGTATATAAATTGCACTTGTAAAAAGCAACTGTGATTCTGTGACAGACGAGGAATTGAACCCCGTGTCTTACGCAATCCGGGCGTATGCCTATACCACTCACAGTCAGTCAGAGTCACAGTTGCTTTTACAAGTGGAATTTATATTATTAAGTTTGTATAGTGACAAGACACTAAAAAAACAAAAAACAATTTTGATAGTATAGTTCCAAAAAGGCTTCATGCAAAATCAGAAATATGTTTATACGGAAATCATAATGATTTTAAACAGCCTATTATTATTCTATGAAAATTTCTTATAATAGTAATGCACTTTCATCTTTTAAATATACGGCCCAGGCAAAAATCCTAACCCACACAACACACACTAGGTAATTCAACAAAAAATATAGCGGCCAACATATTATTGCGATTTATAAATCTTTGTACATTATTTCCGACCCTTTCCTTACCATTAAATATCACCATTTATTATTGCAACGGGAATTCATTTCCGTTATGCCGCAAAACAAGAGAAAAATGAAGAAAAAAAAACGTAGCAAGCAATAAATTGCGGTTGTGAGAGTAACCCTGTATTTTATACGAGTATTTCTAAAATTATAATTGGTGCTTTTAACTTTGCTCGGTGAACTTTCCACTTAAATACTACTTAGATACCCAAAATAATTGTTATATTGGTTTACGGCTATTTTTTATAATTACTATATATTTCGATCGTCAGTCATTGGTTTTATTTGACAAACGACGTCACACGCAACTTGACGGGACTATGATTAAGATTTGATGTTTTCTTTCTTTTTTTATTATAATTACTTCAATTAGTTTTCCTTTTAAATTAACGTGAACCCAACCGACTTTAAACTGGTCCCAATAAAAGATCACAATTCTGACTCCCCGGTACAAAAACAATTAAGTTAACATGTAATATTAAACGGCAAACATCGTATTTCTTCCCTTTACGACTGTTTTTGACGCAAAAATAATTACTTCGCATGTTCAATATGAATATTGTCAGTGAATAAAAGTACAGTGGTAATAAAAACTCGAAAGTTGTCATTTGAGGGTTGAGAAACATTTTGTCATTTACGGCTGGGTTACACTACTTCGCTTTAACTATGATGGACGTCAAATAACTGTCAATTTCATACAAAAATATGAGTAAATATACTTACTAGCGATCCCGCCGAACTTTTCTCTCCCCGTCCGCCTATTCGGGACAGCGCAGACCCAACAAAGTTAAAATCATTAAAAAATGGTCCCCCGTTATCGAGTTATATGTGGTGTAGTAACTAACACAACTTTCTTTTATGTATGTAGAAGATAGAAGAAGAAAACGAAGATAGACTTGCTCAAGAGAGCGGACTTAGTGAGCAATGTGGCGGATGTTTCCGCACCGTCCGCATACCTCGCGCGACCTGCTGTCGCCTCCCCCCGCGCCCCTGTGCCCCGCAGGCGAAGTCTCAATGAAGCGGTTTACCTATAGTTCTTGACATGATTTAGTGGCCTTAATAAAATGGGAAGGATATTACCTAAATGCAAGCGTGGCAAAAGAAGTTCAGCTGAAGAAGAGAGGTAAAGATAATGTAGTTACTTATGTACTTTGTGAAAGCGCAAAAATTTGCACAAAGTCATAGTATATTTTTTTGTAAACGTAGTGTTTAGGCCGATATCCTACGATAGCCCAGTTCTGCAGGATCACTGCATTACTGGGTCCAGCAGAAAAATGTGTCACACGGCAGTTTTTAGCAGTACGCTTGCCGTCACCTGAATCCTGTCAACTCCTGACAGTGTCATCTATATCGCTTGCACTACACTCGACGAAGCGGCGCGCTGTATATTACTCTTTCACATCGTTGCCATGGTAATTGCTATGTTTGTTTGTGCACACTGCCATTTTAGAAGTGGAACTGGTCCAGTTTAGCTACAAAACAGTGTCACTAAAAACAGTATCTATTTTTGATGGTGACTTCAAACGGCATATCCGTGTGAATTTTAGCAAACGCGTATGCTACTAAACGGGATCCTGCTGAAAACAGTACCAGCAAAATACGGGAAACCTTTATGGGAAACGGCCCTTAACGTCACCACCTCCAAACGTATTGATGAGAGCAGCAATACCTTTCATCTTTAGTGATTCAACAAATCCTTACAATCTCTGAAATAAAATGACAATATCCGAAAATAATACAAAAGTATTATGCACAGAAATATCACATTCCACAGCTTCGGCACAAAGAGGGACTTTAGTGTTGTTCGTCAACTGTCGATAATTTTCATACATCGATATTCTGCGGCATTATGACGGTGAACATCGATACCTAAAAAAAGTTAAGTAACATCCCACTGCTGGGCAAAGGCCTTACCTCAACTATGAGGTAGTTTGAGCCATTCCACCACATCGATACCTAGGTGCTAAAAGTTTTTAAGCATAGTTTCAAGAACCGAAACCAATATATTTTTAAAACCTTTACGTCCTTATAAGTATAGTCATCGTGTAACTCATATTTTAGTGTGAAAATCAAGATCAAACTTTATGGCACAACAAGTCGCCTCTTCATTACGTACCTCCAAGTCTCGCGATAGTAAAAACTGTTTAATATAGAAAAAAACAACTTATCAGAAATGAAGGCATCATGATAATAACATTGATTAACGTCAGAAAAAGGTATCGATAATCCTAATATCGATAGCCAGTCAACTCTTTTACCCTCCCTTGAACATAAATAATATCCTTTGACTCCTCCGAATCAAATAAAAGGGAAATCTTTGCCTTTTTTATATCGACTACGAAAATGTGGGGAAAGTGTAATGTTGCAAAACAATTTATGCGAAGAACAATTAAATTAACAAATCCGTAGAGGATCTTTAGCAGAATTTTGAATGTCTTTTATGGCGGCCCCTCTTAACAGCGATAGGCCAGGTACGCAGGAGATATTATAGTGCCCAGATGTGTGCTCGCTCAATTCATAAGTGCACTCCCTATTCCTTCACTCTCATAATTTACTTCTACATTAAATGTGATTTACACAAAAGATGCTACGAGGCTAAAGCGATCTCTACCTGATAGAGAAAGCAACATTCTATTACCTACTCCCTTTACTAACCGTTCTTCTTATTTTACATTTGTTGTATAAACATCACCTACCCAAATGTGGTCTTTCTTAAGAAATTGCAAAAATACTGCTCATTTTTAAGGCTCTTATAAAATTACTTATTCTTATTCTTATAAATTACTAAAATTATTAACCATATAAATGATGTTGCTGCTATAGTTCAATTCGAAATTTAGATTCTTTTTCTCAAGAGTGCAGGCAGCTAAGCAACAAAAGCAATGGCTAATTTCTTTAAAAGAGTTCTAATCTCTTACTCGCCAGTTCGTTAGAAAACTTTCAACAAATGAAACTACCCGGATACTTAAAGCACACAAAATTAGCTAAAGCAAACACAGTGGATTAAAACCTTTAAATTGCGGAAAATTAGGTAAAAACAAGAGAACCCGCTTCGTAAGTAAACTTCTAACGTAAGAAAAGTTACTTAGTCTAAAGGCCAGTTTCGTGATCAATAGTTAGCTCAATTAATGGTTAATAGTAGTAGTAGTTTACCAGCGGTGGAATAATTACGACTGTACATATTTTGAACCAAATATTCCGGACAGAAAGGCTATTTTAATGACCCAAATGGTAATTAATAATAAGTTACTTTTTGTTGAAAGCAAGCATAATCATAATTATTCGACCAATGATAACAACTTTTAACGCATAATCGTAATTATTCAACTGGACTGTTAACCATTAGTTAACGGTCTATCACAAAACCGGCCCTAAGAAACAGGAAGCAAGGAACCGCGGAAGTAAGTGAAAGAGGACTTCGCAGAGGTATTACTTAACGTAATTTCTATCGCATCGCAATCAATAATGACGCCATGACAGTATTTTGGAAGCATCAAAGTAAGAGCTTATTTGCATTAAGCAGCGATGGCGAATTAAAGAACTTAAACACTGACGTCAATTTGCCGATGTCATAAGTAACGACAAACGCTAACAAAAGGCAGCAGATTTACATGGCGTCATGTTGCCGTCATGCGCAATCGAAGTGTAAGCGGCAAATTTTCAACAATGAGTTGCCGACGGCTGCTGCCGACATGTCAACAGCTATACCGTTGAAATAATGTTAGCCGCTTAACATTTTGCTTAAAAGAACTTATACTCCACTATTACTCCAGCCATGCAAGCATGGATTGCTTCATTGCCAATTACGTAATACCCCTTACGTCTTTGAAACATCTGTGAATTCCTGAAGCCGTATTAGAAGTTGTTAATGTTATCTAATAATTATAGTATTAGGATTCAATATTTAACCGCTGGTAACGATAAGCTGGTATGTATTAGATTATTATTTAACAATTAATTGAGTTAACTATCAATCACGAAACCGGGCCTAAGGGCCTTTTTTTGATCCGTTGTAATGGTAAAGTTACGTACCCAGCGGTTGAATATTTACGACTGTCACACACAAAATAGCCACTCTGACATTTTGGTAAGGTAATTTTTCTTCAAAACACACACATTAACTAACTTAACCTTACCTTTACTATCGATGAAAAAACTGGGCCTAAGTGTCAAAGTGGCATCGAATCGATTTCACTGAAAATGGATGTTATATTCAAAGTTTTGGTAACGGAAAGCAAACGAGTTCGTGCGGTTTCGTGTCTTACGAGAACGCAATCTGATACTAAGAGGATTTAAACTGAGATTCTTGGAATACCTTCCTCAGCGCCTAGGAAGGATTTCCAATTTAATGTAAAAGACACTATGCACATTGCACTGGATTCCTTGCAAGCAGCGGCAAAATGTTAATATGATTTAAGAACGTACGCACATACAGGGTTATAATAATACTGGTTTTATGCCTAGTTATTGAAAATTTGCAAAAAATATGAACTATTGTTACTAATAAAGTACAAAGGTAGGTAAACTGTTGATTTAACAATCACTATGAAGCTTCATTATCATTATTATGACGACGCGTTTGGTGTATTGGTTAGCGCTCCTGACTAATTACGCCGGCCATGGCGGGTTTTGAATCCCGCAAGGGGCAAATATTTGTGTAATGAGCACAAACATTTGTACCTACCTAAGTCATTAATGTTATTATGTATTTAAGTATTTATGGGAGACGCCCCCGTCATAAACGTTGTCTGGTACCTCGTCACACAAGGAAGAAAATTCCCTACCACGAAACTAGACAATTGGTGTGTTGTCTGGTGCATATTTATTTATTTATTTTATTTATTATTAGCCAAAGGTCGTCAGCGAAACATATGTCTCCCCTACGGTTTTTCACAGCAACCTAGGGGTGGATATTCGTGAATTTCATTTCTCGTATTAGTTATTTTGTCGTAGAATGTTATTGTTATTTATTAGTTTAATAATATTGTATTATTATAATGAGTATCGATGTGCGTTACAGTATTAAATAAGACCTTAGTGGTTATGTCCACTCATGCTGTTTGTAACCATTAGATATCTTTTTTAAATATTAATTTAAAAAAACGTGTATAGAAAAAGTTCACCGATCGAATTCTTTGTCGAAAAAAAATAGTTTGTCATTTCTCAGGGTCAAGATTTCATGCATTATTCGCGTGTTGTTTTTTTAAGTATAACAGTTAAACTTGCAATCGAATAACCACACGAAAAAAGTTCGATTGATTACGTCAATATCGTATCGCCGCCCAGGGTGCGTATTGCGATGCAGTTTTGACAGTTAAAACGCTCTGCTTTACTGTCAAATTAGCAATTCTTATTGCAATTTCGCATTATATTGATAATATTACTATAATATAACAATATAAATATTAATGTTCATACTATTGCATTATTAATATAATATTATTATATTGATAATATTCGTTTACACTGAGTGGGAATTGAACTGCCTCGGAATTGAACGGATTAAGTTGGATCGCAATACGCCCTTAAAACAATATGAATCTGCCCTAAAATAATTTTCTGCCTCATACAGTTCATTGCAAGATTTTTTTGTCGATAGTGAATAACATTTTCGTAAAAAAAAATACCCAACTCCACTAAAAACACATGAAAAGCAACACCCAAAAACCTTGCCAAGCCACTGCACATTACTTAAACCAGCATTTTTGTATTTTCCCCAACAGTGCACGGCAAAGCAACACATGGCTAATTTCATACTAAATCACTCCCTGACGCAAGCCGCGGGTACAAAAGTAATAGCATTTTAATACTACCCGCCATTAAGACATTCAATTATTACCTACCTTAAGGTGCTTATAAATTAACTTGATGTATCACATGTAAAGCGATTTTAGGGTTCCGCCAATGTTGTTGTGAGAGGTATGGCACTGTCTCGATGCCAAAAAGCATGTACTGACTGGTATTTTAGGTTGACGTTTACGTACTGTTCTAAATTAGAATTTCAATGTTATTTATTTAATTTTTCCAATTAATTAGTGAGAACAAATAAATTTAATTAAAATCAAAAGGTGACATTTCCATTCTTTTTAATTGAATTTAATTGATAAATTTTAGTAAAGTGATATATATACAGCCATAAAGGCTGCAATTTGCCTGAAATAAATAAATGATTTGATTTGATTTGAAATGTATTTTGACAAAAAGAAAACGGTTAAATATGTTAATGGAATAAAACATAACCCATTTTTTTGGAGTCGCCGTTGTCAGTCAGCTAAGGTTCGATTCGAATAGTATATCGTTCGATTCGAATCTGGGAAGAGAAGAGGAAATATATATATTAGATTAGCAGCTTGGGATAAAATTAAAATAAATCATAGCTCACCTTTTCGATTCGTCGTAGTCGATTAGTCGGTAAAAATAAATATCATTGTGTCGATAAATGCATGTTAATTGACTTACTTATATAAAAATAATAATGATTTCATAATCTTAGGACTCGCTCAATTTACCAGCCACGTTAAAGACGCTTTTGGCCGTTCATAGAATCTGACCAGACGAAAGAAGGTTTTATTGAACTGATTTTAAATTTAACTAAACTGAGTTAAAATTGATATGATCAGGAACTTCTATTATCATATCAATTTTAAACTAAATACCAAATTTTACCTACTAATCTAAAATTATAATTGACTATACGGAACCAATAACGCCAGTGTTATGTTCAGGCATAACCATTTAATTAATTTCAACATCAGAACGAGTGTGTAATAAAAAGTAATCAAACCTTTTGTGTCAATTTATTAATAAACCAAAACAGTGCATGCATGAGCCTTCGGTGTATTATATGTATACAGCGTGTGACCTGGGGGCGTATTGCGATCCAACTTTATCCGTTCAATTCCGAGGCAGCTCAATTCCCACTCAGTGTAAACGAATATTATCAATATAATAATAATACTGCAATGGTGTGAATATTAATATTTAAATCGTAGTAATATTATCAATATGATGCGAAATTGCAATAAGAATTGCTAATTTGACAGTAAAGCAGAGTTGTTTAAAACTGTCAAAACTGCATCGCAATACGCTGTGATAGGAGCAATAATTTTATTCAATGATTTTACGGAATAAACGTAGTTACCTTGACTTGGCCACAGTGCTCTAAAATGCTTTAACTCAGAGATATAGTAATCGAAAGTTATAATCCCGAATCAATGTTTATCAAAATCGCTAAATCGTTTTAGTAAATGACAATGTCACGTTCTATGAAAAATACATTTATTTTTATGATAAAAAATAAAAATAAATGTATTTTTCATCATAATTAATTTAAACCATACGGATTTGATTACTGGTTACATAATAGCAAATAATAGTAAATATTTAAAATATACGCCATATTTTAAATATTTTCTATTATAACGGGCAACACCCTGTATGTAAGTATTAACAATAATATATTTAATTTACACAACTTATTTTAAGAAACGGATGTTACTGTATTATGGGAGCCAAAGTGTGGATGGGATAAACTCTTATAACGAAGAAAAGTAAACTAGGTGCTATTGCGAATTGCGATGTTGCTTTGACAGTTGAACAGCTCTGCTTTTGAATGGATTACAAAATTTGCATCGCGAAAATATTTGATATAGTTTAAAGGAGACATTTTTTTCTTGTATGGAGGATGGGCCCACCATAAATTGTGACGTCTAGTAATGAAACATACATTAATTTGTTCCATAAAATGTCTTATAAACATTAACAATATTAGTATTTCTTTATCTAACGGGAATATTTCAAAATTCATCATAACTTAAATCCACACACTTACCAGTTGTCGCACATTTTCAGTCGTTTCTGATAATCACAGTCGTTGAAATCTCACTGCACAGTTACACAACAACGGTTTAGTAGAATGGGGGCCGTACTTGATGCTTTTTGCTTCTATTTTTCGTTAAAAATCCGGAGAAAACAAACACTCAATTCAAAACAAACCAAAACAAACGAAAGGTGACGGAAAACCAAACGCCAAACAGAAAGTGTGACAAATGACACTTCTGCCATTCCTGTCAATGTCAGTGATAACTGTCAGAGTTGCTATCCGTTCCACGGCTTTACTAGATAACCGTTTTTATGCAAAAATCTTAAAAAAAGCATATAAAATATTTTATTCGGAGATTCCAATTGCTTAAAATATATAAAAGTAGAAAAACGTGATTTAAACAAAATCACGTACTTCAAATAATTGATATTGTTTTTATATTGACCAGCCCGTCGTTCCTTTACACGTATTTGTAAAGGAGGAATGGCGTGATGAAAAATAGTCAATACAACGCATCTTTTAGTTCGATTTTATTATTCCGGTTTCGTCTAAACGTTATCTTTCGTCTAATTGTCTAAAAAAATTAGTTATTAATTTAGGGTGCAATGTCATTATTAGACGCTACAAGTTGCTACTGGGCCCAAAAAAAAATGTCTCCTTTCATTTAAATAGTTTCTTTTTGTTTTTATAGTGTTTTGTCACCATACAAATTCAATTTCTTGTCTGTCACAGGTTCACAGTTGCTTTTTACAAGTGCAATTTATATTATTAAGTTTCATTTAAATATTCTTCTCAATCTATAAAACCACAATCAATGACGAATTTTGTCTTTAGCGGTTTCTGGTGTACGACAAATCAATATGTCCAGACTACCGCGCTTGAAAATCATGTTTTTATTTTTTTACTCATTCAAGCATTGAAAACGAGGCCTGGAAAATACGGAGGCAGACATATAATATCTGCATGACCTAAAAGTATGACCTTTTGTACAATTTTATGTTTTTTAAACAAATAAATTATGAAGAAATCCCAGGTTCTATTATCCTGAACACCCAAGCTCAAAATACTTCGATAAAATTCCGCATAGGTATTTTATACCCAAAGAGGTATTTTCGCCAAAAAGCATTTCATGCGAAACGAGATGTAAGGTTAGCAAAAACGAGCCGCAGAATATTCGTATTGTACGTCAGAATTTACGATCTACACGCAAGTCTGATATCGACATCTAACTGGTATAAATTGCAAAAATAGTCTAGGAGACAGGCTGCATTTTTTGGTTTAGAATGTTTTTAACACTCACAATGTAATATTTGTATTTTTAAAAGATGAAATATGAAACCAAAAATTGCGCACGGGCGGGACTCGAACCAGCATCTTTCTGGCTAACCGGACCAAGTGCTCGTCCAATTGAGCTACCGTGCAACAGACGGGTATATGGTGCTGTCGTCACACAATTACGTATCCAATCTCAATTGAAAGAGCATTTGGCCCGGTTAGCCAGAAAGCTGCTGGTTCGAGTCCCGCCCGTGCGCAATTTTGGACTTTTTTTGTGTTAGATAGTTTATTTACCGAAACAGCCTCTAGACTAGAGATGCGCCGAGTAGCACTTTTGCCGAGTACCGAGTACCGAGTTTTACTCGGTTCATTTTTTTACCAACCGAGTACTCGGCCGAGTAACTCGGTTCAATCAAATTCCTGTTTCGGGTGTGTAAACAAGTACAAACCCGGTTCGCGCAGAATAAGCTTTTATCAAGTCACTTGAGCGCGCTGATCTTAAAACATCCTAAAACGGCCCCATTACTTTTTTTTGTATTACAAAATCGACAGCATGATGATAACATAAAATATAGACATGTAAGACTTACAGCCAATGACGGATTTACATTTTATTTACTAAATTTAAATAAGGTCGCTATTTCAAAGAGTCGTTTAGATGATATCTACCTAAATATATTGATTTACTTAAACCGAGTATACTCGGCATTAAAACCGAGTTACTCGGCCGAGTACGAGTATCAAAAAACCTGCCGAGTACGCCGAGTACCGAGTATTAACCGAGTTCTCGGCCCATCTCTACTCTAGACGTAGGTCGTTAGCATTGTACGGGAATGGCATAAAATCAAAAGTCACAAAAGAGCTCTTCCCTCGAGTTACCTCAATTGAATCACTCATATGTTATGTGCACTCACTGAATAGATAAATAAGGTTAGAAACGTTCTGACAGTTCGTTTGTATGAGAACCTGTGTCGCCGGTAGGCGGTACGGCGTTGTTGCCGCAGTGCCAAAAGCACCAATCAATGAATCAACGCATCAATGTCACAAACCAATCACACTTTTCGCTGGGAGCTCTGTGATTGGTGTGATTAGTACGTAAAACCAACTACCAATCACAGAGCTGCTAGCTGTGGAACTATCAATGATCACTCTGCTACGTTCATTCTTTAATGTCAAAATACTACGTTGTGGTAAAAGTCGATATTTTAGGTCGATCGATATCGATAACTTCAATTACCGGTGTAATGTATTTTATCAATATGAATTGAAAAAAAAACCATAAGATTTTAGTTTTGCGTATATAATTTTACGGCACATTTGATCGCATCAAAGGGTTGTACAATTACCTTCCGATAGAAAACAATAATTACTTGAAATAGAGAAAATTAATACTTTTACGTATTGCTTAACATTAATAATTTGATTCAAATAATATTAAAATAAATTAATATTAACATATTTTTTTATTTTATTTTTGACAATAATTTGACATGTCTGTAAATGCAATGTTTTGACACATGTTTGTGATTGATGTTGCTCTCAAGAAGAGAGTTTATTAATATATTTTTTTGTTTCAACAGAATAGTTATATAGACCCTACAGTTTTCCACAGCGACCGGTCGCAAGCGGTGTATTATGTCCAATGCAATCCTGCAATCTTCAGAAGGTCATATTGCCGGTGGACATCCACGCTCTGATGTTGTCGAAGGGTGTATAATGTAAACTTTTCTGCAAACTTTTCGTGGGAATGGCCTTTAGGTGTTGTTGATTATGATAGGGTAGATATCTACATGGAACAATAGCAATAGCCTACTCTTTCTAGCATCCGAAAGAATTACATATAATTGACAATAGGCGTACATAGTATTTCCATTTTTTTGTTTAATAAAAAGATAATATCCTCGTATAAGTTTAAAAAACTTTATTTTATTAATAGCAAACAAGAAAAATTAAAACTACATGCAACATAAAAAATAAGAAAAATAATCAGACCCGGTCTACGTGTTGTGTCAAAGGACGTTAAATACATATAACATAATTTATAATTATTGAAATAATGATGTAAATGTACTTGTTTCAATTCGAAAATTTTATTAATTCTGGTTTTATTTAGGTATTTTTAATGTTTGATAGTTTAATTGTATCGTTTAGCTTTGCTCATGCACTTTTACTTAACTTGCTTTAAAACGCATTTGTGATAACTATTCTGCTACAATATTAGTACTAATACCATGTAGTCGGTTGAACGATAAAATCTCTGTACCGTGGAACTAGCTGAAATCGTATTTCGGAGAATGTAATCACGCGACGTAATTTCTGTTTCAATATAATTTACATATTAACCTCCACTGTTTTCTCTCACGTTGTACAAGAGAAAAATATGCAGTAGACATGATGTGCGTGCCCTTCGAGAGATCTGCTGTATACGAAGGTTTCGTATACATAAAGTGTTTTGGCGCCATTAAGCCGTTGGTCCTGCGCCTGATCTCTCTCCGGTCGTGTCAGATTGCTGTCCCATCGGGCTATGAGAGTGAAAGGAATAGGGAGTTCACCTGTGTTTGCGCACACACTTGTGCACTATAATATGTACCGCGCAGTCGGTTGGTCGTTGTGACTGGCCACCGAGTCGAAATCGGCTAGGGGGACATTTATACATAAAGATTTAGCAGATCCTCTAAAATAATTGTAGCCAGAATGATAATTTTGTAGCTGTTTTAAGTTGTCCACTACAACTCGCCGAATGCCGAACGTGGGCCCTCAGATGAACTGTGTCAAACACCAAATTACTGAATCTGACCAAATAAGATGATTTTTAAGAGTGGTAATATTTAGAAAAAAATTACAGGCCGAAATGTCCTCCTGACTATCCAACCAGGGTGGCTAATCTCAATTGGGACCATTAGTAAGTGTAGTACTTCTAGTTAGGCGTGTACCTACGTTGAAGGTCTCCGGCGCCTTACCACACCTAAACAAAAATTGTTTGCACACATGACACAAAAATAAGCGTCACATCATACAGAAGACGACGACGGGGCATGAAATTTTCGATCTTAAGAAGGTCAGGCGGCGGCTACCTCGATAGTACCTACTGAGTAAGAGTAGACTGTGCATATAATCTGTGCCGCCCCAGGCGTGTGTGCTGAGACGACTAAGCGAACATTCTTCATTGAAACATAACTATAACACTGTGTCGCGTAGGATTAAACCGTTACGAGGCTTTTGTCAAGAGAAGTAGGAAAAGTTTCATTGAATATTGTCTCAGTAAGGAGCTATTTCAAAAATGGAAGTTGTTTATATTTTTAGAATACGATTCGATGGAAGTTGTGTAGGTATCTACTCGTACGTATTTTTTTGCGAAAAAAGTAGCTTTACGCAGAAAAAAAAGATCAATTTAAAGGTACTACTTTTTTATACTTCTACTACCTAATTTTATTATTAGCCATAAAATTGTTTTCTAAATAAGACAAAAAAAAGTTGATAAGAAAAAAAGTGGAATATGTTAATATTAATTGCTTCGTGTACGTCCTAAGAAGTCTACGCCACATAACAGATCGGAGTACAATCCTAACAGCTTATCATGCTTATGTCACTTCTATATTGCGCTACGGGTTGATACTCTGGGGAAATAGTGTAGATGTACATAAAGCATTTGTGACACAAAAAAAATGTGTTCGAGCTATATTTGGTAGACCACCATACCAAACATGTAGACCTCTCTTTAAAGAACTTAAGCTGTTAACATTACCAGGCCTTTACATATTTGAAATTTGTAAATTTGTTAAAAATAATCTTGGTTTATTTTGTAAAGCTCGAGATGTCTATCCTCGAAATAAGAGAAATCCCGATCGACTTGTGTTGCATTTTTCTCCCAGAACTGCACTTTATACAAAAAATTGTTTAAATATGTGTATTAAAATCTATAATAAAATACCAGAAAATATTAAAACACTGGGTCCAATATTATTTAAAAAGAAATTGTTCGAATGGCTTTTAGAATGTAATTTTTATAGTGTTAAGGAATTGACTAAATAATATGACTTTATCAATGAAATTGAAAATAATATAATAATAATCTATGAAATAATATTAATAATAATGTTCTCTATCTACTTATAAATTTTACATGCCATACAATGGCGAGACATGTCGATTATTTATTCACATCATAATGTATCCATCTTATGTACCGTGTCTCAGGGTAAATAAATGATTTGATTTGATTTGATTTGATTTGATTTGATTTAAAAGGATTGTTGATCTATCTCTTGGTCTATGTATTTCAAGCTATCTTTAGGTACCGGCCGTCCGTTATTTACCTATCATGTTTGTCGCATATTTCTTTTATTTACAAATTGTATAAAATTCCTATTTTTTGTGTAACTAATTCATCAGGAAAACGTATTTATGTATTGTTCTTATTTTTGCTCAATATATAATTTACTAAGGCCTGACGCCGCTTCCAGGGAATTACAAAGCTAGGAAATTTTGGAAATACATCCAAGAGAGCTTATTTCTCAGAAGTAAATTTTTTCAATAATCTGCGAAAATACGTGGTTCGTATAAAATATAAGCGAATAAATTTCCAATCAATTGTCGACCAAATTTCGTGATACGGAAATTCAATTATTCCGCCAAAACGCCGAGAAAGGACACGACTTGATTAATAATGTTTTAACACGATGTGACGGTCTTGATTTTTGTTATTTTTCACGTGTTTCGACATTATCAAGTTGGTTGAGTAGATTCCGGAGTAAGTATACCTGGTATGGAATTGTGTAAATCAATCGTATTCATTTGACAGTTCAAAACGTACGATATGATCTGTCAAACGGCAAAGAACATAAGGTTGACAGATCATATCGTACGTTTTGAACTGTCAAATGAATACGATTGCTTTAAACAATTGCCTCTCTGGTATGAAATTGTGTAAAGCAATCGTATTCATTTGACAGTTCAAAACGTACGATTCTTTGCCGTTTGACAGATCGTAACGTACGTTTTGAACTGTCAAATGAAGTCTCTCTCTCTCTGAGTCGTCTTGTTGAAATTATACTTATAATATGTTTTGACAATAGGCATCGGCTGGGCTGCCGAGCCGACCGACCGAATGTCAGACCTTTACATCAGAAGCAAAGCAAAGGCATTTAATTATGTGTATGCGGATTGAGAGACCCAAACTCAAATCCACGTTTTAATAACTTAAGTTTTAGGGTGACCACACTGTAACATAATTTTAAGACAAAAAACATGTTATTAGGACTGTTTGAGAGATTAATTGAAATAAAAAGATTCTTAAGAGAACATTTATAAATATACAGTGAGTAGATGTGAAAATCCGGTTGTCAATCGAGAATGGATTACCTACAGGCAAAACAATTAAAAAACCGCATACACATATTGAATTAGGAGCTTTAGATAATAACACCCGCGGCTTTCAATCGTATATTAAGATAAATGATATTACATAAAGTGCATGCTTGCATTGCCAGCTAGGGAACGAGTAAGTAAAGTTCTGGTGAGAGAAAAGCATGAATAATATTGACGATTTGAAATTAGTTTTTGGATTAGAAGAGCTTTATTCTCACTAACATTCAGTTCACTTACTGACAAATTCGTTCAGAGAATGTAATTACTCGTAGATTGTGATGGTCAATGGCAATAACTTTTGGGCACGATTTGGTAAATTGTATCATTCGATTTGTTAGTTATTTTTTATTCCATAATTATTTGGTTTATTTCGTATTTAAAATTAGAAAAATAATTATATCAGTTGAGAAATGTTGTTTATCGATATAAAACCTTCTATGTTTACATCTCTGAAGAATCTAATGTTTATTTAATTTACTTAAAAACTTTATTGCAAGAAATAAAGTGTACGAAAGGTGGATTTAATACTAAAAGCATTCTCTCAAAGTCATACGTGCAGGTCATGCGTTTTGCTTGCTTCTAAGGGCATAGTAGCGTGTATGTGTGGGGCTCACTTAATATTCAAAGTTTCTTAACCTTATCTTAGTCATTAAAGTACTTATATCCTTGCTATGACCTAAGTATTTCAGTGTTCGTTTTACTTCGAAGCAAACTAAACCAGCGAGGTATATAGGATGTTCTTAGGTCTTCAAGAAGGTGCCAAATTTTTGTAAGTGAATGAGGTCAAAATCTTAAATAAAATTGCTGCTTCCCCATACAAAATCAGTCAGTTACATTGTAATAATGTACAGAGAGGCAGAGAAAAAAATGGATTTGAACGATGGCCCTTTAATAAACGCAGTTATTGATGGTCTCATTTACCTCCTATTTGGCACCATCTTGCAAATACAGCCTGTATATATTACATCAACGTATAATATCATACGGATGTCCAGATTATGAAACTTGCCATCGAAATGGGCCATTAAAGGCCATATCTCGCCCAATAAAATCTAAATTCTATCAGGAAATAGGATTTTCGGCAAATGCGCCGGCTAGATCGTTTCCATTTGTGCTTAAAGCATCGTCATGAGCGGAGCGATTTTGAAAAACAATGACCAATTTGAGTAAATAAAAAAAACAGTAAAATAGTGCTCTGGGTCCAATGATTTTTCAGGAATGACACGTGTCCTAAATGGGAAAAATAAGTAACGATTTTGATGCCAATTAAATTTTTTATCGGAACATCAACGTACATACCTAAAAAGAATAGTAACCTGAAGCCAGGGAAATTATGAGAACACAATGAAATCTTAATAATAGCACTAACCTTGATTTTCTTAGAAGACCGCATATGTAGAACACCATCACATGTAACTACGATCTGACTCAGCGAACACATCACCAATTTTCACCCACAGCACTCAAATAATCCACAAAACACTTAATAAACACAAAACAACGCACTGCCGTACGAAGCGTGCGTTCATCGCGGAAGCTTGAGCAAGACTGAAGTGTTGCTGTCAACAACTGTCAAAACTACCTACTTGTTGGTTTTTTTTAAATGTCAAAATTGTATCTATTCAAGCTACGTTATCATCATTAATCATTAGCACTTAATAATCATTAGCCAAGTTGATACTTGGCAAAACATATCACTGTGAACAAGAAGAACAAGAAAAAAAATTACAAAAAAATATTACTTAAAAGTAATATGAAAAAAATAATAATATTAGGTACGTCACTTAGGTGTAAGTAGTATTGCGCTTATTTCACTAAGATAAATTGCACAACCCGGATTACTTTAAATCGGTGTTTATGGCTTATTTCTGTTAATTTTATTGTAAATTTCTGTTGGTCAAATATACAACAAAGACGTATTGACATTTGACCTTGATCTAATACTAATTACGATAAGGCTGATGTATTAATAGGCGGAATAGAAATATTTATCAAAATCATAGCCGACTCAAAAATGAATTTAATTTATATTCATTATGGGCCGATAAAATCGCTTTTACTAGCAACAAAATCTGTACCTTTTTAGGCGCATCGCATGAACCCAGTGATATAGCATAATAATAATAATCTAGCTATTCTAACTCTAATGGGCTAGAATCTCCTGTATTAGTAACCATCCTAGTTCACTCGAATAAAGACCATGTGCACAAGACAGAAGGTTAAAAATAGTTTTTTATTAACAAGAATAAAATATAAGAGTCTGTGATATAGTGGTGGGTTACTTATGTGGGATAACCATGTTTTACATGATTGTGCTTGGAAATGCAAAGGCATTTATGTGCGAAATACTTATCTGGGGTAAGCTCATTTGGAGATTTACGAAATATATTAAAAGAACAGGGGGCGTATTGCGATCCAACTTAATCCGTTCCATTCCGAGGCAGATCAATTCCGACTCAGTGTAAACGAATATTACAATACACCGTGCTTTTTTAACCGTCTTTCACCCGAAGCCCACGTAATGTAACCATCTTAATAAACCTCTAGGACATGTTATTTTTTTTATTACACTCCACATAATTTTGGTGTAAAAAATATCTAATAGTAATGTTTCGTAATGTATCATCCTGTTCATAATGTTTATGTTTTCAACAATGCATTCCTTGACCTTGTCGCCTCCACGCGTTCCGCGCCGTAGCCAATCTAAGACAGTCCACGTGGATCTCTAACCAATCATGCGCTAGCGCAATACTTTGTGACGCCCACCGCCTCGCCCCTTTCTATTCGTGCGTAAAACTCGGTCAGTAGTGCTAGACAGCCGAGTGAATGACCCGCGCGTAGTGCTCGTTACAGGATGTTTCGTACTAAATTGTGCTGATATCTTCTTTAATGTCTAAGGCTTTGAAATCTTAATATTAACCAAGTTTTATTTAACGAATGACATGTAGTTATTGGATACTTTAAGTGGCCTTCGGCTGTAAGACGGTTAAAAAAGCACGGTGTATATTCATATTCTAATAATACTACAATGGTATGAATATTAATATTTATATTGTTATATTATAGTAATATTATCAATATAATGCGAAATTGCAATAAGAATTGCTAATTTGACAGTAAATCAGAGCGTTTTAACTGTCAAAACTGCATCGCAAATTCGCAATACGCCCCCAGTGCATTCTGAGATTGCAATGAGGCTTATCTAATTTTATGTACCTTCCCCAGTGAGTTGTTATCCCTACGTATAGTACAGAGAAGTTATGCCAAGAAAAATATGAATTTCAAATACGAAGACAAGATAACGGCGTATAATTTGAAATTAGAATTTCGAATATGAAACCATTTGTATAAGTTGATAACAACTGGCGTCAATTCATGGCGTAAGAGATTTGTTCATGGTGTCAGTTCTATACGCTAGTAATAGTAGTTCAATGACTTCTCCTATCCTAGAAAATTTTAAAGGTTACTGTAATATGATAATTGCTTTTGCTCCATTTCGTCGCTAAAACGACTAAACTGATTTTGATGAATTTTAACATAAGGTATTACTTGACCACGGATACGCCAGAAATCGCATAATCAGAAAATATCAGAGGTCAGAATGTTCAAGGAAATATTATTTCTATGTCAACAATTATTATTAATAGCAATTTTTAGTTCCTAATACTTATCATCTTTTACTCATAGGAAGACAAATACGACACTGTGAGTGTTGAAAACATTCTAAACCATTGAATAGCACAATTTATTTTTCTATATGTATAACTTTCTTCGTTCTTTTAAAAACGGTTTATTTAGTATGTCAAGTAAATACCTACATGAAATTACCAACCGTTTCAGTTTCTCCGAAAAGTATTTACGAAACACTGAAAGCAGTGCGGGCAAATTTGTAAAAAAAAAACATCGAAAAAAAACAATGCGTTTTCATAATAAACAGCCTCCAGCACAGCCTTCGCGTGTGTCAACGAAGATCTATTCTGTATTCTAAAGAGCATTATACACGAGACATAATATTTCTTTTTTACCCGACTAAGGTAAAACCAAAAGGAAGGGTAATGATTTGGCAGTCTACTATGTGTACTGCGTCGGTGGCGCAGAGGTTAGAAGGTCGCATTTTAAAGCGACGGCTGCACCAGAGGTCCTGGGTTCGATCCCCGGGTCGCACAGTGGTCAATTTGAATTATCTAGGAATTAATAAATATTTTTTTTACGAGTTCCCGATAATGACCTGTAGGGTTTTTAAATAATGATAATGATGTGGGTAGTTCGTAACATAAATATGTGTACCTTACTCTCACGCGTTTATCTTCTAGCACAAAGTGAATCGACGTTTACGGTGCACTCAGTGAATTTGTTACATTTTCCGCGACTTAATAAAAATAGTCCTGTAAAAAAAGTATTACGTGTTGACTGATAAAGGTTGTGATTATTGTTTCTCAAAGGTAAGTACTATATTTTAACAATGTCTTATTTGTAGTAACGAGTTGCAAATGAATCGTATTTGTGTTTTATATGCTGCAGTTCCGAAAATTTCAACTATTATTTAGAAAATCGATCTGCAATACCTGGATTCTGGTTTATTCATAATGAAACATTTTTTAATAAATACTTCATAGTATTAGCTATTCAAACACAAATTTTTAGCTGCTAGAAAGTGCTAATGACTTAGTGATGATTTTTTTCAGGTATTATGTCACTGACAAAAAAATACTTGTACGAAGTTTGGCGACAAGAAAAATTAGGGAAAAGAATTCGGCAGTTTTTGCATTAGTGAGTAATGAATTAAGGGAAAAAGATATAGGTGAACAAGAAAAGATAATGATCAAGAAAAAAAAACGGAATTTTTACAGTAAACTTGCTCAATTATGGCAAAAATCTATAAGAAAGAATAAGAATAATTTAATTTGCATTTATTTCTAGGCGAATATCTAAGGTTTTTGAAGAAAAATACCATCAGTGGCTGGATGAAACATTTATTATTTCACCGCTGATGTTGCTGGCAGTAGTATGTGTGAGAATATTACTACTGAGTGTAAGGAAACAGGTACAAAACGTGGCCGACCACTGAAATCATTTAGTGATGTTACTAACCAAACGAAACGAAAAAAGCTATTGCCATTAATCGAAAACTATTCCACCCAAGAGCTAGCATTTGCACTTATGAAAAGCTTTGAAAAAAACAACAATGAGAGATTTGTTCATTGCTCTCCTTGTATCATCAGACCCTCTAATATCATCTTTGTCGAAATGTATTAGCACACGGTCATTTAAAGAACCATTAAACAATGAAGTTCTGCAGTTACTGCGAGAGCCTGATTCATTAGTTTTATGCGATGAAGACTAAAATTAATTATATATAAATCTGAATATATCATTAAATATCAATTAAACAAATATTTGAATATCTTTGAATTTCTTCACATTTCAATTGAGAACCCCTTCTTTTTAAAGTTGGTTAAATCGTATGTAGTACATACACGTGTTAGGCTTAACATTATAGTACACATATCAGTTACCAAAAGTCAGGATATAACGACATCGTATGAGATATGATTTTTTTACGATGAGACTATTTATTAATTCCTAGATAATTCAAATCGACCACTGTGGGTCGGTCCAAATTATCTACCTGGGTTTATCTGTTCAGGAATTCTCAGGGAAGCCCCAAGTTTAGAAGTTGGCAGTGTTTTACCCCCGTGCCTCGGAAAGCACGTAAAGCCGCTGGTCCTGTGCCTGATCTTTCTCCAGTCGTGTCAGATTGCTGTCCCGTCGGACTGAAGTGAGGAGAGATAGGATTAGAGTGAAAGAAAAAGAGAGTGCACCTGTGTTTGCGCACACACTTGTACAAACACAAATATACAAATATTTATTGACAACAAGATTATTGTTACATATTGTTACATATTATTACATATTCCAGAACACATTATTTAGTAATTGGTAGATATTACACAATAATATATATATATATTATATTGTGCACTTTAATATCCCGCGCAGTGTGACGGGTAGTCATAGTAGAAATCGACTAGGGGGACTATTTATGTATTTATGTATACGTAGGGTATTAATGTCGTTTCAACTCTGGGAGATGATTATTCGTAGTCAGTTCAGTTTTTATTTTTTTAAATTAGCTTGTACATATGATATTGGTAAGAGATCGTTCTTACGATTCGGACATTTTAATTGACTAAGTACAAGAGACAACAGCTGCCGTCTACTTCCTGTCGACATGTCGTCAACGTCACGCCAACCCGCCGTCAGTCTACAAGTGATAATTTCTTAGATTTAGTGAAAAAAATCTGTATTGTGTTTTTATATTTTAGGCACTGGAATTTAGATTGTGTATTTTAGGATTTTCTCTTAACTAAAACATTTCTAAAGTAGGCCTGCAGAATCGTGACTCCGTGCGTCAAGGAAGAATAAGCCAGATTGTCTTTGGCATATATATTCAAAATTATCTTGCAAATTAATTCCGCCTCGGACAACCCTCGTCTTAATTTAAGGGGTTTAAATCTTAGATAGGCATTGATTCTGGAAATTAGGTCACTAGGCTTTTATGATGTCACACAAGAATAAAAATTGCAAAACAAATATGTCCTCATTGGTATTGTATACCTAAGTTAAACATTTAGATAGAATAATTCTAAAAAATGATATCAAAGATTTAAATAGAAAGGAAATTACCATTCTCGGCCCAAGCCACGGACACCGATGAAACAAATCACAAAATTATTACTATTTTTTATACACTGAAAAAAAATATCAATATCCTCATCAAAAAATCCTGAATTCGGAATTCCATTAGAATAGTTCTAAGTGAAATTCAGGGTTTTTATTTAGTTGTTACTTTTTTGGGGATGTTTTGAATTTTCTTCTCTTATTAGTATAAAATTTATTTATGGCTACATACTAACTGTTAAAACAAGTGAATTCGATGCTGTCCAATATTGACTATGACCAGTGGTCAATTGCCTTTGGTATCTTTTATTACTTCTAATATTTTCGGTAGTATTTTATGTAACTGTCGTGAAGTGTTGCGTAATCAAGTTGAATTGTATCCATCTGTATAACTGCTAAAATTCCTATGGGAATCAGTATAAAACCTGTCCAGTTCTTATGTGCAGTATCTCTTAGACATCTTGAGTTACGTTAAGTCTTGTATATCACGAAGTATTAATCTGGATCACCGAGATGAACCACTTCCTACAGTTTTTGTTTGTGGACCGAAACATAAGAGGTAGCCCTTTTGGAAGTCTTTCGTTAAACGACGAATGAAGCTACCATAAGTCTTAATTTGTATCTACGAACAAAATAAATGGCTAGAAGAGTCATTTTATTTCTATATTTATATCGAAAAATGTCCTAAAAATGCAGGAAGGTGGGAAAGACGCTATGAAACGTCCAACGTTAATAAAGCGTATCCGCAAACTGACCAATCAATATCACACCAGAAGTGATGATTTGTACTTAGCCATTTGTAGTGATAGATTCATTTACTTCTGTGGATTCAGACTTAATTTAAAAATAAACATTTAGAAACCTGTCGTGCTCATATTACTTGATGACTATAACATCGTTCTTAATTTATTATTTGTTAATTCTATAACCACAGAATACATATGCTATAACCTTACTGTGGTCATGATATTATTTGGTTCTGAAGTTTACACGAATACTACTCATTAAACACACTTTTACGGATTGATTTCGCTAACATTGTTTTTTATTTAATGCCTGATTTTTTTTATGCTTATAGATAAATGTTCGCGAAATCAATCCGTAAAGGTGTGTTTTAATGTGGTCATGATGATCACTCATGGTTGTGTCGTGTTCGTGGTCAATCATGTGACAAAATATTTATAATCGCTAGTTTCTGTACTCTGGACCAGACCTTTTGTAAATATCTATATGTTTGAGCAAGGCATTAACATAAAGCGTGTTTGGCAAAATACCAGCTGATTTTTTCTCCCGACGTTGATTCCCTTAGAAAAATCGTGTTATCAGGAATCTTTTGATAACTGAGTGTAATCTGTGGAGCTGGTCTAAGCTGGCTTTGTTTATAGTGTTCATATGTAATTAACATCCAATCGAAATTAACATCATTGCTAGGAGCACTACGAAAGGTATCCCATTGTATTCCGAAAACAATTAAACCAGTCATATACAACACCCTAGTCAAACCACATTTAGAATACCTAGTGGAAATTTGGGGATTTGCTGCGTCATCTAACTTAAACTCTTTACAAAGAACTCAAAATAAAATAATAAAAGTGTTATTCCATTATCCGTTCCGTACTGCTACAATACAATTATATAATAAAACAAAAAATATTTAATCTTAATCAAATTTACATTTATAACACATGCATTTTAATAAAAAAGATCTTAACTAAAACAATAAAATCAAATTTGGATTTGAATATAAAAACTAATAAACATAACTTGCGAAAACAGAATAAACTAGAACTAATTACTCCGAGAACGAATTACGGTAAAAAGACCATACTGTTTGAGGGAGTACAGCTATATAACAACTTGCCAGAGAGCATCAAGAAATGTAAGAGCGTGGAAACGTTTAAGCGCAAACTCAAAATACACATAACAGCGAGCTGCGACGACTAATCATTATATTATGTATAAATTTAGTGGTAGTTATCTCATTTTAAGTGAAATGTAAATTTCTTATGAGAATAAAATTCTTTAAACCTATATGTTTGCTTTGATTAATAAATTGAGATAAGTTTTTATGTTTTAGGGACGATGGCATGAATTTTTGAAAGATCTATTTTATATGTTAAGTCAATGGGGTCAAGTGTGTCAGCTTCTATATATATTTTGTCGTCGTTTATTTAATGTAATCTTATAATCCTTTGATATTTATTTATGACTGCCTCTTTGGTATTGCGGTTTGCTCGCTGGTTGCTCCCCAAGAGGGAACTTTGTTTCTGGTTTCTCGTCTTAAAAATACTTGGAAACAGCTCAGAGTCAGGAAGTTAGTGGTGATGACACCCCGTACTTCGGAAAGCACGCGAAGCCGTTAGTCCTGCGCCCGATCTCTCATCGGTCATGTCGGACTGCCGTGTCACCGAATTAATGAGAGTGAAGGAACAGAGAGTACACTTGTGTATTGCACACACCTGGGCACTATAACATCACCTGCGTACCTGGCTTATCTCTGTTGAGAGGGGCCGCCATTAAATCGGTAGGAGAATATTTTTTATGACTGTTTAAAAACATCATCATCATTATCTTAACCACTATCCAACTAAATATCTTATCAAATGATTGATCTATCACTTCAACACTTTTTTACTTATATTTCCATGGCTGATTTTAATGCATCAATACAAGAACTTCTTAATTTTGCAATTCACATCTTGATCATAATCGATGTAGGTATTCGATTATTCTAACAGAAAATAAAATAGGAACGGCAGGATCTTAAACCAAGTTTAAATAGTTTATACAAATATGTACTAAGAGCTTGTTAACAACAGCTGCCTCACCATTCTTATCTAAAATCCACAGTACTATTTGTTCAAACTATGAAACTTTATCATAACACCGAACAATATTCAAAACGAAATGATCCTTACCTTATACAGACAGTAAGTCGTCACTAATTGAACTAGGGAATCTTAACTCACACAATGCTTTTGCTGTCGAGATCCACAAAAGCTTACACCATGCCCGAACATCTGGATTATCCGTCGAATTTTTGTGGGTCAAAGCTCATGTCGGACTCGACGGAAATGATGCAGCGGACCTGGCGGCAAAAGAAGCTGCAAATTTAAATGTAACTCCTGATCACTCCATCATACCAGTAAGCCACGTTAAATATAAAAACAAACTAAACTGCCTACGGGCGGCTGAAGATCTATACAATGACCCCACCACCTGCGTCCATACCAAAACACTGTTATCGACTTACACAGATCTACAGAAGTTTCTGGCCGTTATACCTCCTCGATTCGCTATGACCCAAATCCTTACTAACCATGGCTTCCACAAATCATACCTCCATCGTTTTAAAATTACCACCGATGATCGCTGTCCTTGCGACCAGACCAAGTCTCAAAGTGTTCAGCATCTTCTGGAACAATGCCCTCGCTTTTCAGCCAAACGAACCGACCACCTTATCGCTGCAAATATACACCACCTCAGCCCATTCAATCTTCTTGAAATAATTACCAAAGAGGACACAGTTAAGACGTTTTGTGCTCTGGTTAACCACATTGTGCGAGAGCTTAAAAGCTTTAACCAGACCTAAAGACCAACAATAACCTTCCAACGACACTTATTTATATTAACATCTAATTATAACAAAAACTGTCTCTGCAGAGTAGACCATTAGCTCTGCAAAGAAGTTTCAAATTTACACACACCACATTAAAAAAAAAAAAAAAAAAAAAAAAAAATTAGAAACATAACAAATGAATAGTGACCTCTATAATTCGGCTTGGAACAAGCTTTCAATACAGTCCGCTAACAAATTAGATTCTATTATAGCTGGGTCGGGGCTCCCCCAGGGATCTCACCTGTGACCGCCACTATTTATCATTGTACAGAAGCCTGGCCTGAATTATTAAATCGATTAAACTTTAGCAAATATAGATTTGCACAGTAGAGCTGGTAGTGTTGAATACTAATGAAGTTATCAAAGTTGGGTATGAACTCGCCAATTAGACACTAAGTTCCTCAGCAGCTTTAAGGTAGGTAAATGTTGTTGTGCCGTGCATGATAGTGATAACAATTTATAACGCTTCCTTTGTAAGATATAGGGACGGTTGCGGCCTTACGCCTAACCACCTTTAGAGCCATTTTTGTTAGGGTTCCGTAGCCGAATGGCAAAAAACGGAACCCTTATAGTTTCGTCAAGTCTGTCTGTCTGTCTGTCCGTCCGTATGTCACAGCCACTTTATTCTGAAACTATTAGCATCACACCGCTGAAACTTGGTAGGTAGGTGTATCCTCTTTACCGCTTTCCGATTCAGGTACAAAAAATTTGAAAAAATGATATTAAAGGGGGGGGGGGCTCCCATACATGAAACTAAAAGCAAAAAATTTTTTTTTACTCAAACCTATACGTGTAAGGTGTCTATGGATAGGTCTTTTAAAATGACATTGAGGTTCCTAAAACCATTTTTTCTAAAAGTCTGACGTTTGAGATATAGACGCTTCCAAAGTGGTAAAATGGGCGTCCCCCCAATCTAACTTTTGAACTAAGAAAGTGAAAATTTTGAAAAAAATATGTAATGTAGATCTCAACATAAACTTTCAACGAAAATTGGTTTGAGCGAAATCGAACTAGAAGTTTTTGAGATATAGTACATTTTTATCAACCGCAAATATAACTTTGTCTTTCATACAAACACTATGAAAAACAAAGTAATATTTGCGGTCAACATAATTTTGTGGTATTTTGGCTAAGTGGAAGTAAGAATCCCTAATTCAGTTAAAGTTGGCACGGAACCCTCAGTGCGCGAGTCCGACTCGCACTTGGCCGGTTTCATTCGACTACGGAACCCTAAAAAATGTAAGAGAGCAATCAAGTGAAACCAGCCTGTAAGTTTCTTCAGTTACTCCGTGATCATGGCGTTTACAACAGTGTCAAAATATCGGAATCTCAAAAAATAATAATGATGTACATACCAGTTGTTCACACCTGAGTGAGGTGACGTGGAACTGAGAGAAGCTTTTCGTTTCAAAGCCTTTGGCCATTTATTGAGGTATAATATTAATATATTTAATTAGGTTCAAAATCTTATATATCAAATAGAACATTCCAAGTTATATCGCTAGCTAATTGAGTGCAACGACATCTAGTAGCAACATTTAAAAAACTTAAACTGTACTAGGTGTGATTGTGGTGGTTCCGAGCTTTTAAACACCCGCCAATTGAGTATTACTGGCATTACTAGAATTGTCTATATTATAATTGAAGAAATTAAGCTAGGCATACCTATAATCTGGCGGCTCTAAATTTCTTAAGCAACATTATCAATCTGGAATATCTCAAAGACAGATACAGGTTAAGCTTTTAATACTTTAACATCTAAACTAAGTAGTTTGACATCGAATTTAAGGTCAAGTTTGGTATTGTTATGACAGTTGAGAAACAATGTTGCTGACCTAACAAAGGGCTACTAAGAATAATCCTGAGACTAAGTTTGAATAAATAACCTCATCATCATCATCATCATCATGGGGTGCCATCTTCAAATTGAAGTTTTGAGGTCAGCATGTAGAAACCGATGCGGTCTTGAGCCACTCTTTTTAGCTGGTCATAAAAACGAAGTGATAATTAACCTAGAAATTTATTGTATTAAAATAAATTGCACTTGTAAAAAGCAACCGTGACTCGGCGACGGACGAGGAATCGAGGAATTTAAATGTATTGGTGGCCGAGTGGTACAGGCATACGCCCGGATAGCGTAAGACACGGGGTTCGATTCCTCGTCTGTCACAGAGTCACGGTTACTTTTTACAAGTGCAATTTATATTATTAGGTTTGTATAGTGACAAAACACTATTAAACAAAAATCAACTATAATATTTTATTGGTTAAATATTGCAAGAAATCGTTTTTTTAAGGCTTCAGCGGTAAAATAATGCAAGGAAAGGTTTTATTGATGGCCGCTAGAACAAAATTAAAATGGCGTACCCAAAAGTTCAATACGCCTTTCAAATGCTTACTTCATTCTCTTTGTGGAACATCGGCCCAATCGAGAAGTTTTTATCGAATCGATTGTTACGTCATCCGATATCGATGCTTTGTGGAAAACCGTTGTAATGTAGAAAACATTTCTGAATGGGTTAATTTACTGAATGTATTTTTCCGTTTGATGGTTTTATTTGAAAGTAAAGAATTATTTGAGGACAATAACGCGATGTTGAAAGTGAAGGAAATTGAGTTTGTTCATTTGTTTGACGACGTGATGAATAATTTTGTTTGAATGCTAAGATAAAAAAATTGAAAAGAAATTAAATTTTGATTTTTGAAATTTAAATGCTAATCCTGGTTTCAACCAATTGAAAGGACCTTCCACGTATTTGAAACTTTATTGCGTCTAAGGCTTGGTTGCACACACAGAACATAAAAAACGATAGAAGTAGTATTAACTCCTATTTGTATGAAAACCAGTGTGACCAAACTAACACATTTGTGATTATATCACATTATCACGCACACCAAGAATGTCTTGTTGTGATTGGTTACCTTTCACTGCCAGGTAGTTTTGCTACCCGACACTAGATGCCTCTTATTCACTATCAGATAGTTCCGCTACCTGACGACAGATGCTATATGAAAATCATTGATAGCTAGAGGTGGGGTGGTTACGATACAATAGTCATGTCGATATTTTTGTTATGGAACATAATATAGCGTTATGTTTAACGATGTTTCTCTTATCTTCTTAATTATTACATCATAGCAAATTTGTAAAAATATACAAACTGTTAATGACTTCTTTATTCTAAGCTATAAATGACCAAAAATACCATAATAAAGAGTTAAAGGCAATGTTCATCATGAGAACACGATAAACGCACGTTTAAGAAAAATCTGTATTTATTTACAAGATACATTTGATTTACATTTCTTCACTAATAATAAATAAGGAATAAATTAGAAACATAGTCATTTCAATTTCCAATATAGTTAAATATCATTTTAGACCCACTTGCTAATTGTGTCACCCCAGTCAACAGATCTTCCAGCGTATTTGCCACAACGACTATTCATCGTCAAAACGGAGATGTGTGATGTATTCACCATTGATGTTGATGCCGAATCCTTCCTATTCCTGTAGCTTAAAAGAGTCTTCTGATGCCGCTGTAAACAGTTCAGAGACATAAATCTCCCTGTCTTACACCTCTCCGAAAATTTTGCCTACCGGTTGCTGCAATCCATTTTTCTTTAATGAATCGATCTTTAGGGAACCTTAAAAGTTATTAATTATATACGAAAAAATTAAAAAAAAACAGCAATTTATCAACCTTTTTAAAAGCTTTACTTTTTATGTCATACAATAACAAGTATCGATAGCTAACTTATCGATATTTTGATTTGGTCATTCCCTAAATGAGTAGCATTTCGAGAATAAGTAACAGTCAAAATATAGTTTCGACCTTATCTCAATGAACAGTGGAATTGTTTTAGGTTGTAATTTTTTATGGATTGTTATTTTCTGCAAAATTTACAATTTCTATTGAAATAATGATATAATATTACTTACTGATGGTATGTCACGCCTCCTTTGGATAAATTCTTTGTAGTGCTTGCGTTTTTGCACTTTAACACAGTGCAGGTCGGCATATTTCAAGTTTTTTATCCGTACAGCAAAACGTGTTACATGTTCGAGCAACTGTCACCGTCTGAAGCGCGTAAAAGGGGGCGGAAACATGAGATGCGCCAAGCTTGGCCTATGCGTCGTTACACGGGATCCGCCTACTTACTACTTCTACTCGTTTTTTATGTTCTGTGGTTGCACAATATGATAAGTGAAGAAGTACTTATAGAGTATAGCTATTTCATGTGGTTTTTTTTTACGTTACCAGCTCAAAATAACGTCCAAAATACAAAACAAATAATTAATTCCCTACCGGAAAACTCCGACCCGCATATTTAGTAATAACAGACATTTTATTTGGTAGCCCTCGTCAATTTGGCCAATTAAGAACGGTTAATTAACATTAATATTTTATCCCCACTAATGCTTTTGATATGATTACTTTATTATAAACTAAGTGCTTTCTACTTTAATTTAATTCCGTATAAGTAAATATCGTTTTAGGGTTCCGCGCCTGAAGAGTTGAAACGGGGCCCTATTTAGTCATCGTCTGTCCGTCCGTCAGTTTGTCACCAGGTTGTATCTCAAGAACCGCAATAGCTAGACAAATAAAATAATCACAAATTACGTAAGTATTTCTGTTGCCGCTATAACAACATATAATAATCATCATCATTTTCTTGCCCTGCTCCCAGTATATCTGGGATCGGCGCTGTATGTTTTAAGCTTCCAAACTATTCTATCACTCGTTACTGAATCATCCACTCCTTTCACACTTATATCATTTTTCATACAGTTCATCCATCTCTTCTTCGGTCGGCCTCTTCTCTTCCATATTATAATAAAAAGTAAAATAAATGCTTCGGATACATACACTAGGCACAAACCATCAATTTCAAATCGTAAGTGGGACTTGTCACAGCTAAGCTCACGGTGCGTATTGTGTTCTTATAGCAATTTCAGTTGCAGTATTATTATATTGATAAAATTCGTTTACGCTGAGCGGGAATTGAACTGCCTCGGAATTGAACGGATTAAGTTGGATTGCAATACGCCCCTAGTTCAAATCTTCGCGACGTTAATTGAATTTGATGAGAGCACACAATAACATAATGAGTTTCGGCATTCGTTTGTGATTGCGTGTCGTGTCGTTGTATGGTCACCGGACAATTTAGTTTCATGGTACGATAGCTCTTGTAAACGTATGTTCTAATTTTGTCAAATATAGTACAGTCGACATGAAGAGTAATAATGAATAAGGATATGTTTGACGACGCGTTTGGTGTACTGGTTAGCGCTACTGGCTATTACGCCGGCTGTCGCGGGTTCGAATCCCGCAAGGGGCAAATGTTTGTGTGATGAGCATGAACATTTGTACCTAAGTCATGGATGTTATATGTATTTATTTAAGTATTTATGGGAGACACCCCCGTCATAACCGTTGTCTGGTATTTCGTAACACAAGGAAGAAAATTCCTTACCACGAAACCAGACAATTGGTGTGTTGTCTGGCGCATAATTATATTTATTTATTTATTTATGTTTCTCTATATTTAAACGCGATTGCACTAAACTGTTACTCCCTTATTCATAATAACTCAAACAGTTTTTTAAACCAATTTTAGCTATTACACTGTTTTGTCTCATTCATTCTTGGCGCTGTCATCATTTGACAGAAAGTGACAAAACAGTGTAATAGCTAAATTTTTAAAAGACCGTTTGAGTTATTATGAATAAGGGATAAGTCTTGTTTTAGGCAGAATCTTATAGAAACAGCTCCAGCGATTTTCATAAAATTTTGTATAGGGAGTTTTGGAAGTAATTTATCGGTGTAGCTAGGTTTAATTTTCAGAAATTGATGTATCTAACATATCCATATGGGAAACCCGGGTAAAGTGAATACACTTTAGCTTTACTTAATTATTGTCGTTTAGTTATAACTTGGTCTAAAGTTTTAACACGTTTCGGGACACTATTCCAGACACAATAGATGTTTTATTGTTTTCACGCCAGTAGGCGTTCACTGTCCCGAAACGTGTTAAGAACAATAAAGTGATGTGAGTGAACTTTTATACAATTGATTTTCCGCGTTAAAACTTAAAAAAAATACTTAGAAAAATACAATACAATGCAATAGTGTTATCAGTTTAGTACACTCAACCACTAAACTATAGTTATTGACATAAATGAATAGGACACTTCTGTATACAAGTGATATCGCATCCAACACAAAATGTAGCCGCCTGTATAGATAGTGCAATCCACGAAGGCGCCCCACTCTTTTTTTGATTGAGGAAGGTGCGGGGTGCGGGAGGAGACACGCGCGTCAGTTGCGAGCCGGCCGTCATTCAAATATTCAGACTTGTCACGAAAGTAGCTCTGCTTAAATTATTTTTAAAATGTCAAGGAAAACCCAGAGTCGCGCGGTCGGACCGACAGCACGGTAGCTCAATTGGAAGAGCAGTTGGCCCGGATTGCCAGAAAGATGCTGGTTCGAATCCCGCCCGTGCGCAATGTTTGGTTTCATATTTCATCTTTTAAAAACCCAAAGTGTTGTACTAAAAAATAAACCTGGTATAATCTACTGTCATTATTAAATTTACTGAAAGAATTATAATGGTAACTTAAACACCATAAACAATTTGAAAAAAAAAACATGTGGTAACTTATAATATTACCGGGATGTACTTTATCGGGGAAGGCTATAAAACATTACGCTTGGACCTACATGTACGAAGAAAAAACAATTCACGCGTATGAAGTCCCGGTGGATCGATGGTTCTCTTAAAAGAAAGTTTTTAATCTTTTTTTTTAATGTTATAAAACGTTCTTACGTATTTCGTTTACGTCAATAATAAAAATGATGCTTGTGCAGTTTAAAAATAATATATTACTTTTCTAGTAACTAACTATACCTACTTAAAACCATATCCAAGTAGAGTATCTTTCCCTTTGAGTGTATTTTTTGAAGTGTGCTTGTCATTCATTAGTCATTAAGATGTTCCAAATTCAATTCAAAAGCTTGCACACATGTACTATAAACGATTTGGACGAGTGGTGGGGCGCGCCGTCGTGGATGGCACTATCTATATCACATTCAACATAATAAAGCATATAAACCTTTACATGCACCAAATGGCTAGTGGGTCAGCTACACAGCACATCATGCATGAGAGGCTAAATCGACCATTGTAGGGCAAGGTCCGTGATTTTACAATGGCGCTGATTCTGATGTCATTTGAGCAGAATCAGTACTTTTTAATTGAAAGTTTGGTATTGATTAGTCAAGTAATTTTATTCTTATTTTAAGACCTAGAGAATACTTCCAAAAGGAGGAATATTAATTCGACTGTTTTATAGATTGTCCCGTAAAAATAAGAATCGAAGGCACAGTAGAAAATCCATCAACAGGTGATATTTTATTGGATTTTCTAATGCTCATAGATAACTAAAAAGTATAAAACTTAAAATATTTTATTTATTTTTCTAATAACTTATTGTGTAGCCTATAGGACCCCTAATTACGGGACAACCTGTTATGTTACCTTTATAATATCGTATTAGTAGGATTCAAAATAGTTAGTCATCATCATCATCATCATCATTATCAGCCAAAGGACGTCTACTGCTGAGCATAGGCTTCCCCCACGGCTTTCCACAACGACCGGTTGTGAGCGGTCTGCATCCAGTACGATTCTGCGATCTTTACAAGGTCATCTGTCCATTTCGTCGGTGGACGTCCTACGCTGCGCTTTTGGTCGAAGGGTCTCCAATCTAGAACTTTTCTGCCCCATCGGCCAAATCGTTAGATGAAACAAATTTAAACAAGAAATGACTTCCTAATTAGCATTGAACTACTAATTAATATGGAATATGCGTACGGAACTGACACCACGAATAAATCTCGTGCGCCATGAATTGTCGCCACTTTTCATCAATTCATACAATTTCTTAACACGTTCCGGGACACTACTCCAGACACAATAGATGTTTTATTAATTTCACGCCTGTAGGCGGGCACTGTCCCGGAACGTGTTAATCAATATTAAGGAATAGAATGGCAAGGAATACGTCATTATCTTGTCGTCGTATTTGCGACACATTTTTGCTTGGCATAGCTTCTCTGTTAGAGATAGTGCCAGCCACGAAGGCGCGCCTTTTATTTTTGAATGAGGAAAGCGCGGGTTGCGAGTTGTGTGGCAAATATTCAAATATCAAATAATATACATTTAATATTGTATTCATTATAATATCATTAAATATTGGCAAAAACTTGCACACATGTAGGTACAATAAACGATAAGGACGAGAGATGGCGCGCGCCTTCGTGGATGGCACTATCTATACGTAGTAATAACAACTCACTGCTATGCTAATTAGCTCAGACTAGCTTTTGCCCGCGACTTCGTCCGCGTGGAATAGTGACTTCTTTCTCCCGGTTTTTACACATTTACCACTATATCTATGCTCCTATTGGTCGTAGCGTGATGGTTTATAGCCTATAGCCTTTCTCGATAACTGGACTATCCAACACAAAAAGAATTATTCAATTCGAACCAGTATTTTCGGAGATTAGCGCGTTCAAACAAACTCTTCAGCTTTATAATATTAGTATAGATTTACGTATCTTCCTACCCATTGCAAGTAACATACCTACAGATGAAAGAACTGACTTCCATTTGTAATTTCCTCATCTCCCACACTAACCATTGAATCTATGGTATACAATTGTGGTTTAAACAACCTCTTGCAACTGACCTCGCTAGTGCATCACTTATATCGATATGCGTTATCGACATGCACGAATAGCGGCTTTACGCGTCGGCGAACACCAAAGCTGTAACTCGAAACATGGCACAACACTATTCGTGCGTATGATTAGAAGTAGGGCGGTGTAGGAGTTAGTGATGTTGATTTGTTTTTATGGTGCATTTAATTTTATAATCTAGTTTATTAAATATTGCACTTATGTGCAGAAATAGAGCGTAATTTAAAGAGGATGAGTGTTACGAAGGGCTAAAAATTCTATTGAATATGTAGAAATTCGTAGCCTGTTAATAGAAAGAGCTAAATGCTTACAAACATGCGATGACAGATGGTTGACTTTTAATTTAGATGAATGTTAAAAATCGTTAAATTTATCAAAAGTAACGAAAAAATATGTTACAGTTAGAACTTAGTTTAAACAACTTTTAGCCAGCTTTTGGCTTCAGTGCAACTTTGTTGAGATTGGTTTTTTTTTGTATTAAAAAAATAAGATTGTTGCTTTCATCACTTTTTAACCACAGCATGAATGACATTAAACAAAGTATAAATCTATGTATTTTATTAAATAAAGGTTAAGGCAACAAGTTAAGTTCTCGTCATGCTCAATTCCAACTTCTAATATTCGTGCTAGATTGACATAAATTAGAAATATACATTTCATTTTTCCAAGTTAATTTATTATTCGTATAATCCCACTACACCGTATCATACTATGACCGTGCTAGAAACCTGTCAGGCAAAAAATATTATTTGTATTGAAAACTGTAACACTGTTCCCACTAGACCGTTCTGTCACCGACCAACACCGTCGCGTGTCATGCACGTGTCAGCACCGGCAAAATACGCTCCATATAACGGTGAGACAGAACGCTATAGATTCGTTCAGTGGGCATAGTAGAGCGTATCGTGTTGTTTTTTGGTTTGTAGTTGGCACAGACCTTAATCCGAATATGTTAAACGTACAACTTTAAATTATTAATTAGTTTGCCATTAAAAAGTAAAAAAAAGTAAAGTTAGCCTGTAAGCATCCCACTGCTGGGCAAAGGCCTTACCTCAAATGTGAGGTAGTTTGGTCGCTTGCCTTGCAAACACCCCTCCACCAATCCACACTGAGCCCGCGTGGTTGAGTTTGCCATTATGAAGTTTTAATTATTATTATTATTAGTTTTAATTATTATTATTATTATTTTTTATTAATGATCACGTTTCGTCTGGTTCTCGTCAGAATATCTTTGATAAATTTAATTCCCTTGCTCCTAACATTAAAATTCTGAATTCTGAATCGCTTTGCCTTTTGGGTGCTCCTCTTCTTGACCCAAGCATCGAACCTTTTCTTGATAAAAAATTGAATGATTTCACCCTTTCAGCCCCCAAATTGGAACACCTAAATTCTCACATTGCTTACACTATACTGAAATCGTGTCTTTTTGTGCCTAAATTTACATACTTCCTACGCGCTAGTCCTATTTGGAAACAAACTGATTATTTAAAACATTTCGACATCACTCTTAAAAACAGTTTAGAAAAAATTTTAAATTTACGTTTCGATAATAATTCTTGGCCTCAGGCTTCGCTTCCTATTCGTTTTGGTGGGATCGGCATTCGCCAAATTTCTAGTGTTGCCCTCCCCGCTTTTCTCTCCTCTCTGCATAGCACTTCCGTTTTAGCCGGAAAAATCTTCGAACATCCTCATCAGCTTTCTGAGGTGAGAGAGGCGGAGGAATTTTGGCAAGGTCTCTGTCCTAGAGAAGACATTCCAAAGGAACGTCATCAACAAAAACTTTGGGATGTCCCTCTTGCGAGAGAGACCTTTAATACTTTACTTCAAAATTCCGTCAGTGATAGTTGTCGCGCTAGGCTCTTGGCAGTTTCCTGCAAAGACTCTGGCCACTGGCTTCATGCTTTACCATCAAAAAATCTGGGCACTCTCTTCGATAGTGAGTCTTTCCGGGTGTGTGTGGGTCTTCGCCTTGGTACTCCTATTTGTGAAATTTTTACGTGTCCCTGTGGCAAGGAGGTTGACAAATTTGGTCTCCACTGCCTTTGTTGCCAGCAAAGCGCTGGGCGTCTCGCCCGTCACGCCACTCTTAATGACGCCATCAGAAGAGCTCTTGCCACCATTAATGTTCCTTCCACGTTGGAACCACGTGGTTTGGTTCGTGATGATGGCAAGAGACCCGATGGCCTCACGCTCATTCCCTGGGAACGGGGTCGGGCCCTAGTATGGGATGCAACTTGTGTCGATACTTTGGCCCCCTCCCATCTCAGAGAATCAGCCCTTAAAGCTGGAGCAGCAGCGGAGTTGGCTGAAAACGCCAAGCGTCGCAAGTACGGCTCACTTGCATGTGATTATGTATTTGCGCCATTTGGCGTTGAAACGTTTGGGCCGTGGGGGCCTTCGGCTAAATTGCTGTTTAGAAAAATTTCGCCAAAACTAAATTCTGTTACGGGCAATAGTAAAGCTGGCTGGTTCCTAGCTCAAAGGATTAGCATAGCTATCCAACGCGGCAACGCAGCCAGCATTATAGCCTCCTTGCCACAAGGAAATGGTTTCGTTTTTGAATAGGGTAGTCTTATTTTTTTTATGTTGCATGTCTTAGTTTTAATTTTTTCTTGTTTGTTATTAATAAATGTTTTATTGCGTAGAGGTTTCGGGAATACAGTTTCCATTCGTGTTGATTTAGAGGGAAAGCTTTTTCAACAGTTTTAAAACTAACTATTTGGTTCAACCGACTTCAAAGGATTAACGTTTCCGAGTAAAAGTCATTAAGTACTAAAAATATTTTTATACATCAACGCATTTTTTATTTTATCAAAGAAATAAGCGTTAGACTTTCAGTTTATGCTGTAATGAAATAAAGTAAGCTCGTTTAAATGAATAAGAGAATTCAGCCATTTATATTTATTTTTAATCTCCTCTTAAAAGTACTTAGTTAATATTTTTATCTACGATCTACTAAAGAAAAATGAATTTAAGAAAATTATTATCTGTTTGACAAAAAATGGGGTTGACGACTTAGTTTCTATTTCGATAGGTGACAACAGTTAAACTACTGCACTGATTTTCATAAGACCAATTGATAAAAAAGCTATTTATATTTTTAAGGTTACTTGTAAATTGGCTGAACTGAAAAGGTAAAGGGTGCCAGCTATTATAAATTGCACTTGTCAAAAGCAACTGTGTCAGGCAAAGAATCGAACCCCGTGTCTTACGCTATCCGGGCGCAAGCCTGTACCACACAGCCATCTCGTCACATGGCGATTTCTTTTACGCATGGACTGCGTGACAAAACATTACACAAACATTAATAAAGTTATATTCGAGTTTTTAAAAGAACTCTTATTCCATCCGTGCAAAGCCAAAATGTATCGCTGGTTAATACAATTTTAAATTTTAAAACAAAACTATTGATATAACTATCGATATTTTATCAATGTGACCCTTCTCTACCCGGCGGTGAGCTGGAGTGACCACAGGTTTTCCTACCGACTTTGATCGTAAATCGTGCCTGCTTTATTGTCTTAAACGCTGTAAAATTGGCGCAACGAACGCTATGCTAGTTAGTCATTATGCTGTAATACGCTCGTAGGGATGTGTGTAGGTAGATTATCGAAAGAAAAGGAGTTCTAAATAACATCTTTAATTATTTGTTAAAAAAAATGGTAAAAAAAAATGTTAAGCCAATACCTTACTAGAGTGTTATGGAATGATGCAACGTACATGAAAATGATATCGTTGATTTCATTTATGTTAATGATGTCGTTTTCTTTCAAAGGATGTCTGGAAGAGAACACTTCCAGTGATAAGATAGGATGAATTAAAAATAAATGTTGATTGTGTTATGTTCCCTGTTGTCATTAAGGCCCAATTTCTTCATCGATGGTAATGGTAAAGATAAGTTACCAGCGGTTGAATATCTATGATGGTGTGTGTTTTAAAGAAAAAATACTTCAACCAGTTGTAATTAAAATAGCCATTCTGACATTGGGTTAAGGTAGTTTTTCTTCAAAACACACAACCGTAATTATTCAACCGCTGGTAACGTTACTTTACCATTATTATCGATAAAAAAATTGGGCCTTAAAATTGTGCAATAAGGATATTGTAGCTACTTGAATTAGGATTTTACTTAATCAATCTCTTAAAGTCAGCTATATTTTAATTGCCAGTTTGCATCGCGACTACATAGCACGTCATATAAGTTTGATAATTACAGAAATCTAATAAATTAACCTTTGAACCTTAACTGGAAATACTACAACCTAAAATAACCTAACCTAAATAATTTCATCAATGAATTTTCATTAAAGACCAATGTACTAAAATTCTAGTTAAAAATATTCACAAGCGTGCAAAACAATCAATCATTTTATACACCTATTTGCCTCAAAGTACTTAAATTTTAATTTATTGCGAGATAGGGAAAACCAATTTAATTTTAATTAATTCGGGCCATGAAGTGTAAAATGTTCTGAATTGTGCTCGAATCACTAATTATAAAACGTCTTCAGACAGTTATAAGGTGCCTTTGAAAAGCTTCATTGGTCAATGATCTGTAATCTGTAACATCTGGTAGGTAGTTTAGTTAACTTTTATAATTTAAGGACTCTGAGGTCCCGGGTTCGATTCCCGGTCTGAGGCCTTACTCTGGACACAAAACCCGATCCAATGGTTATGGCCTTCCTTGTAACTCGTACCAGGGCCCCTATTTTTGAATCATTCGCTTCAAGATGGCGAGTGATTTTCGTTCGACGTAGTGTCAAAAGTCATAGAAAAAAAATCTTTTTCGAACGAAAATCATTCGCAATATCCAAGCGAGTGATTCAAAAATAGGGGCCCAGGCCGTGTATGCGTGTATGCGTGAGACAGGGATGGCCATATTCATTGGATCGGGTTTTGTGTCCAGAGTAAGGGGGCTGGTCAATGTGGAAATCATAATTCTCTACATTGGCGCGGTTGTGGGTACCAACGTAGTTTCCGATTTGCTTAACCACCTTAAGAGCCAAATTCACTCGCACCCCGCGTAATCTTGTGTTCGAAGTGACGCCTGTTATTATGTCGTGTGCTCAAGCTGCTTTCGTTTGAATGTGGTTAGGCGGCAGAGATCTCGACCGTATCTAGTAAGATCAGTTGCTATATAGGATCAATTCAATTGCAGCTCATTAACCCTTCACGCGGTCGTCTGCAGATGTGAAAAGTCAATTAAGCACGTAATCAATTTATACCGAGAGGGCTAGAAGACCTTGAAACCCTTATGTCATTGTGTAACTAGGTTTAAAATTTAATGCATATTAATTCATTAAGTTTTTAAATATTTTTAAGGTTAAGTAAATATTTTTATGGGTATTTTTTCCTGTTAATTAACCGCTTAAATAACGTCTCTGAGCATGCCGTAATTTAACTCCTCAAACGTCATGACCTTAAGTCCAAATTCAATATGTTTTATGCAGTTTAGGAAACAGTGCATCTCTTATGAATTTCATAAAAAAGATGTTGAGTATATTTTGAGTCCTACCAACTAGCCCATCGACTGCGAGAGAGTAACCAGGTTCAAATTCAAATACACCTATAGGGCCAAGTTGCATGATCGATAGTTAACTCAACTAACGCGCACATTCGTAAATAAATATTCAACCACTGGTAACGACATTTAACCATTTGTTTAGTTAACTTTCGGTCACGCAACTGGGCCTAATTGTTAAGTACACATTTTTTACATGCTTTTCTTCTTATTTGCCTTAAAATTAGGGCATTTGATGATCAGACCTGAATCACTAAATGGCAGTGATATCCATAAGCCAATAATTCTCAAACTTAAAAACTAAACTTAACTAATAAATAATTATGAGTGAAAAAGGTAGGAAACTTAGATGAGACAAACTTCAAAAAAAAATACTTACTCACTTTCAAAAAAATTTAATAGAAGTTAAACTGCCAAATATTGCGATTTAAGGGTTAAAAGAGGTTAAAAGCGATACGCGCACGCTTTTGACGGCTTTTTGAATTCTTTTGTCACATTCGAGTGCCATCGACAATTCGCCATAATGTCGTCGTGTCACGTGGCGCGCTTGTCGCCGTGACACGAGGTCCCATTGACACCTTTGAAAATATCCGAATAAAGGGAAAAACACAAAAACATAGGCCGCTTGTCCGAATTTTATGGCAAAGAGTAATAAGTGACAGAAGTGACACTTGAATATTATACACACTTTTTTGCCTACAAACTTTTCATGCCGGGAAATTCAATACACAATGGGATTATACGTGATTAAAGAATGACATGAGGTACTTTTGATCGGAAAATAGCTTATTGTGAGTTTGAGGTATCATAATGTGTGATGTAGTGTGAGTGTGTAAACGATACTTTACTGCACTGTATTGATTTCTGTTTCTTTTTTGTACTTGGTAATGTTTACTTTAAATTAAAAATTAATTTGAACATTGTTCAGTTTCAATTTTTATTCATCACAGCTTTTCATATTTCCTATGTAGTACTGTACCTATAGGTAAACCGCTTCATTGAGACTTCGCCTGCGGGGTACAGGGGTGCGGGCGGAAAGACGAGAGCGGGGAATGTAAGGGGTGCGGGCGGCGGTGATACACAAGAGACGAAATTTGCCGTGTTAGTTCTTAAGATATGTGACGTCAGTGGTCACAATAGTGGTCGTCAGTGTCGACACTTTATAAACATTACATAACTTATTGGAAAAAATATTCGATTCAATACAATTATACCAATAAGAGTGAATTAATTCTAAATATTACTATCCAAAATCGTGGATTTTGATCAATAAATAAAATGGAATTTTAAAATAAGATAGATTTTTTGGCAAAATTAAAAACTTCAAATAACATTCCGACTGTTTTGTTTGAGTGTATTATCGAGTTCATATTCATATCTAGTTTATATTCCACTGAGTTTAGATCTATATTTTATTATATAATATTCGTATATATTTAGAGCATTTATTTAAACACTGTTATTAAACAGTGTTCAAACGGTGGATTTAATGCTAGAATGATGTAAAATAGAATTAAAAAAAACACGACAAAAATACAATATTATAGATTTTGTGCCCGAATATACTGCGACTCATCTTCAGACTTCAGTCAGACAGTATTCTCTTGTGTACTTCTGTCAAAGCGTCCGCAACTGTCAACAGATGCTATCGCTACCTGTGTAGCGAGCGTACTGAATTTTGAAAAGAATGTGCCTGCCGCCCGCACCTCCCACAAGATTCGCTCTCGCCTCCCCCCGCGCCCCTGTACCCCGCAGGCGAGGTCTCAATTTCGCGGTTTACCTATATCTCCTTTCAAAAAAGCATTCAGTGCAACCTATTATATATATTCGAACCTCATAGCATGTTTCCATAGCCTTCATGTTTTAAGAAGCCGTGACAGTGGGCCTCATACATTTTAATGCCTAAAATTCTGACCCACACAATCTGAGCGTTACGTGAAATCTCTGCCAATAACATTCGACGAAAGGTCATTCCGATAAAAAGGGACGCCCACTCCCAACTTGGTTTGAGGAAAAAATAAACGGTATCCAATATTATTAGAACCAATAAATCAATACGGCTTGATTTGACCTTTATTTTGAATCAAATTACATGATTTGGACTTGTAGATAATATAATAACAATGATACTAATGGGTAATAAAATCACCAATATCTTAATTAAATTATCATTCATTTGTATTAATTTCAGTTTTATGCTCATATAATGAAACCAATTTTTATGAGGCCATTTTAACTACGGTTCATTCTAACAGTTCGTATACATATCATTTACTTATCGGTTAGAGTTTATTTAGAAACATTACTACCATACCATACGAACAATGACAATAATATGCCTTTGTATCAATTTTATATCTAACACAATACAATACGTGTCTTATCAAACCATAAATATAAAAGTTTATTATGTGTTTTAATAGAAACATGTAAATCGTTGTGTATGAACCGTCCTTCTTTTTATCATTCTTATCAACTAGTATATTAATAAGAGCATCCACAGATACTTGCCAATAAACGAGATAAGCATAGAAAAAGTATTTATTTGATTACATCTATTTTACTTGAATGTTCTTTATAAATTGCAAAAAGTAAAGTAAAGTTAGCCAGTAACGTCTCACTGCTGAGCAAAGGTCGCACCTCAAATGAGGTGTTTTGTATCCTACTCCAACACAATTAGTGCGGACTGTTGGAGGGGAATTTGCACGGCAAGCGACCAACTTTGCGTTCAGATGATATCAAGCTATGGAGGCTTAATAGCATTTGAAAGCAAAGTTGTAGGTGCGCTTGCCGTGCAAATACTGACATTAGCCTCATGATATACGTCACATATATGATCTGAAGGGAATGGTCAACCACACCGAAGTATGCTTACATCGGTAGTCAGAACTATAGCGCTGCCACCACTGCGCCACTATAGCACCTCTTAAATACTGCAACAGATTAAACGATGCCTCAATTTTTTCTGCCTCACCCAGTCGTTGATTGGAAAATGATGCTCTTCTATTAATAGCAGATCGTCGGCCATTTCAAGTACTTTATAAGAACAGTCGATTTTGACAGATTTTCTCTTTTCAGAAAAACTTTCAATAAGTTAATAGTTTTATCTTCTATGCTTTTTATTTACAGCAGTCTACTTCATAACGTCGCCCAGACTCGCCTTATAAAATGCCTAAGCTTGAAAATAATCTAGACTTCTTTATGGTTTGTCGTTTAAACTTAAACAAAATACGATACTTTGAAACAACTTTGACGTAAAGAACATGTACTTATTACCAAGCTATAATTAATGCGGCATTATCATAATTGTTTTGCAGTTGTTTTAAAATATGGGATCGTTTCTTGCTCATTTTAAGCGAATGTTATTAGTATAGGTCGGTTTTATTTTTAAACTGGACATCTAATTAAACGATCTATGCTTTCAATTACTCCTGATAGTTAATGATCGGGAAAACTGGTAGTTAACGGAAAACGATATTTTAGTGCTAGTAATTAGTCATGCACAAAGTTTATTAAAATGTATGGAATAGAGTTTTTACGATCATTATGTAAGTTGAAAACCTTCTAAGTTTTTTTGTTTTAATTTTTATTTTGAGGTCATGTGATTGATTGACCACGATCGCACCTGATATCAAGTGTAGAGGAACTCTTAGATGTATCAGAAACTGCTTTCATGGTCGAATAGAAATCATATCGTCTGGTGCAAATACGGAACCAAAAGGAAAACCTCCTAACCATAAAATGGTTGCAAAACTGCAAATGATGCCTGGTAATAGGACTCAAAATATGCATAATGCCACAGAATAACATTCAGATGAAATATTAGGCACATACAAGTACTATTATTTTTCTATCTAGTCTAACAACTAGACATCGTTGTAATATTAAGACTTTTAGAAAAATTACATGTTGAAAGAATGAACTTAAAGTGAGTTTTGCACTCAACTTTGTGTTATCACTTAAAGAAATTAGATCCAACTTGTTGACCTTATAATCATTACATGAAAACCAGATCGCACCTCAGTTTTATCTTAATGTGACGTTTCCATCCTTGTACTACATGACTGTGTTAAGCTGCAAAAAGCGGTCGCTATCCTATAACGTTTCCGAAGTGCCGAACAAGTGGTCAATTGTACTAGTAGTAGTAGTCCCCCAAGCCAAAACTGTTTCATATCTATATTTTTTTCTGTCAAATGACCACTACTAACTCTAAGCACTAACTGACAGGGCTCAGCACTCGCCATTTTGCTTAAACCCCTTTCAGCAAGCGTTTTCTTTAGCTGTAAGTACAAAACTAATGAGTGTTTCTTAGCTGTGCTTCACTACTCAACTAGTTACTAAAATTGCTGTTTTCTAGGAACTAAGGTAATCAGACCCTAGACCGAGTAAACAAGGCTTTACGTGTTAAGATTTGCTGAAAGTTAGACCTCGATAACTGTATAGGTATTGAAATGTAGTAGATTTCAAGTATCAAGCACGGAAACAAATTAAAATTGAATGAAAAAATAACAAATAACACAAAGGCAAAATAACATACTTTGATATTCACTCGGGCACAAGGCACCTTTAATTTCAGCACTTGATAGAAATTTAAACTCTATTATTTTGAGGGTGACATGCGTAAACTAATACTATGCGTAAGCTTACAAAAATTACGCTTTCTTTACAATAGGCAGAATACGTCTAAGTCTTTTCCCTGTCTTTCCGGCTTAAGCCTTCTGCAAATATGCTTTATCTTTGACACTCAGATTGCGGTTCTGCCTATTTTATGAAAGTTCACCTCACTATTAAGGTCGTGGAGATCGCACCGATTAAATTTTCCCAGGATAACTCCAATCGATTCGAATTAATTGGCATTTGAGTGATACGAGAGATCAGATATCGGCCTCTTGAATTGAATCCATTTTAAGTAGTCATTGGTCTAACGATGTGATACAATCTAAGTTTATCATTAAAGTGATACTTACAGCGCTGAAACGTGTTGTCAAGTCGGTATAATTTTATTAGTTTGTATGTTCATTTTACAATTAATTTTTATTTATGCAACCATCTACCTACCTACCCAAGTAGAACGAGGCACACCTACTACCTACAGGCTCTTTAGCTTCTTCATCTTATTGGGCCTACGAGTAGGTACTTTACTAAGGAGGAAATCTCCGATTTTTCTTACTTTTTTTTCATGTGTACCATTTGTATTATTATTATGTGTATGTTTATTAATTTTATTTAAACTTTCTTGCACTGTAAATTGTACAATTGGCGGGCTTAATGCCTTAGGGCATTCTCTACCAGTCAACCGCTTGGGAATGCAGAAAATTTAATCATGTCTATATTTATTTCATATAACGGTATCCATGTTTATTATTTGTTATAAATACCTTTTGTATTTTTTTTAACGTCACGCACGCACTTTTGTCCCTTTGGCCACTTCCTTCGCGCCGCCGTAGGTAATGCTTCTAGCATCAAGTCCGCCTTATGTAGCTTTTTTGAGCATGAAGTTTTTTAAATAAATAAAATTAACGTTGGAATCAACGATTTCAAGCCTCACGGACGACGACGCCAATGTTGAACAAAAGAATGGTGATAAACAAACAAACACATCCGTGATAGAGCATTGTACAGTAGAGGTATACTTAGTAACTAAATAATACCTGCAAACTTACTTTATTTCAATAGATTTTATAAATCAAAGTACATTTTATTGATAATTACCTAGTACAAAAACATCTTAGCCTAGTACGATTTTTTTTTAAATATACCCAGAAACCAACACAAAACATTGAAAAATTTATATACCGCATAAAAATGAATACTGAATCCAAACCATAGACATTACTACCTACCTTTTACGCATGCAAAATATTTCAATCAAATCCATTTTTTTATTTGAATAAAATAAAATACTTCGTCAAATATTCGGATTTCATGAACGGCCAAGCAAATCCGCGCTCTCTGTCACAAATTTGCAACACGACATGCAAATGAAAGCTCTATTTAAAAACAAACAAAACTGAACGAAAATAAAAATCAAACATTCAACTGAAACCAAAGTAATAACCATATTCACAGACATTTAAAATTCCATTACCGCTATTTACATTTACGACCACTAGATTGAGTTGTAAAAATGATAACAACTTCTAAACACATAGCCCCTTTGTATATCAAACGTCCATTACCACAGCTAAAAGGAGAATTGAGTTCAGTTAAACTTCACAACGGAATACTGGGAATTCTAATTACAAAAATACAAAATTCCCGCCTTCTGATTCGTTAAATTGACCCAGGCACGACGAGGAAGGAAATTAAACCGGCGGTAATCCAAATAGTTACAAACACCTCGCAACCAAGCCGTGTTGTTTCACGATTAACAATTTTTTTACGTTTTGATTCACTTAACAACTTACTGCCATTTAAGCGGGTAAATTCCAGGAATAGAGAGTAAAATAACACAGAAAACTTGAGAAAAGGAACGGTTATGATTTTGAAAATTTGAAATTCGAATGCTCCAGTTATCGCGGCTCGAGCTTCGCGATTTCGCGTGAATCGCGCTTTGCGCACGTCAGTCGGGCATCGTCGCTCATAGTGTGTGGACGTAGGGCTACGTCGGTCGCTCTCGCCGCCGCGCTTACGTGCGTTCGTAAAATTATGTAGATCAGTGATGTTGCCCAGATCATCGAATTTAACGATTCCGAACACGGATTTCAGTGTACTGTGAGATAAAAAACACGTTTGTTTTCGGATTTAAAAGCCTGTGTGTGATTGCAGGGTGTGGAATAAGAATTTATAGTGTGTTCCTGTGTGTTGTGTGTATAACTACTATTTGTGTTTCTCGTGAGATTCCCTGGATACGGATTTAGTAACAGGTTAGTTATTTTCCAGTTTTTAAATCGTTCTCGTTAGCGAATGCAGAGGCATTAGATAACTGCAAAGTGCGCTGTAATTATGGGCTTAGGGTGTGCGTTTCGTGCATAAAAAGGGGATAATTTTCTATGAAACTGCACTCCACGTCCCACACTGCACTACCTATCGAAGTTAAGTAAACGTTTAACTACGGTGTTTACTGATAGACAGGAATAGATTGGAGATAACAGACGCTGTGTAAATAGTTTTCCGAAGTCCTGTTAGGTAGATTGGAATTGGAAATACGGCGATACAGTGAGAATTATTATTTAGGTACTACCTAGTAGGTAGGTTTTAGGAGAAAACTGCTTAAAATATTATGCTCCGTTTATAATGAGCTAAGTAGGTATGTATGCAACTCTGTACTGACTTACTGCCTTCTTTTACCTATATGAATCTATAATAAAACTGTATCCGCCTTAGGTATGACGTATAATACTTATCTATTCAATTATTCTTTATTGACAAATAAAAGTACCTACAAATAGCGTACCTAATGCTTAATTAAAGCATTGTCTACCAGTCATTCATTGGGTTGCCATTTATCTCTACACCTTTGTTTCTGTTCTCTTTCATGAAATAAATCAAGAGTGAGATAGTCGTTAGGTAGGTAGGTACCTATCTAGATAAGGAAATGATGATCCTATCTATCTAGATAGATAAGTGATGATGACATACGGCTCCAAAACATGGTCTCTAACTATGAGCCTTAAAACATCACTTGTTGAAAAATAATGCCCATTTTTGAAGAACTTTATATTGGGAACTTATGGCTGTATAGAGCTCGCTTCCTCCTCAAATTGTAGCAAATTAGGTCTTCTTTATTACCAATTGTAGTTAATAGTCCCCCTAGCCGATTTCGACTACAGTGGCCAGTCACAACGACTAACCGACTGCGCGGGACATATTATAGTGCACAAGTGTGTGCGCAAACACAGGTGCACTCTCTATTCCTTTCACTCATAGCCCGATGGGACAGCAACCTGACACGACCGGAGAGAGATCAGGCGCAGGACCAACGGCTTTACGTGCTTTCCGAGGCACGGGGGTGAAACACCGCCTACCTCTTGTAAAATTACCTATTGTAAAGGAGCTCTAAATCGCACAACGAGCAATTGTCAGCTACAATGAAAGTAAAGATTAGTGATTGAAATAGATTAAAGATGGCCTTGCTCGGTGCTTCTTTTCGAGATCGTATCAGAAATGAGGGAGGAGATAAATAGGTAGGTACGTAGAAGAACTAAAGTAACGGACATAGCTCTGAGAATCAGGAAGCTCAAGTGGCAATCGGCAGGGCACACAGCGCGAAGAACTGATGGCCGTTGGGGGATAATCTAGATACCTACATAGGTTCTGTAACCTTATCACGAAGAATCAATAAAAGCTTTTCTTTCTTTCTTTCTTTCAAAGAACTATCGAATAGGTAAGCGAGAAATGTCGCCGACCCCAAATAGTGAATGGAGTTATAGGTATTTTACATTATTTTCAGAGCATTGAAAAGATTAGAATAGTTAGATACGGGATTGCTACCATGTACCTTATTATTTATGAGCTTTCGATATTTCGGGACTGTTGCTCCGTATCTAACTACTCTAATGTTAGTGACCATGAAAGTTTAAAACAATATATTGAAAAGATTGTTTATTTTTTTTTGCAAAGCAAAGCAAAGTTAACTTTACAATAACCTACTACGCGGTGAACACATAGAACCTCCTCCTTCTTTGTCGGTAAAAACATAAGATTTCATTTGCAATTGGAGACACAAGTGTCTTCATCTCTCTCAAAAGTGCAATCAGACATGACCAGAAAGTACCTATCAAGCTCAAAGCTAAGCAAAAACCAAGAAAGAACTTCCGAGTCACAGAGATGTAAGTAATGTTAGAGTTTCCGTGTTCCGTCCAAGGCACGGGGGTAACAACACCACCCTACAACATCCGGACATCAAGCCGCTTCTAAAAGACTCTAAATCTAATATTTAAAATTCTCGTGTCACAGTTTTCGTAACCATACTCCTCTGAAACGGCTTGATCGATTCTCATGAAATTTTGTGAGCATAATGAGTAGGTCCGAGAATCGGCCAACATCTATTTTTCATACCCCTTAGACAGGGCCGGGGCTGGGGTGGGACGGGGCCGGGGCGAAACAAAGTTCGCTGGGTCCGCTAGTAAAGTTATAATGAGAAGTCCAATCTCGCATTATTGATGAGGTCACGCAGCCTACGCGTTAAAGAAAGCACTTGCAAAATTCAACATGCTTGCCAATGTGTCGGTGGCCGAGTGGTATAGGCATGCGCCCGGATAGCGTTAAACACGGGGTTCGATTCCTCGTCTGACACAGTTGCTATTTTACAAGTGCAATTTATATTAGTCTGAGTTAATTTTGACAAAGAAATAAATAAAACTGCCATTACATTTTTAAGTGTTTTTACAAATTCACCATATTTAAATCTACTAATTTGTAAATCTTTTTATTTTCTACGTGTATTAAAGTGAACTATTTACACTATTTCATGTAAATAGTGTTTCTAACGTAGCTACAAATAATAATACGTTAGCTTTTCCATGTTAGTGTGTTCTACTGATGTTAAAGCATTTTGCGCTTTATTTTCATAGAAATGTGAGTTCTTTAGACATGATACCCTTTAATTATTACGCCCTCATTAACACTATGCTGTATAATGCTGAGCTAGGAGCTTCGTTAGGTATTTCGTAGAATATTTTGTAACGTTGTTTTCCTAGTTAGTAAGTAGAATAGAATATAATCCTACTACTATTATAAAGGCGAAAGTTTGTAAGTATGGATGTATGGATGTATAGATGTTTGTTACTCTTTCACGTAAAAACTACTGAATGGATTTGAATGAAACTTTACCACAATATAGCTTATACATCAGAATAACATATAGGCTACAATTTTTGAGGTTTCTAATGTGAGGTCGTAAAAAACACATTTTTTGCGCTACTAGACGGGACGAACCTGAAGTCCACGCGAACGAAGTCGCGGGCAAAAGCTAGTAATTATTTATTTTATCACACAAAAAATAAAAAATACAGACACAAGTAAATGTTAATAATACGTTAAATCTAACATAAAAAATAAAACTTTAATGTAGGCATCCATTTGCCGTTGTGTGCCAAAAAGGTCCCCGATTATTATAAGTAAAATCAGCAACATCAATACTGGCAGCAGGCTGAAGATATAGTATATAAAGAAAGGCTTTTTACTGTGCGTTAAGAGGCGGTAAATTTTTATCTTTTTATTTATATAAGAAAAAAAGAACATTTTCGTTAGTTTGTCCGTTGCATTCGAGAATTAATTCCATTGACATATATATTTCTATTTCACTTAGACATCTCTTCATTTACTACGCACAAAATACCCCTTCCTATTAAACCCATAATTTCTTTACCCATAGGTTGTCTGGAAGAGATCGCTTATAGCTTATAAGACCGCCTAAATTGTACAATTCCTTTAAACAAATTTGTAAATTCACTAATGTTGTGTGCAATAAAGAGTTATCTATCTATCTATCTATTGAATGAATATTGTATGGAAGCATTAATCTAGTAGACTCTAAATTAGTTACACCAATAAATACTGTAAAAACGATAAAGCTATTAAGCTACAAAACGTAAAACTAGACCGTCAAATATTCCCAAACATTCAAGGCGACCAAGAATAACATATTAGTTATATTAACCTACAAAAAATTAAGGGTCAGCTGTGGACTCGGCAATCTATCCTTATTAAACGCAGCTCTGCGTTAACCCACAAAAACCTGTCTAAAACAAAAGGTGTCGACGTTGGAGGGTTAACCCGGGGGTCTACTGTCAAACGTAATTAAATTAAATTATTTAATAATAGTCCCCCTAGACGATTTCGACTACGGTGGCCAGTCACAACGACTAACCGACTGCGCGGGACATATTAAAGTGCACAAGTGTGTGCGCAAACACAGGTGCACTCTCTATTCCTTTTACTCTCATAGCCCGATGGGACAGCAATCTGACACGACCAGAGAGAGATCAGGCACAAGACCAACGGCTTTACGTGCTCTCCGAGGCACGGGGGTGAAACACCGCCAACTTCCAAACTTCCCATTTCTGAACAGAAAAACCCAGCTACATATTTTTGGCCCGATACGGGAATCGAACCAGGGACCTCTGGCGCAGCCGTCGCTTTAAAATGCGACCCTCTGACCGCTGCGCCACCGAGGCAGTTTTAATTTTATTTATTTACATAGAACACGGTACACTCCTCAATGACGATTATGCGTACAAGCGACAGCTATTAACACTTTCTACGCCTGTTTTTAAATGTCCTAATAAGTTCTGGTTAACGTTATCCGTTCGATACTTGATAAGAAATGACGTTCCATATTTGATTTCTTCGTTGGTTAAGTGTTATAGTATAAATTATTTATGTCCCTTTGCTGGAGAAACAGTAGGAGACATAGTATAATTGTTATTTTTAATTGACTAGGAGTGACTATTAATGGACTTGGTGTGTTGTGTGACAATTTAATGGACTTGGTGTGTTGTATACACATATACAAAAAATGAAGTGATGTTTGGTGTATTGGTTAGCGCTCCTAACTTCGAATCCCACAAGGGGCAAATGTTTGTGTGATGAGCATGAACATTTGTACTTAAGTCATGGATGTTAATGTATTTAAGTATTTATGGAGACGCCCCCGTCATCACAATCGTTGTCTGGTACTTCGTAACACAGGGAAGAAATTTCCTTACCATGAAACCAGAGAATTGGTGTATTGTCTGGCGCATATTTATTAATTTTTGTGTTTCTTTATATCATTACGGCGGATCTTAACCGTTTTTTGTTTTTACAATATTTTTTATTGGTTCCGTAATTTCTTAATAGCAAAGCAAGTGACAGATTTTTAGTATGACGTTTGTTAATAAATTGTTATCTGTAGCGGCATAAAAGAGTATAGCACATTATCCGTCTATTTTCGTTTTTTAAAAGAAATCAGACAATGAAATTAAAACTAGTCACAGAGTACTGCCACGAATCAAGCCCAATATGTTTATCCGATTCTAGTCGTCCTTCTCTCTTTAACCAAGATAACACTGGGAGTGAGAGAAACTGACAGGATACGGAACACGTGTTTCAGAGTAGAGCCTTTTTACCCTGGCTTAGGGCGGACAATGCGATTTGTGACTTATGTCACAAAAAAGATACGAAAATGACAACGACCCTGGCAGGGATTCAAAGTATGTTAATCGCAAATGCGAATATAGGTACTTTGACAAAAATAAGAATCATTTAACCCCTTGTATGATCGACAACAAATCAAATGCTATTTACTATTTTATTCGCCAAAATTTTTCTTTAAAAATACCGAAATATTTCATCTACAACTTTCAATATATCATTTTATATTAGCAATATTTCATAAAATTTATTGTAACAATCAAACGAGTATCCCTCTCTAGTCCAAGCAAAAACGTCGCGAGCCCCTAAGGTGGCAATTTTTCATTTCGGCCCTGTGTGTTTGTGAGTGATAACAGTTTTTTGGACCGTGGTCCGAAATCCAGATTCATTTTATGGGTTTACGGGTTTAACCGTTGAACCGTAAGCATTTACGGGTGAGGATGTTTAATTTCCTGGGTTCTTTGGCCTATTGTTTTATCTTTGTGGGGAAGCAATTTTGAGTCGTTGATTGAATTTTTAATTTATTTACCAATGGTGTAATTTTGTTGATTGGTTTCTGCCTCTGAGCTTAGGGAGGATGTTCAGAAGATTGAATACAAAATTTGGATGACTTTTTTTAATTTGATTTCGCTTGGGAATAACGTTTTAGTATCTCGTATTTACTTTGGTTTTATCAAGTGTTTATAGATCTTGGTAAAAGCAGCTGAAACTTGGTATTTAACGCAATTATAAAGTATTGTTCAGAACAGATAATTACTTGAACAAGTTCCATTCATTCCATTCGTTCCATTCTCTGCTTATTAATCACTGCGCTATATTAATAGTTGAAAGTAACTTTCTTTAGTTGTTATGCTTATTAATTTAAATGTTATAAATTATATTCTAAAATAATAAAATTAGTTGATATCGGAGAGAAACACTTTTGTATGAACTATTTAATTATTAAGCTACAAAACCATTATAAAAAATTACATAAATCTTTTTCTACTTATTCGTACTCCACATCTAGTTCCATTTGTTTACATTACTTTCCGCTCAAGATATTTACACCCAAAACAACAACAAAAAGAAACAAATAAAAAATTAAAAGATAATCTGTATGAATGAAAAAGTAAAGCAAAGATCCGCCTTTGTGATTATACATAAACAATGTAGAAATCCGAGATGAGAGTCGAAAATACGAATTAAAAAAAACTCGCCTCCGACTTAATGTTGTGGATATAATAAAATTACTCTGAAAAACTCTATGAACAAGCGTTTACCCAAAAATGTTTGGGTCAACCATAGTCAGGGGTTTTATTAAAATTTCTGTGCCCTTTTTATTAGTGTTAATTGTAATAACGCCGTTTAAAAATTGGGTTTATGTTTACACGTAATAAATAAGTTAGGTTATGAGGGGGTTAAATGTACGTCGCGACTTCGTAGATAGGTACAACTGATTTGAAATGTTATTTGTATAAAATCCAATTGTCAAAACAGCATTTAATTTTTTTAAATTCTTACGAGTTTTATTTAAGTACAGAATTTAAAACCTATATTGGGATTTGGGAGCAATAAATTTTACTACCGATTTTAGGCAATGGCGGCCGCTCTCAGCAGAGATAGGCCAGGTACGCAGGAGATAATAATAATATTATAGTGTCTAGATGTGTGCGCAATACACAAGTGCACTCTCTATTCCTTCACTGTCATTAATTTGGGTAAATAGTCGCTGAAACGAGCATTGCCATGATCACATTTAAACTTGGTTTTAAAGAAAAATGGTTATTTTGTCATCGTAAAGAACAAAAAATGTTTATAGCAGAAATTAAATATTTTGGCTAGGTGTTCCTTAACTTTGGTACCTATGAATAAATCTCACGTTAACGCTTCTTTCTAGAGCAATAATTAAAGGTACCAAAAACAACACAAACAAATGAATCTTTAATTAGAAACGAGCCAAAGATTCCCTTTGACTCAAGTTTAGTAATCGTAAAACCAATTTAAGCTTCTAACTCCGTTGTAAACTTTCATGTTTGTGCAGCTCACCGCGGAACTAAATCATGGCAACACACATGTTTATAAACGAGTGGGGAAGTGAAATAGAAATGCAGCGGGCAACACTGTTTACAGTGGAAAGAAAATGTGGCCAAGATTCTTGATATTTTCGCTTTTCTTTTACGAGAAAAGTGTCTTAGTTTTTTTAAGTACCTGTACCTATATGGTAAGAATTTCACCTAGGTTATGTAACTAGCTTGTTATTTATTTTTACGATAGTATTTGGTATGTACAAGCGCTTTAGGTAAATTTAAACAAAAAAAGTTTTTTTATATTTTTTTTTTTTAATTTTTTATTTTATTTAGTATGGGTTTGCTCTTGACTCCAGACCAAGCCAAGTGCGACTAAGACGGAGTCGAAGATGGAACGAGCTCGCCCAGAAGAAGCCTGTTCACTCTAACTTTGAATAGATTCGGATTATAGTCACTAGGAAACACCGACGCGGGCAGCGAGTTCCACTCTTTTGCCGTGCGCATTATAAATGTTGATGAGAAGCGCTTAGTTCTAAACAGCGGGATATCGACAAGGTAAGGATGGTATCCCGCGTATATCCAGGCATTTGGCCACAACCTAACCTTATGGTAATTATAATAGTATGACGGTAAGATAGTAATCGTGTAATAAATGGCACTTGTAAAAAAACATGTGTCAGGCAAGGAATCGATCCCTGTGACATACGCTATCGGGGCGCATGTCTATACCACTCGGCCACCGACACATCGGCAAGCCTGTTGAATTTTGCAAGTGCTTTCTTTAACGCGTCGGCTGCTAATAGGTTAGTTATGGTCTGAACGGATAAATTCCTAAAAATACCACTTTTTCATTACCCATGCACCTTCCGAACAAAATGTTTTTTTTTTGTTTTAAACTTTCATGGTCACTAACATTAGAATAGTTAGATACGGGATTGCTACCATGTACCTTATTATTTATGAGCTTCCGATATTTCGGCACTGTTGCAAGCGCCATGATCACGGAGTAACTGAAGAGAACTTGCGGGTGGGTTGTTATTGGCAGACATATCGGTCTACCCTCCTTATTTCGTTTATTCCGCTCGCCGCCGGTACCATTGTCCATACCGGTACCATTGGCTTGCAACAGTGCCGAAATATCGGAAGCTCATAAATAATAAGGTACATGGTAGCAATCCCGTATCTAACTATTCTAAAATGTTTTTTCCAGTTACTTTCCCGCAATTCTTGGTTAAATCGCTTTTACCCACAATTGTCACTTTCACGACGAATTCATTTTTATCTCAACATCGCTAAGGCTGTTTGTAAGAAAAACAAGGTCGTCTAATTCCTGAACCGTAAACGACTGTCGTTAACGTGGTGCCTACAAAGAATTAAGAGAGAAAACGGTTTACAAGATGTATCTTTACATTCTGATGTAACCACAGAGAAATAATTTACAGAACTCCCGCTTTGGTGCAAACAAGAACTGTGACGCATAAACGGTTTTATCTTGTTCGATTTTTAAGTTTGTTCCACATAGTTGTTGTTCGTTACGGAAACGAAGTGGATTAACTAAAAAAAACGCACGCAATTTAGACTCGGTTTTTCGCTGACCGTTCTCCAAATATATGAACACTCGTAAAAATCTTGTATTTTGGCTGCTTGAAATCGATTGCTACTTATTAAATGCCATAGTAACTTGTTAATCTATGACGACAAAAAGTAGTGTGTAACCAATCTCATAGTTCGTTAAAACGGCAATGATAGAGCCGGCGAGAAATCAGGCTCTGCAGAATACCAAATTAAGTTAAGGCTCAAGCCTTAGCATTTGGCACTCTCAAGAGTGTCGTAATAATTCTACGAAGGAATAATAAGGTGATCTCTTACTATTATTAATTGTGTAATAATACAGTCAAAAGATTCATCATCATCGTCATCACCAGCCAAAGGACGTCCACTGCGGAATATAGGCCTCCCCCACGGCTTTTCACAGCAACCGATCACTAGCGGTCTGCATCCAATTTGATCCTGCGATCCTTACAAGGTCGTCTGTCCATCTTGTCGGTGGACATCCTAAGCTGCGTCTTTGGTCAAAAGATTTCCTCATTGCCGTTGCTATATCCAGATATTACATCCAGGGAGTTACCTATCCTGGACTAACTGTATTTACAAAAGGTCTGCATAACAAGGGCCTGCCTCGGCGTTAATTAAAGCAAGCAATAACAACCCGGGACAATAGCTTCAGCGTTAAATGTCACTTAATTCCGTGACTGTCGTTTTGACGAAACATGATGTTAGATGTTATGCTGTGTTATGTGGATGGTTGCGGAAATACTCGTAGAAAATTGTGGTTTATATTTATTGATTGAATGGGAAGCGTTACTAAGACTAATGTAGAACCACAGAATATACAATAGTACTACATAGTAGAACCTCTTTTTTTATGTAGGTAGGAGAGAATATCTAAATCAGTTTTTTTTTGTTCTTTTACGCCGTCTAAACTGTTTCTGCCTGACCCAATGGTTGACTGGTAGAGAATCCTTTAAAGTATTTAGTCCGCTTTTTGTACTTTATTTTGTATGTACACTAAAGAAAGTACCCTTAAGTAACTGCCTTGGTAGCACAGCGGTTAGAGGGTCGCATTTTAAAGCGACGGCTACGCCAGAGGTCCCGGGTTGGATTCCCGGGTCGGACCAAAAATATGTACCTGGGTTTTTCTGTTCAGAAATTCTCGGGGAAGCCCGGAGTTTGGAAGTTGGCGGTGTTTCACCTCCGTGCCTCGGAAAGCACGTAAAGCCGTTGGTCCTGCGCCTGATCTCTCTCCGGTCGTGTCAGATTGCTGTCCCATCGGGCTATGAGAGTGAAAGGAATAGAGAGTGCACCTGTGTTTGCGCACACACTTGTGCACTATAATATGTCCCGCGCAGTCGGTTAGTCGTTGTGACTGGCCACCGTAGTCGAAATTGGCTAGGGGGACTACTACTAAAGAAAGTACATACTTCTTAATCTATTAATAGTCTTATTATCTGGAAATTTATCATTAACTGACGGTTTTATATATTCTGTGCAACCACTTCGTCCGCCCGTTTTGACAAAATTTAAATTTTTCATTATGTTTGTGGCGCGTAGGCTATAGTATTCCTCGCTTAATTAACTATCAAATACAAAAAAAAAAAAAAATATGCGCCAGTTGTGTTCCTCATAATCTAAATGTTACAAGTTCGAAGCATTTACCAAAGTAGGTGTTTTATTATTTAAGACGAACGTACTTACAAACTTGTGTCTATTTATAAAATAAAGTTAGGTAAATTCGAATGTAAGGCCTGATTTTTCAATAATCAGATAAAAGTTTTCACCGAATAAAATACAATATGGCTAATTTACAAATGCCACCTATTTGTCGGCAATCATTTTGTAAATGTCATTTTGAAACCGGTCGCTTCATACTTAGTCAGATATTTTTATTTTCTGACGTTTGAACAATCGGCCCTAAAAAACCGGTTAAGTGCGTGTCGGACCCGCGCACTGAGGGTTCCGTGCCACCCTTAACTAAATTCAGGGTCCACTTACTTTCACTTGACGAAAACATCACAATATATTTCGACAGCAAACATAACTTTGTTTTTCATAGTGTTTGTATGAAAGACAAAGTTATATTTGCGGTTGATAAAAACCGGTTAAGTGCGTGTCGGACCCGCGCACTGGGGGTTCCGTGCCACCCTTAACTGAATTCAGGGTCCACTTACTTTCACTTAACGAAAACATCACAATATATGCGACAGCAAAAATAACTTTGTTTTTCATAGTGTTTGTATGAAAGACAAAGTTATATTTGCGGTTGATAAAAATGTGCAACATCTCAAAAACTACTGGTTCGATCTCCTTCAAACCAATTTTCGTTGCAAGTTTTTGTTGAGATCTACATCATATATTTTTTTCAAAATTTTCACTTTCTTAGTTCAAAAGTTAGAAGGGGGGGGGGACGCCCATTTTACCACTTTGGAAGCGTCTATATCTCAAACCTTACACTTTTAGAAAAAATGGTTTTAGAAACCTCAACATCATTTTAAAAGACCTATTCATAGACACCCCACACGCATATGTTTGAGTAAAAAAAATTTTTTAGGTTTTAGTTTCATGTATGGGAGCCCCCCCTTAAATATTATTTTTTCTTACTTTTTGTATCTGAATCGGAAAGCGGTAAACAAAATACACCTACCTACCAAGTTTCATCTATGTGATGCTTACAGTTTCAGAATAAAGTGGCTGTGACATACGGACGGACAGACAGACAGACAGACAGACAGACAGACAGACGAAACTATAAGGGTTCCGTTTTTTGCCATTCGGCTACGGAACCCTAAAAAGGAAGATAAGTTCATTAATAGTCCCTTGTAGATATAGCCCTGTTTGACAAGACCATGAATCTTGATCCAGTCCTGTCAATGCATGTTTGCTAATCCACCTTTTCTCAGGCTGTGTCCATATTAAATAGCCTTACTATCTCCTATCACTAACCACACACTGAGCGTCAATGTATTAGCTGTCTTTTCCATACTAAAATAGGTTCTATTTCCTTCACTTTAAAGCCCATCTTTGTATATCCACTTTAGTATTAACGTACGGTTCTATTAGAAAATTTAACAGGTGATTTTAGTTTTTAGTGTTGAAGGAATAAATGTCGTTTTTGTTTGTGTAGTTTTTAAGTGATAAGACAGGATACCAAGGCAGATGTTGATAAGGACCTGTCTGTTTATTTGGTGTTGTACAAGGATCTAAGGATACGTTTTTGCTTTGGATTAGTTTTTTTTTTAATTAAGATGAAATGTTTGTTTAGTTTTTGTTTACGGTTGATAATCGGCGTAACGATTGCGAAATAAATGTGTATTTTTGAACATAGCACCTTTCAGTGGTGGCCCGTGGCAGTCTCGACCGGTTTTTCCTGCGCTCGGTGAACGCTGCTGTGACAAATTAGTATTTCGTTGATTTTGTTGAATGAGAAGATACTTATGACAGAAATATGATAAAAACTGCAACAAGAAATAATATTATAACAACTTTGAGTTGAAGCCACGGTGAACCGTTTGCCGTCTTTCTGCATGACCGAAAGGTATGACTGGCAGAGAATGCTTTTAGCATTAAGCCCACCTTTGTACACTAAATTTGTGCAATAAAGTCTTTAAATAAAAAGAAATAAATAAACCGCTAGTTGGTTGCTTAAAGCAAGATTCGTAGAAACATGCATAATAAAACGTTTCTGCTACTAGCCTAACAGTTTCCATTTACGCAGTCGACACTTATTCGCTATTAATCACGTGCAAGGTAAACAAGGGAATAAAGTGTTGAATTCAAAGGATTTTGCATAATTGCATCAAAATTCAATTCGATAATATCGATTTACTAGACTTGGACTGATTGTGCCGGTTAGATTGTTAATTCAGACATTCAAATGGTTAACCAGTAATGTAACCATGAGTTTACGGCGGATTTACTCGCTAGCGACGACGTAACTTTTTGTACTTTCAATCAGGTATTTATTTCTTCGGAACATTCTAAGTTTCATCAAAATCAGTCCAATACATTCTGCGATAGGTATAAAAAAAAAACAACCGCATTCCAAAAAATTACAAAAAAATGTTTTTTTTTATGTTATCATCATATTATGAGCTGTGGATTTTGTAATCCAAATAAAAAAAAAACTAAAATAACGCATTCTTATAGCCTACACACATCATGCCCCGACTCCAAAATAATTTGTTTCTTCTGAATAGAAGACGAATGCGTTATTTTAAGTTTTTACTTTTTAGTCATTTTTTTCAAGTCGCGGTTTAATTTTTGACCAACCACAACGCAATAAGAATTTTGCCATACGATACAATATAAAAGTACGCAATAGCCCTCCCAGATGCAATTGAATTGAATGTAATTAATTCGTCAATGAAAACCCGTGGGAAAGTCAGTACTACTCTTAAAAACTATCACATTACATTTTTTTTCTATCACTTTTACACGATTTCATACTAGCATGAGTGACAAGGACAGGTAGAAAGGAAAACAGAGACAACAGTAGAAACTTAGGTCTTTGTGCCTCCCATTCCCGACCCCAAACCACCTTTAAAGGGAATTCTAATTCGTAACTTTCGCTCAGCAGAATACCAATTAGGTATTAAAGACGAGGTTTATTGAATTAAACGAGTTGGGTTGATTAAAGAACAATCTTTATTTCTGGGATGTAACTTTAGGTAAGAGGTAAACTAAGGCCCGGTTTCGTGATCGATAGTTAACTAAACTAGTTAACACGTTCCGGGACAGTGAACGCCTACAGGCGTGAAAACAATAAAACATCTGTTGTATCTGGATTAGTGTCCCGGAACGTGTTAAAAGTTGAATAATGAGTTTTTTTAGTTTTATTGTCATTAGACGTTTATATCATCGATAGATGGCGCTAGCGTCACTTTAGGAGCTAACTTTTTAAACATTGTTTCAGAATTATAACAGAGGGTAATTGCTTTTCGCCAACGTAAATAATAAATAGTAAAACAATATTAATGTGAACCTTTAGTTCATAAAGTACATAATAATGCCAAATCATAAGTATCCTAATTAATCCATAAGCCATTAACGCATTTTACAATATCTAATTACGCACATTTTTTTCTTTGTCTATGGTTTTCCGCCAACGTGAAAAAAAAGTTCCTAAAGTGACCCTAACACCATCTAGTGAGAGCTGTAAAACGATGGGAGAAAAATGCTCATTAAAAAACTAATTTCAAATAATAAACCGCCAAAAAACACAGCACAGCAAAAGCCGTAGGTACAACGAGATTCCACGCATGATCAGAAAAGGTTATTTATAAAAGTAACTTAACATAGTGGCACTAATGCCAATAAATCCATGCGATCAGATATATGCAAATAAATAAATAGTTCATTTTGTTTCCAAGTTTAAAGTAAGGTATACCGTAAATGCAACTGTTTTCAATCAAATCGCATTTTTATTCGAGTTTAATTTACCTTTCGAAAATTGAAATTTAACTTCGCCTGAACACAATTTCAGTAATCGTTTAAATACCACACGCCTTGCCCTCTTTAAAGAGTCTTTAAATGTCCTTTTAAATCTTTTGGATTCTCTAACCGAATCCCAACTGATAGGTTTTCTAAACACTTTATTTATTGATAGAAGTAAAAAGTATTTAATGAAAGAGAATTTCAATTTGACACCGTAAAAATCTGTGTAAGTAATTGTTTTTCAATAAAACTTCTTTCTATTTGTGGTCTATAGAGCGCTTTTACATGAAGGCGACTTTAGCAGCGTGACAGTTGCGCTGCTGTCAATTCATACATAAATGACAACCTCGCAACAGTGATGAGGTCACACAGCCTACGCGTTAAAAGATAGCGCTTGCAAAATTCAAAATGCTTGTTAATGTGACGGTGGCCGATTGGTATAGGCATACGCCCGGATAGCGTAAGACACGGGGTCCGATTCCTCGTCTGTCACAGAGTCACGGTTGCTTTGTACAAGTGCAATTTATATTATTAAGTTTGTATAGTGACAAAACACTAAACAAAAATCAATTGTGGTAAAATCCTTCGATATTATATGTGTTTTAAAATCAAGACATCGATATCAGAACTATGTGTGGACCGTCTAAACAAAAATTCTTGATCGATTTGTCCCGCCTGGGTGATTCTAAAACTCGGCCCACAAGCCTCGACGACCCATTTAGGACCAGTATCAATTGCCCAAACTATTTCGTACGAAACCAAATCTTGTTTCATAAATACAGTGCACAATAATCATTTAAATCCTTTAAGACATAAGGTTTCAGGTCTTCGGATAACTTTTTAAGAGAAGTAATTAAGTTTTATCAATATGTTTGTAAATTGATTACCTAGATTTTACGACACATGGTAGCAAGCCCACCGAACCTTTTTAAAATACCTTAAGACTGCAGTCCTCCAGACTCCAGCCTTCTGCCAGTCTGGTACTGAGGATGCTGCTTCCCAACACCAGGGGAGACCACTTACCATTATTAGGCGTAACGTAGAAAGCTACACTCCCTCCTCTTAAAGTAAGTCTCACAAACCCTAAATTGGGAGTAATTTAATTTCCTAGCCGTCACTAAATCAGGTTTAATTGTGGGATGTAAGTCTACAAGGGAGAGGAGATAGCGAATTTAAAAGGACATTGCCTGTTCTGGTTCCTAGATTTGATAAGATCATTTTTGCGGCTTGTTTTTTTTGGATGGTGATAAAAACACTGATGAGATTTTAATAGTTTATGAGGGTATTAACAGTTTTATTTATTTATTTATTTGAAGACTTTATTGCACAAATTTTGGTGTACAAAGATAACGCTATGCCATTGTAAAACGGGCCGTAAAAACCTTGATATTCCAATGCAACGACACGTTGACAATTGTTGTAAGACAACGCCGTCTAAAATAGTATGACAGTGTGTTTAGGAATTTTTGTAATATTTATCTTGTAAGTGGGAATGTCGGTAAGGTATCCTATGGGCCTGTATTGTTTCAAAATCACACAAAGAGCGATGGAGAGTGCTATGCTCGGTGTTTCTCTACGAGATCGATTCAGAAACGAGGAGATACGTAGAATAACTAAGGTAACGGACATAGCCCTGCGAATCAGTAAGCTCAAGTGGCAGTGGGCAGGGCACATAGCGCGTATAACTGATCGCCGTTGGGGCAGAAAATTTCTAGATTGGAGACCCTTCGACCAAAGGCGCAGCGTAGGATGTCCACAGACAAGATGGACAGACGACCTTGTAAAGATCGCAGGATCACACTGGATGCAGACCGCTCACAACCGGTCGCTGTGGAAATCCATGGGGAGGCCTATGTTCAGCAGTGGACGTCCTTTGACTGATGATGATGATGATGAGATTGGTGAAATGCAATTGGATGATGTTGGGGATCTAGACGATTACTTACATGTATAATAGTAAAAATACTGAGAATTAAATACACTTCTAAGACTCAATTGACCCGTTTCCCAGAACCCCTGTTTTACAAGAAACACTATATTTCTGATACTGTTTTGCGGCGTAGTTAACGTTAACAAGTTTCACGGATCTTTTTGCGGGTTTCAGAACTTCTGTCCACTGCAGTGATGTACTATTAATTGTACGTATCGATATAAAAAGTAAAGTTAGTCTATAGTTGATTTTTGTTTTCATATTGTTTTGTCACTATAGATTTTTGTTTTTATAGTGTTTTGTCACTATACAAACTTAATAATACAAATTGCACTTATAAAAAGCAACCGTGACTCTGTGACACACGAGGAAGAAAGCACTTGCAAAATTCAACAGGCCTGTTAATGTGACGGTGGCCGAGTGGTATAGGCATACGCCCGGATATCGTAAGACACGGGGTTCGATTCCTCGTCTGTCACGGAGAAACGGTTACTTTTTACAAGTGCAATTTATGTTATTAAGTTAGTCTGTAAACATCCCACTGCTGGGCAAAGGCTGCTTATAGTTATACTAGGTAAATAAATAAATAAATATAAATATGCGCCAGACAACACACCAATTGCCTGGTTTCGTGGTAAGGAAATATCTTCCTTGTGTTACGAAGTACCAGACAACGATTATGACGGGGGCGTCTCCCATAAATACCTAAATACATATAACATCCATGACTAAGGTACAAATGTTCGTGCTCATCACACAAACATTTTGCCCCTTGCGGGATTCGAACCCGCGACGGCCGGCGTAATAGTCAGGAGCGCTAACCAATACACCAAACGCGTCGTCAAAAATTAATATTGGTAAGTCTGCAGTGATTTACTGTAATTTAGGTAAAATTAATATTGGGAAGTCTGCAGTGATTTACTGTTATTATGGATATTCTAAGTTAAATAAATACGGGGTGGTATATATTATTTACTGCTTGGTAGAAGTTAAATAATCGAGTTGTGAATACTGTGTGATAAGCACTTTTATTTGAGTATAAAGATCATCACTGAAATCAAGAATATATTTGAGAACCGCTTATAAAAACCCTCCATCAAAACCAGTGAGTTGTTACTACTACGTATAGAGAAGCTATGCCAAGCAAAAAATGTGTCGCAAAAACGACGACAAAATTGTGACGTTTTCTTTGAAAATTTGAATTTCGAATCATGATTTGTACTACGAGGTGATGACCGGGCCATCAATTTAGGGAGCACAAAATTTGTTCGTGATGTCAGTTCCATACGCTAGTATAGTAGTTCAATGATCAAAACAAACATAAAAATTATCATTTTAACGTTTTTTTTTGACATGTCAATGTAATCATTGACATAATATGTCGTTGATGGATATAGTTAAGATTGTGCTTTTAAATACGGGGAATATCTTTATTTCGACTAATGTTTGTGATATTAATATTTCAAGTTCAAGAAATACATATCGATATTCGATTTTCTAATTATCGGACAGCTCTATCGACTTGTCGGCGGAGTTGCTAAGTTTTTGTTTCAAAGACGTCTCAACTAGTAACAGATATTGTAATAGAAGTGATATTTCACCCTTGTATTTTGTGGGGGAAGCTTTGCTACAGAAGTTCGGTCTGGTATAACGAAGACTGGTTCCAGCGAAACTTGCAGAGAATTATACGTACCGAGAAAGAAATTTATTTTTCATTGTGTCAAAAGAAAACTTTGAATTTGGAACTCGGTTATTTTAATTCAAGAGCATTACGCTGGCTAGCGAAAGGAGATGGTTCAATTCTCTTTTACATGATATCAACTTACGCTTCCTTTATTTTTGCAAACATAAAAATATGGTGCAATTAATGTCTATATTATTATTGTTGCGAAGATTTTTTTATAAATTCTTGAACTGTTTATGAAGAAAACAAAAGTTTCTGCGGCTGCTTAAAACAAAAGAAATATAAGCCCCGGAGTAAATAAATCTAGTATCTACCGTTTCAGACAAAGTTCCAGTTAAAACTTTGGCAGTGAAAAGACAAACCGAAAGAAATTAAAGTATTGGGAGGTTTATAATGCTATTTTTAGGTAGAATATCACAGGTTTTGGACACAATCGTAATCCGTAGATTTGCCCGAAAAAAATTGCTCAGTAACATAATTTCGCTTCATCAAATTAAGAGCAGTAGCAGAGCAGAAACTATGCAACTGAAAATTCTTTAAGCCGTCGTCACTATGGTCTCTCTCGTCTGTTAAACATCAAACAGCATAATATATGTATAGTACATACATTACTTTATACTACTTCGTCGCCCTCGGTCCCGTCTGACCCTGGCCCCGATTTATAGTGATTATCCTACTATGGGTATGGGTTCATACAATCCCAACAATGTAAAAAATCATGAAATTCAGTCCACCCGTCCTTAAGTTAAAAGTGGTGTTACTAACACGTTTTTCTTTAGTAAATTGAACAAAAATACTTGTAATCCTGGCTTCTCGCTTATATCTCAACTCTTGCACCGACTTCGTGGAACTAAAGGAATTGATTACATTTCCTATAGACATCCCCCGATACGTGATGAAATTGGGAAATTCGGATTCCGCTGCTGAACTGTTTCCTCTGAAACGGGGTGGAATTCTACTTAGGCTTATTATTTGTGGGTACTTTTGAACAACCTCCTTACCTAGTGGTCAAGTTGAGGTTGAAGGGATCAGGCCCTTTTCTTAGTGAGTTTGTGGTTTCCTTCCATAAAACCATTTAGTTTTTACAGTGCTGATTGTACTTACTTATTTACACTTTATTGCTTTGTACTTGTAAAATTTTGCTGTTGCATTTTCCTAGTATTGTATAGCATTATTTTTATTAGTAGAGGATATCAACAGCATTTATAACACATCTGTAAACATGATCAAAGAGCCTAACAAAAAATATCGCTTATGTTCATTCGCCAGCACATACGATTTTATTTGATTTTTTATAAATATCTTGTTGAAAACTTACCCTTATTACAACTACAGAAGAAACTGCAATAATTAGCTTGACGCGTTGTTTACCGTAATATCATAGAAATAGCAGAAAATATGCCGGTTAAGATGACTAATGCTGCGACAAGAATTATATATATTACGTTTTAAACTTATTTAAGATCAAAAATAATCTAAACCTAAAATTTTGGTGCGACAAAACAATGCTAACAGCTCGCCCATCAATAACATCGATTACTGACCGTATTCGATTTCATTCGACACACAATCGGTTCGGAAGTCACCATGACTACTCGACCCTGCTAATCGTATTATACCCGAAGGTGTGGCCCATTTGACAATGTTACAATACCCATTGAACAGGTGCACTTGTGCGTTGAAATTTCGCGGAGGACAGCGATTTGAAACGAAAATGGACATTCTCCTTTAGAACGCCTTTGATAAGAGAATTCGTTACATATGTATATTTATTAAAGATATCTTTTCTTAGCAAAGTTAATTGTTTCATTGCTGTGCTGTGACCTCAACCAAAAAAATATTTGTATAATTTTAATAGCGTTTGACAGCTTTTTAAAGAAAGAAAACCTATTTGATCAACTGAGCAATCAAAGTGTAGTAAAAAGCCAGAATATGAGAGCTACAGAAGTGCACAAAATAATTACATTTCGATAAAACTTCAATGTTTTTCTGCTCTTACATAAAAATCCAAACCATACATTACTATCTGCCAGCAACTTTGTTCCTTGCTTTGTAGATATTGTGATTGGCTCTTATGATATCATTGAATGATTTACATTGTTCAAACTTAATCAAGCGAATAATGAGCATACGAGGAATTTTTAATGACGTTCTGAATTCATAAAGATGCATCAATATTCCTGATAGTCACATCTGAATTCGTAATTACCTCCAACCTCATTAAGTTTTGTAATTTGTGTCCAAATAGCCAATTAAAACATGTAGAATGAAGCCGTAATTACTGAAAGACTCATTACAAAGTAGTTCTTTCATTTAACGATCTACTCTTAATGCAGAATGAAAGTAGTTTCATGACAGTTTTACAACTACAAGTCATACTATTTTACTTCAAACATATCAACACGAAACCCAGGTCCACAAAGTTACGAAAAGGTCGCCTAAAATTTGTAGTGCTAGGACATAGTTAATTACTTGCTTAAACCGAATTTACTGTGTTTATTTAGTGTGTTTGGTGTGTGGTTATTTACAAATTATTTCATTTTAGATACTTTAATTTGTAGTAGTGTCACGTGCATTTGTATTTGTATGAGTATATTATTTTTTATGTTTTATTCGTAAGTTTGATGATGATGGTGATCACGGATGTGGGTCTGTTTTGCTCCTTCTCCTTTGCATGAGATCAGGTGTTTTTTGACGATAAATAGAAATGCTTTTGCTTTTAGTTTTTTGCACGTTGGTGTTGGGTAATTATAATTGCATTAGCTGTGCCGCATGCGTATTGAGGGCGGGCGGGTGGTGCATCCTGCGTTTGCCTGAACTAATACTCAACGCGGTGACGGTTTGTGTTGCTGATTGCCTGCGCCGGCGTCGCTTAGCGGAAATTTAAAGCAAAGTAATTTGATAAAATTCTACTTAATAATGGATTTCCGCAAAGTAACGCCTGATTCTATTAATTATTAAATGAATATCTTTGTATAGGATAATACCTAAAAGGGCTTTTGTTACTAAACAGGAACTCAAAAAAAGGTTTTTCCGCGTAAACCGTGGACTAAGTAATCAAATTAACATTTTCTACCTCCTCGTAATTAACGAAAAGTCGATAGCGCTTGAACAACAAATAAATTAAAACAGTACAGTCAGCAAATTAGCTTTAGTACAGCATTACTCCTATCGAATGTTCGATTTGCGTGTGTACCTCTCATTTGAAACTGTTCTGGTATCGGTACTACGGACGGCATTATGTAACAAGTAGCGAATAAATAAAACATTTCGTTACAGGTAAAATATTAAAGGTTTTCGTAGTTTACAAAGAGTTAATTAATTTTCTGTTTGTTCATTAATAAGTGTTGTTATTTATCGTACAGTTTACAGATTGAGTTGCGGATTAATCCTACCCAGGTAAAATAAACTATTCGTTTAATCGACTTTAAAAAGATGCGGTTTTCTATGTTGCGTGAAGATAAAGAACAAAAGATATGGTGTATTGAAACTTCATTTTACGGTCATACAGGGACACAATTTGCAACATTTCAAACAATGTATGACACTTTTGTTCTAACTAAAAATGGAAATTAGGAGGTGCGAAATAGGTGGAAAACTCATTAATCAAAAAACATTTATCTAGATATTTGACAGTACCGTAAGCAAAACGATTGGCGAAACTTCTTTTATATTCAAAACCCTTAGTAACATTGATTTTTAAAACTCTCCACTGTTGATTACACTCACTTTGTCTTGTATTTCGTATTCAGAACTCGATAAGGATATTATCTATCCCGGCTCCCGGAGGACCTTGAAAAGACGAATATTTATAATACTCATTATTATTATTTTGGTGCTGAATAAACGTTTTTTCTTTCTTTCTTCTTTCTTTCTTCATTACCCTTCCAGTAACGTGGCGCCCTCTTGTGGGAGTAAAGATATTGTTATTGCTTCTTAGGGAGTGTGTGTTGGTTGTAAAATATTTTTTCGATACAGTACCTATGTAGGCTTTTGGTGACGTAGGGTGGACATTTTTGAGGTTCAAATCATGTCAAATTAATTATTATTTGTTACTTTATCATTCATAAACCGTATAAATTGCATTTGTAAAAAGCAACTGTGACTCTGTAGGCATACGCCCGGATAGCGTAAGCTACGGGGTTCGATTCCTCGTCTGTCACAGAGTCACAGTTGCTTTTTACAAGTGCAATTTATATTATTAAGTTTGTGTAGTGACAAAACACTATAAAAACAAAAAAAACAATTATTCATAAACAGGACAAGGACCATTTTTGGGTAGGTAGAAAGAAAAAGGTGGGAGTGACTAGCAATGATTATGAAAAAGGAACTTACGGCAACTAAAGTTCTAAATATGCGAGGTCAGACTTACTAGGTCATAGTTTCACAGTTGTGGCAAGTTGTACAGTAGTTTACTTGTAGTATTTCATGAAAAAAAAAACAACTGCCTCCAAATAAACCTTAAAATAACGCGTTCGTATTCTATTCATGTCCCATTTAAATCAGACGAGCGAATTCTCATTCTATCCCCACTTCATAAAATTCTTCTACTCAGAGCATTCGTTCGTTGTTCTATTGCGTTCTATAGAATATTCTAAGAACGCTCGCTCGATACTTTGGTGTAGAACGCTGAAATCGAGCTTTCGAGAGAACAAAAGAACAAGAAAGAATGTTCTTGTTCTAGCTTAAGTTACTTTTGTTTGGTTTAAAAGAAACAAATTATTTTGGAGTCGTTGCATGATGTGTGTAGACTGTTGGTGTACGTAAGCTTAACTTGAAGAGAAGTTCCCTTGAGACTATTTATATGGTATCTTGGTAGTTCTCAGATGATTCCATTAATTAGATTTCTTTATGCGAAGTTCTTATTTCAACATAAAATATTTTTCTTAATAACAATTTTCAAATCATAATAAAAGATAAAATGGCGACTATACGTTCTGAATTGACCATAGGAGATCGTTATCTCAGAAATATCAACAGCGCACATAAAATTATGGTGGAATAAAATGGTAGTTAAGTCATGGCTTTATTATAATGGAGATAGAACACAGTAGCGCTGCTTCTTTGATACTGATTATTTAGTTAAAGTCATTCAGAAGTTTGGGATGAGGACATACTGCTCCGAGTGAAAAAGGCAACTAAAGAACGAAAGAGAAGCAGAGAGAATGAAACGAAAATATAGCCTAAACAAAATCACGGAGAAGTAAAGAGAGAGAGGGGAAAAAAAGATAGATTCAGAGTGTCTTTTGACCATAATCTACTTTAAATCTTATTTATGGGCATGACAAATGTCTGACAGGCCAAAGTTAACTTTTTACTTAGCGTTTTATAATTAATAGTGATTCTACTTCTCATATGAACTATGGTGCAATTCAGTTCGTCATAAGATCTTTTGTTTTCGTCGTAAAACATTACCATACATTTCTGTCTTGAATTTATCTAAGGAATCGCTTGGCAGAATATATTGCGACTCTCTTTAATTAATTTTTAGTTTAGCAGATAGTTCATATTGTCTAGACAAGAGGCGTTTGCTTGATGAAAGATGTAGAAACTTATATAATTAAGGTCAAATCGTAAGTGATAATATTTTAACAGTGTCTTTGTATACATCAGAAACGGAACGCTTTCAATATTTTTTGGAAAATCGAGATTTCATTTTTATTATTTTCTTTAGCAAAGACAATATCATTTTTTCAGAACAGCACCCTGACAATTTAAAAAGTTATCTACGTCATCGGCTTCACCTCTCTAAATTAATGCCCAATAAATTAATAATTAAAGTTAATGCCAAATAAAAAAAAAATACCTTAGTCTCAAATTTTCTCAAAAACTAGCGGATAAAACCCCAAAGTGTTTTCTACTAAAAATGCTTAATTTATTGTGCTGAATCAGCCCTTTAAATATTATTACTTAAAACGAGGTGACCTTATATATTAAGTTGTGTATAAATTAATATGATTTATGAGAGATAAATGTGTTGTGAGCTTCCACTTTTTTTGCCTTTTCCTTTACCATGTTCAAGACTTCTTCATCCGTTTTTTTCTCCGTCCAGCTGTTTCTCTCCATCCTCCTCCAGAACCACATCTCAAACGCTTCCAGTATCCTTTTTCTTTTAATTTATTAAATTTGTTTTTCATATTTTTTATTTTATTGAATGCCTTCTTGACGCTATATTGCATACTGCTCTCCTTCCTGGCGTGTAGTGCTGTCTAATCACTGAATACATTAAGCGTTATTAATACATATCCTATGGAAAATGTATGACTCCGATATTTGGTCTCATTAGTGTATGATTAATATCATCTGAATATTATGACTTTCACCGATTCGGTTGAAACGATTGCTTTTCTTTTCCCCTATGATACCATAGATTTATCTTATAGAAATAACAAGTTTGGCTTCTTAATAAAAACGGATCATAATTTCCTGGGATAGTTATAATGGCGTTTTTACGAATTTTGTAAATGATTGTCTTGATTTTCGTTTTTTTTTTTTTTTTTTTTAACCTAAATCATCCCACTGCTGGGCAAAGGTCTCCCCCAAGCTCTTCCACCTATCTCTATGCATGGCCAACGACTCCCAATCCTTAGCAAAACTGATTTTCGTTTAATCCAAGAAAAAAGGTGTTTTTCTTCAATTTACAACGAGTATTGTAAAATTTATAATCTATTTTAACGCTCTCTAGTGTGTGGCAGATATATTGCGAAATAAGATGTTTTATAAAACTTTTGAATTATTACTTAGGTCTCGACAACAACCCATTCAATGCCATGCATTTTTGACTGACTGTTAATCTTATAATTCATAAGAAATATTAGTTTTCTTCTCCATTGTTGCTTGTTCGTAGAAAATAGAGTGCTTTTTTGACTGCCGGCGCTTGTCAGTGCTGATATGTGCCAGTACTTAGGCTTAGATTAAAATTGAATTACCTAGATCCTTTTAAAATAAAACACAGCAGTCAGCAAGATTCGGAGCTTATAGGCGCTTGTTCTTGCAATTAGTTTGCTTGAAAGCTGTTACAGTAACAAATGATACGAAGAATTGCATGAACAGCTTGCATTTATTGCTACAACGAGCTAAAGATTAAGACTGATTTACATAACGAAGCTGTTTAGTAAAACAACAAAGCTCGATTGCACTTTATGGTATAACGCTGCTAATAAACCAACACATTCGCGTGCGGCATGCGAAACTCATGCGGCACTGCGGAAATTGTATTGTATGGCAACGTTTCACATAATGCTACGTCACGCTCTAACATATAGCTAGATGTTATAGTTGCATCCATATCGGTATCGTTCCGCAAGTAAATGTCAAATTGCAGTGGCAGATGGACGCAAATTTTTCGCAACAGATAATAGATAAATATTGCTGGTTACTAACGTTTGGCAGATGTTATGAAGCAATAGCTTCGCAATTCAATCGCTGTCGCATGCGAATGCGTAGGTGGGTAGGGTTATTTCATATTAAACAAAAGCTGTCAAACTCCATATGAAAAAAACATGGTAGACAATGTCAGTTAGGTTATTATCAAGCTTCGCCGCAAGCTCAAGTAGTGGTTATTTCAAATGTCATTTTTAATAATTTGCCTGCCACAAAGATCAATTATTGCCTATTTGCATGTCAAAAATAATCACTCACATTTTTCCTATTAAAGGTTGACGTTGGTAGTCGAATTAAATCGATAAGATAGTACATTTCTGTGGAAATGTGATTCTAATCGAGATAATTTAGTCGTTTGTCAGGCAAAGTGGCAGGTTGAAGTCGATTGCAGGGTTGACTTTAATTAGTATTCTTTCATGGAATAAAAATAAAAAGGACTAAAATTAAGCTATGATGCACTTTACTGTTACAACACTTTATTATACTATAGTAATTTGAAAACACTTAGGGCCCGATTCTCAATCGACAAATAAGCACCGAACAACAATTAATTTAATAAGGTACATGGTAGCAATCCCGTATCTAACTATTCCAATTTAAATATGGAACGTCTTTTCTCATGAAGTTGTGTATAACGCTAATGGAAACTTATTCAGACACAGTGAAACCGTATATTGTTTCAAACTTTCATGGTCACTAACATTAGAATAGTTAGATACGGGATTGCTACCATGTACCTTAATTATTTATGAGCTTCCGATATTTCGGCACTGTTGCAAGCGCCATGATCACGGAGTAACTGAAGAGAACTTGCGGGTGGGTTGTTATTGGCAGACATATCGGTCTACCCTCCTTCGAAGTCGTTTATTCCGCTCGCCACAGTGAAACCGGGCCGTTACTATAACAATAATCTTAACAGAAGCTGGTTTTTAAATCTAACTATTGTTAAAAATATTTATTAATAACAAACAAGAAAAAATTAAAACTAAGACATGCAACATAAAAAAATAAGACTACCCTATTCAAAAACGAAACCATTTCCTTGTGGCAAGGAGGCTATAATGCTGGCTGCGTTGCCGCGTTGGATAGCTATGCTAATCCTTTGAGCTAGGAACCAGCCAGCTTTACTATTGGCCGTAACAGAATTTAGTTTTGGCGAAATTTTTCTAAACAGCAATTTAGCCGAAGGCCCCTACGGCCCAAACGTTTCAACGCCAAACGGCGCAAATACATAATCACTTGCAAGTGAGCCGTACTTGCGACGCTTGGCGTTTTCAGCCAACTCCGCTGCTGCTCCAGCTTTAAGGGCTGATTCTCTGAGATGGGAGGGGGCCAAAGTATCGACACAAGTTGCATCCCATACTAGGGCCCGACCCCGTTCCCAGGGAATGAGCGTGAGGCCATCGGGTCTCTTGCCATCATCACGAACCAAACCACGTGGTTCCAACGTGGAAGGAACATTAATGGTGGCAAGAGCTCTTCTGATGGCGTCATTAAGAGTGGCGTGACGGGCGAGACGCCCAGCGCTTTGCTGGCAACAAAGGCAGTGGAGACCAAATTTGTCAACCTCCTTGCCACAGGGACAAGTAAAAATTTCACAAATAGGAGTACCAAGGCGAAGACCCACACACACCCGGAAAGACTCACTATCAAATAGAGTGCCCAGATTGTTTGAAATACATTTACCTCAATTTAAATTTCTGCATTGAGCTCACATACAAACAAAACCGTTTTATAATCAAATTATGTTTTCATTCGTTTTGCTACACCCGAGTTACATTCGCTTCCTAAACAGTGTAATCTTACTGAACTGTTGATTTTCTCGCAACTTCCCAATTAACGAAAATAGTAACAATGGCTTCACTCGGGAAGTGTGAAGCGTATTATGTTTTACGACTGCTAGTGATGTGACTGTGCTAGACAGTGAAAGTATCGATAGTTTCTGTAACACCAAAAATCTTTACTTCTAGGATGACGAAATGTATTTCGTCTACTGCCGAAAACCTTATTTTTTTGCTTGGCAAATGTTCTTGACATTCATTTGAACGAAATTATTAATTTTAAAATACGATGAACACACTCACAACCTACAAAGGTCACTGATATTATTTTAAAAACTATAAAAGGATTGTTTACAATATTCGCCAAAAAAAGAAACGAGAGTTTGCCTCCCCCCCTCCAAAATTACTAATCACATTACCCCTTATAATGTTGTAGTGTTTTTTACACAGTCTGATGTAGTATGTATTTAATTGGCGTTGGAGGAGGTAATTATGCTTAATAAACCACCAAGACTGCTTAAAAATTTGTTTTTTCTGTAGTCAAAAAAGATAAAAAAATAGAATGGAATAAAGATGGAAAAAATTCAATTCGTTTTAGAACAAAACGCGGCGTAGGTCATCCATCAGCAACTTGATAAGACGACCTGAAAAGATCTAAGGATCACACTAAATGCCAGATTGCTTGTTATCCGTCACTATGAAAAAAACTTTAAGGAGGGTTATGCCTATGTTCAGAAGATGTCCTCCGGCCGATAAAGATATTGATGCATAAAACAGCACATCGATAGTTCGATACCTCCATTATCGATAGTCCCAACATCCCTAACCTCAAACCATACATTCTTTTCCTCGTCCACAAGACGTGACCCCATTCTGATGAATTACTAACAAGTCCAGGTACAGTCGGACTGGAGTCTTCCTCTTTTATTTCAGAACGTTTCGGATGGAAACGAGCTGCCCTAGATGGAATGGCAGGCGAGTTTGTGGCAATTTTTCGGCACGTTTTTTTTACTATGAGCTTCGGTGCTTTTTGCTAGAGGGTCGCCTAAACGCATGTATCTGTATTTTTTTTTTACATAATTTTATAACGTCCAGTTTTACGATAGCTCAGCGGTGAAGCTAGGCGGTTTCGAATCATGGACACCCACCCGGGTTCGAATGCATCTACATCACATAATATTTTTATTATTTTTTTGATATTATTAGTGCTTTGAACATTACATTCCTTTCAACAAAATACCGAGCGTAGCTTGGTCACTCTGATATTATAGTTTTAAACGTATGTTTTTTATTTATACTACATATTTAGACCTCGCTCACATCCGCTCACCTTTCACAACAGCTCAGCTACAAAAGACAGATAAATTGGCCCTTTACCTCTGACAAAGACGTCACACCTCCACTGGCGTAATTATACAGCAATTTAACCCTTCAAGGCCGGAACAGCACGGATACCGAGGCGTAAAGGGTTGAGGGTTTCGCTGTGAAGCTCTTGACATGACCTGGAGTAGGAAAAACTGAGCCATTTTATTTTAAGATTGTTGTGTAACATAGTTTTTGGTTAACAAACGTGTATGAAAGCTCACAGTGTAAAGATGCAGTGTCAAAATAAAATAATACTAGCTTTTGCCCGCGACTTCGTCCGCGTGGAATAGTAACTTCTTTCTCCCGTTTTTTTCACATTTACCACTATATCTTTGCTCCTATTGGTCGTAGCGTGATGTTATATAGCCTATATAGCCTTCCTCGATAACTGGACTATCCAACACAAAAAGAATTATTCTATTCGAACCAGTAGTTACGGAGATTAGCGCGTTCAAACAAACAAACAAACAAACTCTTCAGCTTTATAATATTAGTATAGATTGGTATAGATTTTACGTTTACCAAAGTTGTAACGCTCTCCAAATGAGGGAAAATACTGAAAGAAAGGAAGAAAAAAACGTTTATTCAGTACCAAATATTTTTGGTGGTGGTTTCCCGGTAGCCTTCCACACCGCTGTTTAAGAACGGGGGGTTTTTCCGCCTCTTTATGCCAGTCAAAAGCCTTGCCTGATAAACTATATATTTAGCCTTCTGCCAGTTCTGATGTTGCTGCTACCCAACACGAGGGGAACGCTTTTTTAATGGCGGCGTTTACTCGCCATGTCACAGGATATTCACTGAATCAAGTCAAGTTAGCCTGTAAGCATCCCACTGCTGGGCAAACGCCTTACCTCAAATATGAGGTAGTATGAGCCATGCTCCACCACGCGGACTCAGTGCGGATTGGTGGAGGGGTGTTTGCAAGGCAAGCGATTAACCTTGCTATCAGATTTTATAAGCCGCCCATAAGGCCTCTAACTGGGCTTAACGAATAATATCAATCGATATTAGCCGGGACCAACTGCTAAACGTGCCTTCCGAAGCACGGAGATGCTCGTGATATACGCCACTTTATGGTCGGAATGGTCACCCATCCAAACACCGACCGCGCCGTAAGTTGCTTAACTTCGGTTTTACTACCAAAGCGCTGCCACCACTGCGCTACGAGCACCATTCACTGAATATTATAGCTTTTATTAGAGTTACACATTCTACTAGCCTCCCCACTACATTCTGGTTATCCAATTTTTTTTAAGTAACAAGGTCAACTTAACAATTTTGAGACGTTGACTGTACTCCAGTAACGAATGATAGGAAAGTTTTCTATTACCGATTCGGCAGTCTTTTTGTTACATTCGCTGTTGAGTTAAAAAGTCATATCTTTTCTGTGTTCTTTTCCTGTTGGATTGTTTCCGTTTTGGTGAAAAGTTTGTCTTATAATTGGTTTGTATGTTTTATTATTAACTGTGCCCTGCGATTCAAAAACTTTTGGTTTTGAAAGCTTTTTAGGGTTCCGTAGTCAAACAAGGAACCCTTATAGTTTGGCCATGTCCGTCTGTCCGCAGTTCGGCGAAGAGACCTGAGGTGCTAAAAAGTGTAACTTGGCATGGGTATGTACGTATTCTGTTCTTCCCGACAAAGTGGTCAAATAAAATTTTGGGGTACCGCTCATACAAGTAACGTAGGGCGGTTTTTTTTTCTCTTGTCAAACCCATCGTGTTTGGTATCGTTGAATAGGTATTAAAAAGGATTATGAGTTAATGTTATAGTCTCTTTTAGCTGTTAAAAAAACAAATTTGTTAATCAGCGCCATCAAAAGATATAAGCGGTTTTCAAGACCAGAGGACCTTGTAAAGATCACTCCTGGACGTTTAACGATGCGTGACTATTATTTTTTGGCTCACAGTCGTTATGTTATCGATTGTCATCTATATATAAAAGTCGTGTTTGTTACAGCACTTATAACTCGAGAACGGCTGGACCGATTGCTATGGTTTTTGATTTGTTGCATTTGTTTTCGTCCCGAATAGCAGAATACATCTTAAAAGCAATGAAAACTCCATATGTGTAATGAATACTTAATCATTCTACTTTATAAAAATAAGTCGGGTTTTCATTCCTGACGCTATAACTCCAGAACGCATGAACCGATTTCCACGGTTTCGCATTCGTTGGAAAGGTCTCGGGCTCCGCGAGGTTTATAGCAAATAAAATTTCCATAAAACGGGGCTGGGGCGGGACGGGGCTGGGGGAAAAATGAAGTTCGCCGGGACCGCTAGTATGTATATATATATATATGGTACTCAAATTTAAACTGTCAACTGTCATTCGAATGTCAACCTAATAAACCCCGACCTACAATTGGAATTGCTACCCTAAAGCATTAGGCAATACCATTAACTAAGTAAGAAAGCTCAACATTAACTATCAATAAACGTTTCATTCCGCGGGGCGTCATTGAAAACGGCATAATTCACAGTCATAACTTTTTCAGGAATCGTTGGCTACGACACCTTAATTCTTAGGCGTTAAGGTTCAGAATTAACGGCATTTGGACTATTGGCCTTGAGCTCAGACAAGTGTGGTGGATAGATGCCGCATTTTTTTGCCATAATCTGCTTATTAATAGGAATAAGTAATATAATCATTGATCATTAATCACAGGTTTGTTTGCATATAAAAGAACTTATGTTATAGATTACTTACAAGTCCGGTTGACTGAAGTCATAAACAGTTTAAAGTGAGTAGAAAAATATGTAATAAAATTGAAAAGCAATCAGTTCTAAATAAAAATGCTTTATTGGACACCATAAACAATTTATTATACAGAATAACTTCTGAATGTATGTATAACTGAAAAAAGTTATATTAATCTGTCTCAAAAATAAAAAACAGAAATGTCTTAAGTCTTTTCTCAATCATCATGTGCCCATATTTCAGTAACCTTGTAAAAACAAAAGACTTACCACTACCTATAAGTAGGAGTGGGCGATTATTATTTTAACAGCATGATTAATATAATACTTATTTTTAATCAAATATTATAATAAATTAATTTAGTCCATAACACACTGGTAATGTTATCAAATTCTACTTTTTTGCAAAAAGACGTCGCAAGTACGGCCGTTGCATTATTTTGGTTCTAATGAACAAACAAGATTAGATAGACATACTCTTACTAATCTGTGGATTTTTCTAAACGAAAATTATCATAATTTATTTCCTAAAGAAACAACATATTTCTGAACGAAAGTATTATAATATTTCTACTGACATTTAGAATTGTGTTCCATGACATGGCAATAAGAGAGGTATCTGGTTGCAGTAATTTAATAACATAACCGATAGAAAGCTAATAAAAATAACAGTTGGGATTTAACACTTTTTACGATGTTCAAAATTGAGTTTTAAGTCATAGCAATAAGACAGGTTTTTGGTTGCAGTAATTCGATATTATAACAGATCGACGATAACTAATAAAAATAACACTTTCCATGACATTTAAAATTGAGTTTTAAGTCATAGCAGTAAGAAAGGTTTTTGGTTGCAGTAGTTTGTTAACATATCAGATCGACGATAACTAATAAAAATAACACTTTCCACGACATTTGAAACTGAGTTTTAAGTCATAGCATTAAGACAGTTTTCCGTTTGCAGTACTAGTAAAATACCATAACAGTCCAGCAAGACTAATATTATTATAACATCAAAATTAACATGTTATTTATTAGTAACAAAAGTGTTGTATTATGTTGGCGAATTCTTGCAGTTATTCCCACTCCTACCTATTAACCGCCGTTCCCAAGTTATACAACTACGTACTTGCTAGCTGCAAATTTATTGCTATGCACATAAATGGCCTTTTGTTTGACTTCCAAAAGGCATCTACCCGGCGGCTTTATCTGAGCCGTGTAAAAGCCAGGAAATTCCCCATTGAAAGTGGTCTATAAATCGCAGGCAACTAAGGCATTAGTGCGGCGGGCATGGATCGGTCGATTTGAATAAGAGTTACTCTTCCCAAGAATCTGAGGACTATTTATTTTATTTCCAACATTTCCACTTCATTGGATAAAACGATTTTTGGGGGATATTTAGCTGTCATGTTTATTTGCTTTGAATCACTGGATTCAGTCAATTCACAGCCTCCAAGTTGTATAAAGAGCTACTAGACGGAAATAAAAATTCTAGTTTTATTACATTTCTTATTTTTGAAGTGAAATGTGATTTTCTACGTACACATTTTGTTAGAGGCTACATGTTCTTGTTATTCCTTTTTTTGAGTATGTGTGTATATTGCAAAAGATATGACGGTCCTGTATTATTACAGTTTTTTATACACAATTTAAACACAAACAAAATATTGTACTCAAAATCTTACTACAAGCATTATTTATTATTTTAATAAAAGCGCAGTCACGACAAGGACTTCATTTGCTTAACAAAATTTCTCAAAATCCAGTAACGCCCAAAATCTTTCCCCGAACCGAGTCACAATGGAAACTTGTCCCGGAATCAATAAGTATTTTTCCTCTCGCCAACGAAGTTAGAATATTCGGCATACTTAACTAAATGAACTCGAGAGAGCTTGCTTTATTACCCCGCGGGGCGAAAACAGGAATATTTTCTTAGCGGAGTAAGCTGCGGACTTGTAATTCAAGATGGAGTGTAATATTCCCAAGTATTTGAATTCCCTGTGTGTTTTGCGGTCTGTCGGATGGAACGGAGTGTGCTACGCATTCTGATATGATTTGATTAAACGTTTTGCGGTCTAAATGTCGCCAGATATTTGCGATAATGAAATCGTAATCTTGAGTTGATTAATTTGAAGAATTTTACTGGCAGAATGTAGCCGGTTACTGCCGGTTTTATTTTCAAGCTCATGTTTTAAACCTAAGAGGTGTCGATGACTGTTTAAGAGACGTTAAATGTTATGCTGATACTTTAATTGTAGTTAAGTTAAAATGTACTCATCCTTTCTACACATTTTGTGTCTAAACTGAAAACGTCAAAATTACATTCTCGGAGCAACTAAATTAAAAGTATCTGATAGGAAAGGAAAGCTTTTTAACTCCAGATTTACGGGTATTGTAGGCAAAATACATTCCACGAATTCATATCTTCAAGTGAGAATAATTGAGCAAAATTTCACACCAAAGACAGACTTCCTAAAATTCAGAAACACGATTAGCAATTCATGAAACCCTGACCACATTCTCATTAACACATAACGAAGTGAAACATAGTTCAAAAGGCCTTCAGAGAAGCAAAGTGGTTTCGCAGAATTTATTCATTTGAAGATTTCAGAGTGAACTGCCAAATTATTCACAACATCGTTTACTTGATAAGACAACAAACAAAAAGAAAGCGCAATTACCGGGGATGGCATCAGAAACCCATTTCGTCAAATAACAAAAGTCCCCGATGAAAAAGCTATTTGAAAACAATTTGGCGAATTGAATAAGCCATCGAGAGTACTTCAAGAAATTAATTCATGGCTGAACATTTTTTTAATTAAATAAAATGGTTGATTTAGGAAAGCCTCAATTTTTTGAAGGAGGGATCGGGGCAGTGATTTTAAAATATTTTCATTGTCCAAACGGGACATCCATTTCATATTTTGTGGTTTCTTAAATCTTTAAAAGTTTCAGACTTATATGCTTGACTGAAGGCAGGACTGTGTTCGTTCATCATCAATTAATCCTCCGCTATGTGCCATCGGTTGGAACAAGTCGAGCCATATCTAATAACCAATATTTAGCAAGCAATCATTACTTTTCAGAAAAGCTACTAAGAATATTGCAGATATTGCAATACATCATACTATCATTTTTCATGTAACCAAACAAAGTTATGTATAAAAACAAAATGTGAAAATATTTTTACTTTTCTCAGAATTCTGGATTCGAGATTATACGTCCAAAAAGTTTGGGTAGCTTCGTCGAAAAGGGAAATGGAGTATCCACATCAGCAGTTTCCCGATTGACATGGTGGACCGACCAATTAAAACTTAACTACTCGCCGAATAAATTGAAAAAGTTTCGGCTAAGCTCACATGCAGCCTAAATACGCGAGTATTTCCGTTCCCACGTATGAATTTACTTGCCAATTTGCGCGGAGTTTTTTTCATGAAATTCTATTAGTGGCATCGATTCCGATATGCCACAGACTAGTTAATATTCCTTTTTTTTCTAAATAAATTAAAAGATACAGATTACATGATTTCGAAACATCAAACTTGTTTAGTTAAAGAATTCATAGACAATAGGAGGGCCATCAAATGGGCACTACCCAAATTAGACTAACCTACGTATTATAGTTTCTGTGCAAGTGACAACTGTTTAGCTTGTCATTTTTTCTGTGTACTCTGCCTGTTTTTTTATAGAAGAAAAAGTGACATTTACTTTTAGTTTTAAATTAGCCCGTGGCATTACGAATAGAGCCCAATAGACGTGGAGTTTTTCCCATGAAAGGCGGACAATGTATTTTAACTTTCCCCGCTGTGATTTGATTAAAAAGTCCCTGTGAATTGGATGAAATAAAACTTTTTCTGATTACGGCGTAGCTGAAAGCAAAGGAATGAATCATGTAGAACCGGACTGGCGATGAGGTGATTTATTATTTGTGGATGTATTTGAGTAATACATTTTCATTTTCTTTGTTTCAGGTATATTTCTAAGAGTTTCACTGAGCCTCCAAAATATAAATGGGTAAATATGGACTAATTGCATTTGAAAGAAAGAAAAACATTTATGAATGAAAAACACATAGTTTATCAGACACAAATTAATGAGGAACCTGACAAATAAAATTTTTATTACTGATTTTCTTCAGTTGGAACCTCACAACAGTTATTAAATTTTTATTGTGGTTTTGATTCAGACATCAATATTAAACACTCACTCTCAAGCTTTCATACATGAATCTTATTTATCACAGCATGCACTGAAACAGTTAACAGAAACAGCGCTAGCTATAATTTATAGCCAGTTATCGCAGACTACCTTAAACAGTGGACTGAGAGGATGAGATTTTTTTTACTAATTTATTCTTAGGCCAATAAAATAAAAGTATCCTACAAGCAGTTTTAACGGCCTATTTTAAAAGGATTGGGTCAGCGTTATTGACCAAATACTTCGTATGAAATTACATTCTGTATTCGAATTATTCGTTGGTTAGTGCTTATTTGTCGATTGTGAAATAGGCCCTTAATCCGATAATATAGTGGTAGTCGAAGTAATTTTTATTACCTACTATACAATTACTAAAGCCATAGGAATAACCTGAAAACTGATATGTATTTTATTTTTCTACTATCGTAGTATCTTTATTTATTTATAAACTAAAACTTCCTATTTAAATCTGGTTTTTTTATTATTATATTGATGGAGAGCACTAACGGCCATTTTGTTTTATTATAGTGTCGTTCTTTGGCTAGTCTTGCAAGGCGTCTATGACCAAAGTAGTCTGGTTACTAACGATCCATATATAACGAAAATTAAACGCTGAAAGCAATATGTTCGCCGCTTCTAACGAATGGGTTACTCAGAGTTAGTGCTGTAAGAATTAAGTACTCTAGATACAAGTTTGATACTTGCTAGTGTTACAAAAATTCTAAATAGTTTGATTCTGTAATAAAATAATAATGAATAAACTTAAATGACTTAGTCGTGTTATCTATTTAGATGCATGTCTGCATTACATACCTATTCTGAAAGATATACACATATCGACGGAAAATCAAAGATTTGGCGCCGTCGTCAAACGACCGGACCGGAGATCAGGCGCAGGGCCAACGGCTTTACGTGCTTTCCGAGCCACGGGAGTGAAACACCGCCAACTTCCAAACTCCGGGCTACCCTAAAAATTTCTGATCAGAAAACCCCAGGTGATTTTTTGCCTAACCCGAAAATCGAACCCGGGACCCCAGAACCTGGATCCCGCCAGAGATCACCGCTGCGCCACCGACACAGTTTGAAATATAGTATACCTACCAATGACACCTTTAAATATTCTGTGACCTTGACACCAATTCTAAGCAAAAATATGATATGCATTGTATATCTTAATATTATACCCTTCCTCATATTCCACATAATTAGCACCAAGACAGCCGTTAACGTTATTTAACAGGTTGTCTGCCACGTTACACCTATTTTAACGCGTTACCCTACACGTTACGTCGTTAATAATTTAACGACCCGTAAATAACGGTTAATGGTATTCCGTGAAACTTAAGGAAATGACATTTGTTTTTCTTACTTGTATTTCTTGGAAGATTTCTTTGCAAAAATAAATTGTGCTTTCTTGTTTCTTGTGTCACTTGTCAAATATGGGATTTATAATATTTACAGGTGATTTTAGACACAATTTTATTGCTAAGCTAAAAATCAAATGTCTTGATGAATTTTATTGAAGATAAAAATTGGCTGGTTTATGTTTCTGATTTCCATTACACAGTGCATTATCTACTACTTTTGGGAGCAATGTTCATTATTTATAATATAACCTTCACGAAAATATCAAAGCAAAAGCATATACTTTAAATAAAAAATGATCTATCCTCGGCTGCTTGAGATGCATCATCACTATACTATTTTCTTTATTGCACTTATAAACTGTATAGAAAAAATATAAAGTCACATTGTGAACTAAGGGCTTATCCTTATTTTAACCGACTTCAAAAAGAGGTATACAATTCGACCTGTATACATGTATCTGATATCGTTAGAATTGGATGAAATTTTAGTACGTTGATCTGTTAAGGCTTCCAAGCACGTGTGCAAAATTTCGTAAGTTTTAAACTTTCATGGTCACTAACATTAGAATAGTTAGATACGGGATTGCTACCATGTACCTTATTATTTATGAGCTTCCGATATTTCGGCACTGTTGCAAGCGCCATGATCACGGAGTAACTGAAGAGAAATTGCGGGTGGGTTGTTATTACTTACTTGTTATTGGCAGACATATCGGTCTACCCTCCTTCGAAGTCGTTTATTCCGCTATTTATTACTATTTTAGTTGATAAGTATATTTCCGCTCAAGATACAGTGTGAGCTTCATCAAAATCGGTCCAGTAGTTTTTGAGATATGGGTAAATAACTAAAAATAATTATATAAAAAGACAATTTAAAAAAATTCAACCGCCTTCAAAAGACCGACTTAAAAGCTTAAAATAACGGCGGTTTTTTTTTTATTGTCTTTTTAAGAGAATACTCACAAAGAAGAAGTAGGAAAAAACAAAAAGAACTGCGGCACCCAGTTGAGAAATTGAAACCAATCAGCTACTTATTACTTGCCATTGGTGTACAAGTTTTTAAACACAGTAATTAATGAAAAGGGACTTGTAACACGACTTGTTCTTTTTATTTTGTCAAACTCGTCCATTTTATGCTACTCATTGTTTTGTTTTTATTTTGTTTTATTCAGCTACCACGCTAACTTTACGTGACTCCCCAAAAAATTTTTATCTTTTTAATAATGTTTGGCCTACTAGTAATTTTAACCTTTAGGCCAGCTTGCGCAAGTCAGGATTAGCTTAGTTCTGGATTCAATCATCGTTCTGTCTCTGTCTGTTTCTCACATTTTAACAAAGACAGGACTTACTTACTGCGCAATCGGGCCTTAATAACTTATGGTTGTTAACGTCGTAGGCGTAGAGTTTGGAAATTATTTCTAGATGTTTCCATACGTCTCATAAGACCTGTTCATTTAAAAAAAGTCCATCAAGCTCACATAAATGAGTTCCCCAAAAAAAAAGGATGGTAATAGGCGTCCAATTTTTATCCCAAATCTCATCCTGCCATATGCCAGTGATTACAGTAATCAGACCGCTAGGAGCTACTCTCCACACTTTGTTTGTGTAACTGCCTGTCTTTATTTTTTGTTTTATACGAAGTACAGGTGCGGAGAAATGTGTAGGAGTGTTATGTTAACAGTTCTTGTGTGCTGCGTACGTGTTAAATGTGGTACTTAATTTTGATACCGTGGGAAATTCATATACATATATTATTTATTATGATGAATTATTTCCTATGTGCAAAAATGACTAATCACACTTTATTAAATAGGGCTTCCTAGAATTTTAATGAAAATGATATTTTTCTACAAATATCATTTTACAAAGATTGAATTGTTGATATTTAGGAGAAAATAATTGGCATGATATTTTTGACAAACTTAGGTAAACAAAAATTCGTAGAAATCTCTACCAGAAAACTGTTTGGCTTTTTTTTCTTTAATTTTTTTTAATTAATATTTTCAAAAATCTTTTTTTAATACCTCATATAATTTTTTGCACTTGTGTCCGTACCTGTCCTTTTGAATAGGTATTATTAAGCGGCCCATAATCAGAATTGGCGCGAAATTACTCTGTCTGGGTGTCAGTTGCCTTTTGGGCATTAATGCGGGCTTAAATATAGTTCTGAGGGTAGATCGGCATTGCCAAAGTTGGGCGGAATTCGAGAATCTGTGGTCATTAAGTATGTGTGAGGAATTGCTAGGTAGGGCAGAGAGTACTAAACATGTATGTAGGTGTCAAGGTATTTATTAATTTTAGTGGTACGTCTGATGGCCGTTGGGGCTGAAAAGGGAGACCCTTCAAACCCAAAAGGTGCAGCAAAGGACGTCCACCGAGAAGATGGACAGACGACATTGTAAAAATCACGGGATCACACTGGAATCTGGATGCAGACTCACAACCGGTAGCTGTGGAAAATCATGAGGGAGGCCTATGTACAGCAGTAAACGTATTTTGGCTGATAATGATGATGATGATAAGTGGTAAGGCTAGGTTAAAGAAGATTGTGTCTTTTTTGCTATTAATAATCAAATTTAAGAGCTCTAGGCTAGGCTCTTGTCAGTGGAGAAATTTTTCATTCTTTACGCTCTTCCGCCATTCTCTTGACCTCTTGATACGACGCGCCATTTAACTTTTGCTTAATTTAATGCATATAGCTAATTCTTGGTCTTTCTCCCTTCCTTCTACTTTCTTTGCTTAACGTAAAAAAGCAGAGTAAATTTATAAACGTCAAACACACACATTCAGAAAAGACAAAAATTTAAATTCTGAAAAAAAAAAACATCATATACTACGAATAGGACTCTCTGAGTGACTTAACTGTTATTGTCAGTGGTTTCTTATTTAGTTTACTTATTTAATTATTTTTCTGCACACAAAATATGTAACTGAAATGAGATCTCCAGCAACAAGGAGTGAACAAGCGATAGATTTTTTTTAAGTTCAGTACCCTAATCACGAAAATCTATCGTATACGTTAGCGTATCCTGAAATGTCAATTCATATGGAAATTTGACTAGCGCCCCTGGCGGTGCGTAAAGAAATTACTTTTTTTTTAAATATAGATTTTGACATTTCATGGTACGTGTACGCATTCAATAGTTTTTCGTGCTCAGGGTACTGTGCAAAAAGTTGTTTTCCTTCCCAAATAAAACAACACAAAAGACAAACAAATTAGAATTACATACGTACAAACTGAATCCATTAATCTTCGTTTCAGTTGCAATTATACCAATTAACTACCGGAAATATCCGACGTAAGACAAAAACTGTTAATTAATTTTTTTTTGGTCATATCCCATTTCAAACGATTTACCACCTTACTCCCTTATATTAAAGTCCATATTTAAAATATATATTTTGTAGCAAATGTAGGAACAATTAGTAAGGATTTTATTTAATGTAGTTTCTTTACGGAGAAAACGTGCCCTGAAGGCACACTTAGGCTTTGACACTTCCCGATACAGTCGGCGACAGAAGCGGTTAAGTTTTTAACGGAACCGTTTATTTGGTAGTAAGCTTAAGGCATAAATATTGAGGTTTCATACTTGGCATGTACAGTTAAGTACCATTTTTAACGCATTTCAGACCTTGATGAAATAACGTGTTATTTATACTTTTGACTGTACGACACATTGGTACAAAGGATATTTTTGAAGTTAAGTTCTGTATGAGGCAGCAAACAAAGCAATAGCTCTGTTGTGCCGTAACCTTTACAAACGTCAAAACTTATGGATATCTACGAAATGAGCCTTTATTTGGCTGTCATCATTGTTAATTACGAATGTCGCCCTAAATTTTTGCATACGAAAGTGTGTTAAAATGAAAGTTTTTTTTAAATTCTCGGCTAATCAGATCTTAAACACACCCCATGTCGGGTGTGTATGAGGTCATCATCATCATCATTATCAGCCGAAGGACGTCCACTGCTGAACATAGGCCTCCCCATGGCTTTCCACAACGACCGGTTGTGATTGGTCTGCATACAGTGCGATCCTGCGATCTTCACAAGGTCGTCTGTCCATCTTGTCGGCGGACGTCCTACGCTGCGCCTTTGGTCGAAGGGTCTCCAATTTAGATTTTTTCTGCCCCAACGGCCATCAGTTCTTCGCGCTATGTGCCCTGCCCACTGCCACTTGAGCTTACTGATTCGCAGGGCTATGTCCGTTACCTTAGTTTTTCTACGTATATCCTCGTTTCTGATTCGATCTCGTAGAGAAACACCGAGCATAGCCCTCTCCATCGCTCGTTGTGTGATTTTGAGCTTCTTTATGAGGCCCATAGTTAGAGACCACGTTTCGGATCCGTATGTCATCACTGGTAACACACACTGGTTGAAGACTTTCGTCTTCAGACACTGAGGATGAGGATGAGGTCTAGGGGGTGCATATCTGCTTAGTAGCAGCCTGTTCACTATTGCCATATAGAGGCTTAGTTCATATATCCTTAGGAAAACTTCAGTAGGCAGCAAGTTCCGTTCTCTATCATTAAAAAAGTTTTTTTTTTATGATTTGTACATGTTTAAAGATCCAACTGCCTGATGGCTAAACGCAGACTAAAAAAAAACATGTAAATCACAGATACAACCAGAATTGTAATCGTGCCCTGTTGTAACTTAAACGCCTCCAATATTTACCCAAGAAGTGTTGTCTGGTACATAACTGTGGGAAAATTACGAATAAGTAAGATAATTCCATAAATTATAGAATTCTCTTTGGACGAACTGTGTCGTTAACTGCAACTCATCCTTTTTGTAACACGCAGCCCTTTTTGTAAAATGAAGTACGAAAATAAATCATAATGCGTTGCATTAAGGTTGTTCTGATTTGCATTAAATAAATCTGAGTGTTTAGGGAGCGTTAAAAAGTATCGACTAAGGTCCAGTTGCGTGATTTCGTTACCTGGCGCGGAAGTCTCGACATAGTTCCCTGTAAAACCACCAGGTGGCGCTCGAAAAATGCTGAGACAAAATTGGTAGTTTCGTGTATTTATTGATTGCGAAGAATGTTTGAATCAAGCTTAAAAATTACAATATTTTAAGATTTTTTAAATATTAAGCTACGTTAGTTATATGGATATTCGATGGAGCAGAAAATCAGAATATTGAAATTGTCTACGCGAATTGTCAAACATCTTACTTCAGACTTCCAGCACAGCGGTTGAATATTTAGGATCGTGCTGTTTTGAAGAAAAAAATACTTTAACTAAATGTCAGAACGGCTATTGTAATGACTAAATATTTTCAATGAATATTTCATGTGACCAATCGTTTTTTTAAGGTTTCAGTCGTGGCTGTCATTTCATAAAAATTGAAAAACCAAGTGAGCCACGCTCCAAAGCCTTAGCATCGAAATGGCCAAAATAACTGAAAAAACTAACCGAAAATTCATTCGTTACAGGTACTGTACTTCTAAAAGAATAATCGCATGCTTGCGGCGGCTTGATAAAAATCTGACAGCAAGGTTGGTCGCTTGCCTTGCAAACACCCCTCCGCCAATCCGCACTGAGCCCGCTACTACTACTACTACTACCTCACATTTGAGGTAAGGCCTTTGCCCAGCAGTGGGATGCTTACAGGCTAACTTTACTTTACTTTACTATATTAGTTATTAGTAATGGGAAATGGTGAGAGGTATCGATGATGAATCTTTTGTGACTAGCAATGGCTCGGTTTAATGAAGTTTCTGTAACTACTAAAAACTCTTCTACTTAGTGATTACTACTAACAATTTTTTTTTCGTTTCTCTACGGTCAAAGGAGCTTCATGCTATTTTAACTTTGTTACAGTAAATACCAAAAGAACAAAGGAGATATGTTTTCTCCGTGTTAAGAAGTAACATACCAAACCAAACGACATAATATAACAAATTAGGCTACGATTATTTACTTTATATATCGACGGTTCCCGGGCTATTTGTATGAAGCGACATTTTGGGCGAAATTGACTTATATACATATTTGGAATCAGCGAATTTTTCCGCGTCGTTTGAGCTGGGTTTGGTGACGATCTGGGCACTTTTTTGTCGCTCAATACAATCGCATTTTCGGGGCCTATTTTGCACTGCGATGTATGTACCGACACAAAATTTTGACAAATTTAGGAACTGTGTACTTAAGCTCACTATGAAATACCAGAGAGTTATTTAAACCATCTTTCCTGGATCAACAATTTACAGACAATGTACGTTAAACCAATTAGCCTCACCTTATAAATATTTTGAAATGTCGCTTCATACATTTAGCTTTACTTTATGAATACATAAGATTGTCGCATAATACAATTAGCTTAACCCTACAAATACATAGTAAAGTCGCTTCATACAATTAGCTTTACCTTATAAATATTATCTGTATATTTCAGAAAACTTAATTACTCAGGCACGATTAGGAACAAATAAGTAAAAATGAAATCGGCGCTTAAACAAAATAGGCTATACACCACGAAAATGTATGTTATATGACATTTAAATCATTAGGTCAGGTATGAAATGAACAACTCTTCAATTTCATGCATTTAGCCTGGAGCTATTATTTTCAGTACTAGGCGGTTAAGTCATTTAACCTGGAGCAAGAATTAATAAACCTAAGTCATATAGCCAGGAACAACAAATACTTATCCTAGGCGGTTAAATCATTTGGCCTGGAATAAAAAAAATAAAAAAAAGGATCACTTTGTATTAAACGACATGTATCTTTGTTAATAATAGGAATATCAGAAAAAAACCTAATCAGATTATGCAGAGTATGTAACGTAATCAATAAATATCTTTTTTTTTTCAAAATTTAACAAACTGCGGAAGTTATGTTTTTTTTTTCAAAAATCAAAACTTTAAACAGCTCTGGTGTAAAGTTTACAAAATGTCGCTTAATACAAATAGCCCGGGAACCGTCGATATGTATGCAACATAGCATCGGTAAGTAGACGATGTTATATCGACAAATATTTATGATTCAACACAATTCAAACAATAAATGAATTCTTGTATTGCTTCGTTGTCTGGCCCATGATAAAATATATGCTTTATTGTATTTGAGGGATAGAATCCCGGCAGAACTATGATACTACTATATACTACATAACTCACAGTCTAACAATAAAAATCACTTTCGAATTGAATTTGAGTTTTAAATCTGGTAGCCGCGCGCGATCTGTCACATATTGCGGTTGATAATGTATTGAAAATACAAAAAAAAACGTGTTGTTTTCATCACAAACGTTTGAAATTGCTAAGGGCCGTTTCTCTCGCGGACATCCCGTATAGCGGGTACTGTTTTTTGCAGGATGACGTTTAGTAGCATACGCGTTTTAATGCTTATATTCACACGAAAATCCCGTTTGCACTGTCCAGCAGGAAAAAAAACGCTAACAGATTTTCCTTATCCAGATTTGTCATTAAACTGGACCAGTTACACTTTTAAAATGTCAGTATGTACAAATACAGTTACCATGGCAACGCTGTGACAGATAGGAATATACAGCACGCCGCTTTTTCCGGTAAGTGCAAGCAAGATATACTGTTGACAGGACTCAGTTGACAGACAACCGTACCTTCAAAAAACTGCCCTGTGAACACACCAAAGGTTGCGGGATCTAGTAATGCAGTGATCCCGCAGAACTGTGTGCGTATTGCGATGCAGTTTTGACAGTTAAACAGCTCTGCTTTACGGTCAAATTAGCAATACTTATTGCAATTTCGCATTATATTGATAATATTACTATAATATAAATATTGGTCAAAATTTGAATTCAAAATCCTTATTTCAATTTATTAGGTCCTTATCTTTTGGGCAGCTACCAGCTACCAGCGTTCCACAGAACACAGACAATTAGGCAAGTGCTGAGAAGAAACGCCGGAACAAACTCAGTCACCACTAGCTGCCGTAATTACGTAATAAGTATTCATACCATTGTAGTATTATTATAATGATAATATTATTTTACACTGAGTGGGAATTGAACTGCCTCGGAATTGAACGGATTAAGTTGGATCGCAATACGCCTTCTGGATTGCATTGGGCTTTTCGAAGGTATTCATTTACATAATACGTCTGCGGGTTGTCGGTAAAGATCAAAACGTACGATTGAAGGGAATCGCGATACGATTGTCGCGTTATTTATTTTATGGGTCCCATGTAAAATAAATGGTGCGGAAGTAATGTTACCGCACATGGCATTTTCGGGTTGAATTATTTCGGTTATAAGGATAGGTACAGTCGCTAAAACATCAAAAACAAATGCGTTTATTTTCCGTATTTTGGGGTGATAGGTCTGAGGGTGGATTTATCAATAGTCAGATAAGAAATATTCGTTTCGATTCGATTCGATTCGATTCGATAGTGCATTGCTCAGCCAGGCCACAAGGGCTCAGATCCGGTAAAACCGACAAACCGAGGTGCACGTGTTGGGGGCATGAGGGGCACGCTCTGGGATAGGAGAGGATTGTCGGAAAGCCGCAGCCTCCAACGGTGTCCAGAGTAGTTATTACAACCTTAGCCCTGGTGTGGGAGTAGGGAAGACGGGTAACATCCATGGGGAGTGAGCGTTGATGCTGCGAGGGGTTGGGCTATCTTGCCGTGGTGGTCTTCCGTGTTTGTTATTTTCTCGTTTTCCGATTCTGATCCGCTGTCCGTTTCGCTGAGGAGGAAGATTTTCTGTGCTTCCTTTCTTAGTTCGCTTTTGTCTTTTGCGATTTCTTTCCACTCTTCTCGTGCTCTGGGGAAGTATTCTAGATCGTGAGTTAACGAATTTTTCCAGGTAAAGATTGGTCGCCCGTGTTTCAGTTTATTGGATTTGTATTTCAGAGCCGCATGTAGAATGTGTGGGTGCGTTCTTCTGATTATGAGGCCATAGTAGCATATCCAAAGGAACTTTAATCTTTTTGTTATTGTTTTTCCTTCTAGGATTTGGTGCGTTCTTTTGTGTTTTGGTGGGTTTCTAGAGTGCCTAAGCATATCCTTTAGTATTATACGTTCGTACCTTCTGAGGTACGATCTGTTTGTTTTCGTAAGCGCGGCTGCTTTGAGTCCGTATGTCATTGTTGGCTCTATTATCATTTTGTATAAGAGTTTCGCAATTTTCCAGTCCATCTTGGTTTTCTTAATAAATGGTATTAGAATTTTGGCATTTTTCTGCCCTTGTTTACAGCGTGTCCGCACTGTGCTTTTCCTGACGTGGTTCCCGGATAGGTATGTCCCTAGATATTTGATAACTTCTTCTGGTTGTATATATCCTCCTCCTATTCTAATAAGTTGGTTTGGTGTTCTCTTGTTCGTTGGGTCTCTGATAAGGATTTTAGTTTTTGTGTCATTTAGGCCTACTGTTGAAAGAAGATTTTTTAGATTGGTTTAAATTGTATTGAGCCTATTCAAATTTGTGTCGACTATTATAAGGTCGTCCGCGAATGACAGACATACAGGGATGTGTATATGTAGGTCCTGGTTTAGTTTAAAGAATGGTAGCTCTTCTTCGAGTGTTTTTAATACTTCGTCTATTGCTACAGTAAATAGGCGCGGTGATAGCGGGCAACCTTGTTTTACTCCTTTGCCTTTTTTGATGAATTTAGTCGTTTGGCCGTACCACTTGATGCAGGTTTCTTCGTTGATACATGCCTTAATGATTCTGTTCGTTAAAGCTTTATTTGATCTCGTTGTAATTATGTCTTTTAACGCGTTAAGATCTACGGTGTCGAAGGCCTTTTCAATGTCTACCGCCATCACGTAGGTTTTCGTTCCTTCTCTCCAGTTTTCGTCTAGTATTCGTCTTAGGACAAATATGTGGTCGTCTGTAGAACGGTTTTCTAGGAACGCAGCTTGATAGTTTCCAAGCAATGCTGTTGTTTCATCTAGCCGCTTCAGGAGAAGGCTGGCATATATTCTGTATCCAGTGCAACAGATTGATATTCGCCGGTAGTCGTTGATATTTTGTGGGTTTGCTTTTTTGGGAATGGGTATCTGGACCGTCCGGGTCCATGACTCGGGTATTACGTTGTATATCCAAGCTTTGTGGATGAGGTCCAAAATTTTTGTCAGTATCGTATCAGGACTTGCTTTATACAGTTCAGCTACTACTTGATCCAGTCCAGCGGCTGTGCCGTTGCGCATTTTTTTAATGATTTCCTTAATTTCTTCTAGGGTTGGTGCTGGTTCGAGATCCTTGTGGCCTTCGTTGGCGTGTAATGAGATCAGAAAGCCTTCATTTTTTCCAGTTCCTTTTCCCAGGCCGACATAGGAATATATTTGTTCTTTTTGTTGTACTTTTCAGTTTTTTTGTAACGTCTGTAGAAATCATATGTTATTTTCATGCGTTGGGAGGTCGGTTTGTTGGCCAGGTCCTTAAAGAATAGTTCAAATTCTTTTTCTTCCTCTTTGTTAATTATTTCTTTCTATTTTTTCCGGCAATTTATTAGTTGTTTCCGGCGTTCGGCGTCATTAGGCTGCTGTTTCTTCCAGAATTGAGCTTTTTGCACTTCTGCTAAAGCAAGCCTTCGTTCTTTAGTTCTGTGTGTTTCGTTTTTTAGAACGCTTTCAGCCGATTTTTTCATTATTTCCATTAAGCATTCCCAAGTGGGTGGGTACTGAGTTGTATTTAGCTTAGCAAATTTTTTGTTAATTTCTTGTTGGAATTTTTCGCGCGTGTGATCATGTTGTAATCTTTTGTAGTCTAAGGATCTGTAGTTGAAGTTTTGGTTCGATGGAATTTGGTCGTTCTTTTTATTTTGAGTTCCTGCAACCTGTTGTGTGACTTTATTTTTTTGCTTTATGTTGTTTGGAAAAGTTACAGCTATTAACAACTTGTGGTCTGATATCTTGTTATTTATTATACTCCTAACTGATTTGAATATTGGCGTATGGTGGGCCTTCGTTAGAATGTGATCTATTTGGGATATATTTGATCCTGATTTCCAGGTTGTTCTATTGCTTTTCCTTCCAAAGGTTGTATCTACCCGCAGTTTTTCTCTTTTAATAATGTCAATGAGAATTTGCCCGTTGCTGATGGAATGCTTGTGGAAGAGGATTTTTCCGATTAGACCGGACTTTTGTAATTCTTTTGCCTCGTCTTGGCCTATATGGGCGTTGAAATCTCCTAATAAGATGAGTGTGCTTTGTTTTGGCTTATTTTGTATCAGAGTAAGCATTTTTGAAAATGTTCCGGTAGCAGCAGATGAGGTGTTTGGCATGTGTGTAGTGATAATAAAATAGTTTCTGTTTTGGAATTTGACTGTCAGTGCAAGTATGTTGGTTAGACTCGTTGTGCCCGAGATATTTATGTTGGAGTTTTTTCTAATTAGAACTGCCAGGCCTCGACTTTTATTTGAACCCGAAAGAGTCCACGTATAGTGCTTAGAGTCATAGTTCCCGGTTTTCATGTGCGTTTCTTGTAGGCATGCGATGTCGACGCCGTACTTGTGTAGTATGTGGTCAATAGTAGTTTTTTTTTGTGGGTTTGCGGCTCCTCTCACATTCCAACTGGCAAGTGTTATGGTTTCTGATTCGATTGTTTGTTTTGGGTGCCCTGTGGTTGCTAATACTCTGAAACCCGTATTGTCTGCTGGTTCTGTGGATGTCATTGGCGTGCTATTGGTACTGGTGACAATGGTGGGACTGTTAGAGTCTTCAGGTTAGGGATGACAAATAGATAGAGTCAGATTTAGCTTCTATCATACTATCGTAATGCGTGCCGTTGTAAATTATGTTGATGCTGCCTACTGCGTCTTCCGGCGATTTGGGCTTGAAGGTGAGTTTTGTGTTGTTTGTTGATTGGTGAACTACTACGTTCACTAAATAATAGTTAGCCGCTGCTATTAGTATGTCTGCGCCTCCCCATGTTCCTTCGTGATATTGATCTTTGATGTATTTAGTAGTCAATATTCGGGTATTCTCGTTATCGGTGTTAGGGAGGTTACTTTGTATAGCTAAGCTCATGTCGGGGTCATGTTGGTTTTCTTCGACGTTTTTTGCAAGATCTCGTCTCACCGCCTTGTGATCAAAGGTCACGTATAGTAGCTGGTTGATTTGATGAGTTATTGCGTGGAAAAGACAGTTTCCATCACCTGGCATTTTGATTATTTCCATTTTGTATTACCTGTGGAGAAGAGCTTATGATCTAGGTTGGTAGTGATCTGAAAGAGATGTTGGTTTAATGTATTGAATTTTATTTTGATCAAAGATGGAATAAGGTTAGTGGTTAACGAGGAAGCGGTTAGCTAAAAATTAATATGTTATGAACGATAGCTTCCGTTATTTTATTATATTCTATTCCCTGGTCGTAAATAGTTTTGGGATGAGTGAGAACTTTTTTTTTATGGTATTAAGGAGTTTGCAGTTTAATTGCAGTTGTGGCACCACACTGTGAAGGTCAAGTTAGGGGCCGTGTTCCGGGTTTAAGTTCTCAGAGTTTGGGTTTGCTTTGTCCACACGTGTTGAGCGTTTGATTTTGTGTTGGGCCTGGTTACGGATAATATTACTTTGTTTTATGGCAAGGACGCCTTTGTTTTTCAGATGCTTTGTGCAATTGATGCAGTGTTATTTGTGTAGTTTAAGATTGTATATTTTTATAGTTTTATGCTTCTTTCTTTTACATAACGGTATGTATAATAGAGTGGAGAGATACAAAGTGAGTTATATAGTGGTTTGTTAGGGACGGTGCTTTGTAATGGTTATTTCGTTAATTTTGTTTTTTAGCGGTAACCGGGCGTTTAAAAAGATGCACAGAATTTATACAATCGTATGCCTACCCCAAGGCCTGTTACTATTGTTTGCAGTGGGTAAGGGTCTGTTTTATGGTGTGCAGATGCTTGGTTTGGACGCACGTGTGACGCGGTTCGACCGAAGATTCCAGGGTTTCGAGGTTTTTGTTATGCTTTTTCCCGCACTATGAGATTTATTGTCAAGAGTCAATGTTTTTCTTTAGGGTTTGACCTTAATGGCTCTCGTATATCGTTGCGGAATCGTGGAAGCTGCCTAAGTTTGACGTTATGTACTTCTTTTTTATTTGGTTTCAATTTGGTTTACTAATTTATTTTCCTTATACCAACAGTAAATGATATACGTATTCAATGAAAGAATCTTATATACAATCATGCACACAAGAGTAAAATTATTGTATTAGAGATAATTGTAAAAAGTGACCTTTTTCCTTTTTTTTTTTTTGGGATGTTTATACATGTACCTTAAGGGCTAGGTGTTTATGTCGCGGTTTGGTGCACTAATAATTACGGATCTGCAGACCCTTATTTAATCATTTGTAGGCGTGTTTAATATGATAGGGTTTGTGTTAGTTTTGGTAGTTACTACCGTATGTTTAAGCCTATTCTTTGTGTGTTTGAAGGTTTGGTTGTACTTTTGAATGGTAAAGAATGTATGACTTGTGTGTTAACGTTAGGTTTTCTGTAAGTAATGGGAACAGCCCGATGTAGGGTAGGTATCAGTTGTTTGAGATGTTGAGAACTTAGTCGATAATGTTGCGATATGGAAGGATCTCACCAAGTTTTTGAGAATCTTGATATAGCTTGGCTCTGCGCTGGGTTTGTTCTGGATTCGTAGTGCGGCGATTACTTGTGCTGGCTTTGCTGCTGATTTTGGCCTCAGCCTGGGTACGGAGCTGGGTTTTATTGCGAGCGCGCTGATGGACCTCACAGGACTTCGTAGTGTTGGTGGTGTTTGACCGCACGTCTACTACCTAGATACTGTTCTACGTTTAGTTACACTATATCACACTTCCAAGTTTAGTATATTTGCTGTGAGACTCGCACTGGAAACGGCAATCGAATCTCGAATCTATAACCTAGTAATTTATTTTGCGGATCACTGCGACACTGGCACTGGTTTAACCGTTTTTTACAGCCCGCACACTGAATTAAAAACACTGACACTCACACTTAACAATGCTTACACACTTTTGGTGTGCAATTAATTAATATATTATAAAACTGAAATTACAGGCGCGCTTTTTGTGTATTTGATCTCGGCGGTGTAACCACTTTATAATGTAGAGCGGTTACACTTAATACGTAGTAAAATGCGAAACACTTAATTGAGGTTTAGTTAAGGAACGGTTTGGAGTAAGATGACTCTTGCGCGCGCGTAGGGTCGGATTTGAAGACAATGGATCTTTTTAGGGTCCGGTCGTTTGCGCAACACGTGCAGGACACGTCCGCTCGCAATGGCTGCCCAAAAGGATCTCCTAGTCAGATAAGAAATATTCGTCGAAAAAAAATACAATATGGCTAATTTAAAAACGTCACCTAATAAAATTGTCAGCAATCATACGTAACTGTCATTGTTTTTAATCTGTCGCTTTATAATTTATCAGTCTGATAAGTTTTATTTGACCATTAAAAAATGGGCGATTAGTTTATCATTTTAGGTTACCAAGCTACATTTATGTCAACGTGCATCCTATACTTTAAAACGAGCAAGCAATCTGGATCTCGATAACGGCTGCATCAATTTTCATAAAATTTTGTATACTATAGGGGTTTCTGAGGAAAACTTCGATCTACCTAGGTTTCATTTTCAGAGAATTATGTTATCACCGTATTTATTGCCACTGAAATAGGGCTAAAATGACATTCGAATACAAAGATAAATCGCCGCTAGCGAAAGAGCTGACCATGTCTTGATCTGTCAATTAAATCATCAAAAGTTTATTTCAGACAAAATCTCGACATTCAAGTCTGCTAATACTGTTACGCCGTTAGACTTGTGTACCTACCAACGCATTCGAATGTGTCATGCGAAATTCACATATGCTATTGCTCACTCTAACAAAGCTAGATGTGGTAGTTGCATCCTTGCTGAGTATCGTTCAACCGAATCGTTGCCGCGTGCGAATCCGTTGATGTTTTGAAATTGACCATTTCAGGTTAGAATGTGCAGTTAATTCATATTGAAAAGACCTTCAAAATGGTTTAGTTCGAAGTTACATTATAGCGGTCCGAAGTGTCGTAATAGTTTGGATTAACAACAAAGTTTTCGTTTCCTAGATAACTATTACAAAAACTCTAACTCCTCTTGAAGTTTCAGTGAAAGGTGCAATTACATTTCAGCTGTAATTCCTTGAAGAGTGCTGCTATTTAGTTTAAAGTGCCTTTTAACGGTTTGGTACAAGATAATAGAACGTTTTTCACAAAATTACTAGAATGATTCATCATCATCATCATCAGCCAAAGGACGTCCACTGCTGCCTCTTCCATGGATTTTCACAGCGACCGGTTGTGAGCGGTCTGCATCCAGTGTGATCCTGCGATCTTTACAAGGTCGTCTATCCATCTTGTTGGTGGACGTCCTACGCTGCGCCTTTGGTCGAAGGGTCTCCATTCTAGAATTTTTCTGCCCCAACGGCTATCAGTTCTACGCGCTATGTGCCCTGCCCACTGCCACTTGAGCTTACCGATACGCAGTCACAAATTCAAAATCACACAACGAGCGATGGAGAGGGCTATGCTCGGCGTTTCTCTACGAGATTGAATCAGAAATGAGGAGATATTATTATAAGAATTAGGGCCTATTTCACCATCAACAAAAAACACTAACCGACGAATAATTCAAGTATTAAACTTATTAGGATATTGTGAAACAGAGACTTGGAATCTTTCTTACTTAGGTTTTTTACGAGTTTATTGTACCAATTCTGCAGGACTGTAATGTTAAGAGCTAAACTGTTTTTTATAAAAAAAAAAAAGTATAAATAAAATTCAAACATGAAAGTCGATACTTATATTCCATTTAGGTAATTATTATACAATTTTGAAAAGCTATCTCTGCTTAAGTCCCAGAAATCAGATTTCAGACTAAAGAATTAAAGGCGTTACAAAAATATTGATTTTAATATTAATTCTAGAATGAATTCGTCGATTTTGCTTAGAGACGGTTGCACCATAGTATTTTTACTTTACAATCGTAATCTAGCTGATAAAGACTGAAATCTGTCCAATTAGAGAAGTTATAGTAGAATGGAGGTACCATTAGTGAGTGATTTCATTAAGACATAGTTTTTAAATTAGTCAGTTAAATCTTAGAACTTTTCTAAGCCTGGTGCTAAGTTTTTATAATAAGGCGGATAAAATTGATAGATTTACTACACATTTTCTCAAGTAGCAAAACTCACTAAAAGTGCATTCAACGCTCGCTGCCTCTATTAACTTGTATCTCGTATTTTCAAAGGAATAGCGATTCCGAAGCATTAGTACCGACGTTCCAGTGAAATGGTCTTGGATTTCATAGGACTTCATATTGCCGGTTCGTACCGAGAAAAACGTAAATAAACATTTTTCGATCCCAACTTGTCGGTTTTGCGATGTTTGAAATTGTTACATTTCATTTTCGAGTATTTTATTAATACAAATATCGTATTTTGAATAATAAAACTGTCAAGTAATATCAAAAACTCATCTGAAATCCAAATTAAAAAAACTCTACCTGTCTTTGTGCCCCTAAGTAAATTATTGTAGTACTTCATTAAAATAATAATTTAAAAATATGTTGTAGTAAATAAATAAGATAACAGTGTGAGTGCGGTCACCAGCACATGTCAGGCTACATATTTTTGTTGAAAACTAATTCCTACTACAAACAAATAAGATAAGACCGTGTGCTTGACGTGCTGTTGCTCGTACATACCTACCTGCTAAACACTGTTGCTTGCATGGTTATAATACAAGCTACATAGTTATAAATCGAATATTTCACGAGAGCGACTGCCGACAAACTGCTGCGCAGTTTGGCAGACTAGATTAAGAAACAACGATGTATCTTTTTTTGAATAAAAAAAAAAAAAAAGTTTTTACTAAAAAAAAATATTGGAAAACCGTGAAGGAGGCATATGTTTAGCTGTGGACGTCCTTAGGCTGATAATGATGATGAAATAAATAAATATGCGTCAGACAACACACCAATTGTCTGGTTTTCGAAGTTAAAGAATTTTCTTCCTTGTGTTTTGAAGTACCAGACAATGATTATGACGGGGGCGTCTCCCATAAATACTAAATGTATTTAAAACATCCAATACTTAGGTACAAATGTTCGTGCTCATCACACAATTATTTGCCCCTTGCGCTAACCCGCTATCGCTGGCCCAATAGTCAGTATCTATTAATATAGCTAATCTAGGCACCAAATGTGTCCTTTAAGGTTAGTTACACTTTTATGTAATCTATATAAAAGAAAGTCGTGTTAGTTACACCACTTATAACTCAAGAACGGCTGAACCGATTTAGCTGAAAATTGGCAGGGAGGTAGTTTAGAGCCAGGAAAAGGACATAGGATACTTTTTATCCCGTTAGACGGGGCCGGGGCTGGGGTGGGATGGGGCCGGGGCGAAACGGTGGGGAGGTAGCTTAGAATCAGGAGAAGGACATAGGATCCTTTTTATCCCGTTAAACGGGGCCGGAGCTGGGGCGGGACGGGGCCGGGGCGAAACAAAGTTCGCTGGGACCGCTAGTTTTTTATATTTAAAATGTCTTTAATGCCTCAAGCACATCGTAGCGTAGAATATTAGGGTTCCTTATTTTTAAGCAAACTAAAACACCGAAATTTCCTCGCTTCGTGAGCTCGTAGGCTCAATTTGTCAACTTTTAATTATACAGCCTCCATTTTCCATCGCGTTGTATTTCGTCTGGTCCCTAAGGAATAAATACGCGTCCTAAATTCATTATGGGACGACAAGTGACCGGTAGGGGCCTACTCGGTATTTGCCTGTTTTTTTTTTATTTTTTTTTTAATCAGTCAGGTATCAAGCGAATGCCGAGAGTCGCATAACAATGGAATTTTTATTGTGTCTCGTTTACGCATACTTGACGAGTTAAAACGGTTCATTTTTCGCGATGGCCAGTATTTTTATTTTTATTAATTTGTTAAATTCATCTTCACTTGTAGCTAACGTAATAAACAGTTAGTGGCATTTTACTAATAACTTAACTTATGTGTACGCAGAGAACAAAGTACATTGCAATAAAGTACATGATCATGAAAGTACCTTTTTTTAATATGATATGGGTTTGCTCGTCTCTAGATTATACCAAATTATATCTTAGACAGGGACGAAGATGAAGCAAGCTCACTCAGAAGAAGCCTTTTCACTCCTTTTTTGTAAATAACAGGGTTATAGACCGCTGGAAACACAGATACGGGTAGAGAGTTCCACTCTTTTGCTGTGCGCATTATGGCCCATTTACATGAGGCCAGTAGCACTGGCGCCAGCAAATTAGAAACCGTTCAATCTATTGAACTGGCTTCGTCCACTGGCTTGGGCCAGTCCAATGCACTGGCCCGGCTCTATTTTCACGAAGCCAATACTGGCCTGGCTTATTGGACTGGCTCGTCTACTGGCCTCGTGTAAATGGGCTATTATGAAAGTTGAAGAGAAGCGCTCTGTACCTAAATTATCTACCATAATATATTGATAAACTAGAAAGATTGGACACTTATTTCAGCCCTATTATTATGTGTATGATGGAGGAATAATTGTGTATTGCAAAAGAGCAATATTCAGAAAAAAATAGAATGTTTTATCAAATTAACTTTAACTAGATGGATAGGTAAGATGTTTTCACGCTATTCATAAATGATAACCTGCTTTTTGGGTGATCACTAAAACCTTTAAACGCTACTATTTTATCTACTTTTGTAACTCTTTTTTTATTAAAGTCAAATAAATGAATCGTGTGTTTTAGAGTAGACCATCTGTCGTGAATGTATAGCGGAGCAAAATAGCTTTCAACACTTCTGGTGTTAGGAATAGTTGGAGGCGTTATACTGTCCCGGGAGATATCAGGCTGAAGATGAAAGAATCAAATAACGTGTCTTCACGCGGTTTGATTTGAGATCTTGTTACCAAAACATAGAAAAACAATTTCAAGTTAGATTTTTTGTCGTTTACCACAGATAAATACTTTAGTTATAATTTATGCTGCTCAGAGAATACTATTTTGAAGTTTTAAATTTTAACAGAAAATACATCTAGGAAAAGTCAGGAATGTTGCAATTCTTTCCATACATTTTGTATCAAAATAGTTTGGTAGACTTTGGTAGGTGATAACAAGTATTTAACTTAAGGCTAGGCATAGGTAACCCATCAGTCTGGCGTGCAGTCTGGTCCATCAGTCTAATCAGAATGATCGTGTAACCTTTTTTTTAAGGTGGAAAAAATGCATTGAATTGCGACGCTTGGCCGAACGGAGGGTTATGTGGGGCTCTCCCCTCCAGAAGGAAGAGGCCTACCCACTAAAATAACCACCAGTTCCATCTCGCTGTGTGTGGTGAACTTGGTGTAGCCAGGCCTTCCCCAAACGTTCACCGCACACAGTTTTTGCTCGCGACGGCGAGCCAATCTCGGCTCATTAATTAGGAAAAATAGATAATTATGATGATCGTGTAACGGACTACACGGACTGACAAACTGATGAAAATCAAACCGTGAAAATTGTGCATTATTCCGGTGTCAGTCCCAGACTGATGGACTGGACTAATGCCTGACTGAACGTTTAACCTTTGTCTAAGAGTTTTAAAAGTTGACTAAAAGAGTCATCATCATCATTATCAGCCAAAGGTCGTCCACTGCTGAACATAGGCCTCCCCGCGGTTTTCCTCAACGACCGGCTGTGAGCCGGCTGCATCCAGTGCGATCCTGCTATCTTAAAAAGGTCGTCAGTTTTTCTTTTTCGGTGGACGTCCTACACTACGCCCTTATTATATTATTGTTTCAAGTGCTTTAAAGTTTATTTTTAGGACTTGCTACGTACGTCATTTGTATCCCAAATTGATTTTCAGTTAAAGATCTTCGTAGCTTCCAACTTTGACTTGACTCATACAAATTGTAAACTAATTCTCAATGTGCGTGACTGTGTTCCGTAAGGTAAGGCTGGTGACTCACAAGTGTAAGTATACAGGGTGATAAGGCTAGAATTGTAAGTAAACAGGGTGAAAATTTTAAGGCTAGAATAGTTGGACCTCAATGTAGTACTATTACATCTGCTGTACCTTACAGACTGAAATCAGAATTTATTCTTCAAAGAACCTATATGTAACTCTTTTAAATATAAAAACGTTTAACAAAACCAGAGATTTATATAATTATGCGTCGTGTTTTAGCTATTCGAACCGACTATCACAGAAGTAGACAAAATAAGGTTTACACAAGATTTTTATGTTGTTTAGTATAGTAAAGTACTGTTTTCGAAAGCTGCCAATTTTATTGGCCATTTAAATCAATTACAACCGCTAGTGTTAATTTTTTTTTGAATTTATAATTTTATTACAATGGCAATGAAAGGAAAGCACAGGTATTACGCGTTTGTTTTTTTTTATTTTATTGTTCTAATAAAAATATTGGAGACCCGTCGACTAAAGGCGCAGCGTAGGACGTCCACCGACAAGATGGACGACCTTGTAAAGATCGAAGGATCACACTGGATGCAGACCGTTCACAATCGGTCGCTTTGGAAATCCGTGGGGGAGGCCTATGCTCAGCAGTGGACGTTCTTTGGCTGATAATGATGATGAGTTAAAAGATGGTACCTATTTATGTCTTTTAAACTATCGCCAAATAAAAAGCCAATGTGTACCAACCCTTTCTCCGATCTGAACTATTTGATAGAACTCGTTTGGTTGTGAATGATTGATGGCAGATTATTTCCAAGCGCCTGCTGTAGTGTGAATATCGGTCAGACATGAGCACTGCATGACCTATGATTAATGTTACCGAGAGATAGTTTGCTGCATTTTCGATGTGTGTTTTCCCGTTTGGATGACTTTAGAAAGGCATAGCCGTACAATGTGACAGGTAAAACGATGACTTCCTTTGGAGAAACTATTGTAGAGCTCATTCGTTTGTCATGCTTCTAAGTCACAAGTTCACAAACTATTGGAGGACTTTGAAATGACAAATGGCTGGCTGTCATTACGAAAAGTAATTAAACCAAAGTTATTTGAATGAAATATTCTATTATCCAATTATTCTGTTCAATTACGTTAATTTAGAGGTATAGATTAGATCCGGCGGCAGTGGGCAGGGCACATAGCGCGAAGAACTGATGGCCGTTGGGGCAGAAAAGTTCTAGATTGGAGACCCTTCGACCAAAGACGCAGCGTAGGACGTCCATCGACAAGATGGACAGACGACCTTGTAAAGATCGCAAGATCGCACTGGATGCAGACCGCTCACAACCGGTCGTTGTGGAAAGCCATGGGGGAGGCCTATGTTCAGCAGTGGACGTCATTTGGCTGATAATGATGATGATGATGATAGATTAGATACCTACGGGATTGCTACCATGTACCTTGTTATTTATGAGCTTCCGATATTTCGGCACCGTTGCAAGCGCCATGATCACGGAGTAACTGAAGAAAACTTGCGGGTGTTAGTCTACCCTCCTTCAAAGCCTTCTCGTACTTACCTAGAGTATTGTTTAGATAAACTACCAACAAAATCAATCTAGTAAATCAATAACATGATTTTTTATCTAAAAAAAACTACTTCTATTGTTTTATTTTTTGAGAGGGTTACCGTATGGTATGGTAAATATATACGCATGAAAGTTAAAATACTTACACTCTGTATAATTGTATTATAAATCAATACTGGTAACAGTGATGGGCACGTGAAATGATTTGGAAAACACGCGTTTTCCGTCCGGTATGCGAAACGTGAGGGTTCGATTTCCGCGCGAGGTCAGTCCCATTTACAAGTTGATTTATGTTTTGTTTTTTGAATTACATCACAATATTCATACGATTTCTCATTGCTCTGTAATAAGTCTAAGGTTTGATTCCTTTCCTCAGACGGTTGACTTCTTAGGGCCGGTTTCGTGATCGTTAGTTTACTCAACCAATGTTTAAAAGTCGTTTCTATTGGTTGAATAATAACGATCATAATTATGTCAATTAATTGAAATAAAATTTTCTCAAAACATGCTTAGTTATTCAATCACTGGTAACATTTTTACACATTCGTTGTGTTAACTTGCAATCAAGAAATAGATTCTTAATTTCACCAGGCCCTTGATTGTAACAAATAATTAGTATTCTAGCACTACATTTAGCTTCATTCGTTATAAAGCTGTTCCTCTAATAGCACTAACACGTATTAAAACTGCAGTCCCTCATTCGTTTAAGTCATACGTCGGTCCGTTTCAAATCTAATTTCTGCAACTTCAGTCGGGAATGAAGCTCTTTACACCGATTCACATGTTACGTCCATTTGGTGCTTTATTTTGTGCCAATTAACTAATTTATTTAACAAAGTTGTATCGTATCGTGTCAGATTGCTGTCCCATCGGGCTATGAGAGTGAAATGAATAGAGAGTGCACCTGTGTTTGCGCACACACTTGTGTACTATAATATGTCCCGCGCAGTCGGTTAGTCGTTGTGACTGGCCACCGTAGTCGAAATCGGCTAGGGGACTATTATTGATCGTTCCAGTCCAAAGATTTGCTAAGGGAGTCATCATCATTATAATTATCAGCTACAGGACGTCCACTGCTGAACATGGTCTATGTTGATGACTTTCCACGGCTACCGGTTGTTTGCTATCTGCATGCAGTTTGGTGTGATCCTGCGATCTTAATCGTATTCTGTCCACTTAGTCGGTGGACGTCCTACGCTTTTGATCAAAGCTATTTTAATGACAATTGGTTATGATAGTTTTTCTCCAAACCACACAAACGTAAATATTAAACCGCTGGTAACGAACCATTACTATTGATCACGCAATTGGGCCTTAGCTAATGGCACACCTATTTTTTTATTGCATATATTATGTATATCCCTAATTGATTATGTAAAAGATGATTTGTAAAAAAAACAATATGATTCGTTTTACATTTAAATATGGGGCTTTTTTCGATCACCGATCTAAAAAAGCGCCCATATTTTCTCTCAAATCCTCGCGTCACTACAATCCTCAATAAATTGGCAACTTCATTTGACAAGTCTGAGGACTCTTAAATGGTTCGCAAAGTACACTGTTCGAATCCCCGTTCGAGACTCATTTTCTCAATTCGCCCCAATTTTCGGGGCAATCCGGAGTGCTCCAGTAATCCAGGACCTAATGTTCGGGCTAAGTCATAGGAGATGGGTTTTGGCAACGGTTCAAAACTTAGAGCTGAAGCATGTCGGTCTTTTTAAGACTTGTAAATACTAAAAAATACAAATACAAGTTTTAAATCAAAGGTCAGGTGTTAAACTATGACCTCAGCAGTGATCCATCCTAGCTAGTAGCTACGTCAAATGTGACCTTATGTAACTTTAAATGTCACGCCTAGACGGTCGTTAGTCGTTACTTGCTTATTTCAATCCCAAATTCTGCTTACGACTTAATAAACAGTCTGATCGAAACTTAATCGACACAAGCTTTCTTCTTGCATGAGACATTTAATTGTAATTTACGTTTATGTATGTAGGATCACACTGATTGCAGACCGCTCACAACCGGTCGCTGTGGAAATCCATGGGGGAGGCATAGGCCTCATAGGTCAACATAGGTTCAGCAGCGGACGTCCTTTGGCTGATGATTATGATGATGATGATGATGACGATGATGATGATGTATGTTAGTCTTTTAGGTATCTATTGTATGGGCCTTTTTTGCCTGAAATAAATGATTAAATTAAACTAAATTTATATTCTGTTCCATAATCTCATTTGTTCATAAAACCGAAGTTTATGGATGATCTTTTGAGAACTATGAGAATTAGACATGGTGCCAGGTCTATACACGAAATAAAAATTTCAGCTACCCGCTTGACATTTTCAAACTGCCAAATATTTGTTTCAAAATCTACAAACCAGTACTTAATATCGTCGGTTGAAAATTCCATGTTGAAATATTTAAGTACAGCCTTTACTTGACCCATACGTTACGTCGAAATCAGGGCCGGAATCTTGTCCTCACATTTGAAATTCTAAACTTCCAAACTCCAACATATTGACCACAAACCCTTGTATCTTGCACCAAAACGAGGTTTTAGCACGTAGCTCCATAAATCCGGGAATTCTTACGCGAACGCGCCTCGAATAATTTATATTAAAGAGTTACGGGAAGTGTGCTTTGAAGATCTGTGAACATGGGTGTAATGCTGGTAATAAATTGAGTGTTAAAAAAAGAATAGACCCCAGCATTTTTGGGGATGAATATGTCTCTTACGCCCGCCATACACGGACAGCTCGAGCAGTTAGCCAGTAATAAATATAAATAAATATGCGCCAGACAACACACCAATTGTCTGGTTTCGTGGTAAGAAATTATCTTCCTTGTGTTACGAAGTACCTACCAGACAACGATTATGATGGGGGCGTCTCCCATAAATACTTAAATACATGTAACATCCATGACTTAGGTACAAATGTTCGTCCTCATTACACAAACATTTGCCCCTTGCGGGATTCGAACCCACGACCGCCGGCGTATTAATCAGCAGCGCTAACCAGTACACCAAACGCGTCGTCAAAAAAAAGTCATTGATCAACATACACCGACCGCTTTTGCAGTCATAGTCAACAGCTTGATGCTGCCATTGATAAAGGCCCGCATCGTTCAGCTAACCGCCCGGGGCAGTCACAACTGCTCGAGCGGTTCCGTATATGTGTGTTTGTAGAATCTGTAGTTTACCATGCAGTCGCGATTAACAGCAGTGGATCCTAGTGTAAATATATCATTTTGTTGGATCTATTCTACTTATTGCGTTTCTCGACCGATTTTTTTAGCCGATTCAGGCACAGCTTAAGGGAACTCATTGAGGCACATTGAACTACTATTACTAGCGTATGGAACTGACACGACGAACAAATCTCGTGTCACATTTAATTGCCGCCACTTGTCATCAACTCATACAAACGGTAGCATATTCGAAATTAAAATTTCAAGGAATACGTCACTTGTCGTCGTATTTACGACACATTTTTTGCTTGGAATAGCTTCTCTATACGTAGTAATAACTCTCTGCTTTTGTTTGTTGATTTTTTTTTCTCTCCCGATTTTCTCTGTTTTGTATTTTGTAAATTCGTCATGACGTGATTGTCAATGTTATTATTTTGTGAACTCGTTTAAATGTGTTTGTGTGTGTGTTTATGTCCTAAATTAATAAACTCATTTTCTTTCTTTCTTTCTTTCTTTATTATCAAGTGGATACACTAGTTATTTCTACCACAATAATGAGACAATGCTATCTGTATCAAGCGTCGGCTCAGCCTTATCCCGTAGGATAAAAGGGATTAACCGTGAGACATACACTAATATATTCCGACTCGCACACTTGGAATACGAATTAAAACGGAAAGACGTATTTACTGAAATTGTTACTTAAATACATACAGAACAATGTATCTCATTGTATCTATGAAAAGATATTAACTTTACAATCGCATTTTAAATACAGGCTACATCATACCGCCTTGAGACACTCTTTGCTATGGGCTTCTTAAAGTTTAAGGCGACTACCAGAGCTAAACCCGAGTTTTATATTAAGGAAAATGAAGGTATCCACTTCAGTGAATCAGATAAAAAAATTAAATCATATTCTTGAGGATTCAAGGGTTGGTAATAGCGTCCTGAAAACATAATACAACAATTTTCACTCGATAGAAAAAAATCACGAACATGCCTCAAAATAATTTTTATAACGATCAATAATCGTACTAAACACGATACAATCATTCTGTTCTTTTGACAGAAGGTTTATGAAACAAAAAACTTAGGTAATAGTGTTCTATTTTTAGGATCCACTGTGTATATTTTCCAAAAATCACGAATACCTATTTTCAAACGTAATTCAAGCGCGTGTGTGCGTGAGCGGCGGTGTACCCGAGGCCTGATGCTTGGTGAACGTGTCGCCTGTTTTGCTCTGTCCGCGCTCGAAAATTAGTATCACTGTATTGATTTTGTAGGGAGTTTTAATCATGGGTGGGACCCGTAAAATCGCCACAAGAACAAAAAAGTGGAGTTATAAAACAAACGCGAAGAGAATGAATGATGCTAAAAGGTAAGCGGTATTTTCGATTCGTACTTTGTGGGCTCTGTGGTGTAATAGTTGAGGGTTCATATTAGCATAGATTGTATTTCGTAACATTTAGAAAAAATATCGTAATCCCAAAACACAGCTTATGTTTTTTTACAGAAAAAGGAAAAACGAAAATAATATCGTCCAAGAAGATGTTTCTAACGCGTGAGTTGAATATTCATACACTTACACAATTAGGTAACTTTGTAGGTAAGTACCTACAGACAGCATCACATCTATCCGTAACTATCAAAACTTTTTGTGATAAACATTACATTACCCCCATACTGATCTGACGACCGATTGGTGTAGTGGCGATAACACTGCATATACACCCAAAGGTCGCGGGTTCGAATCCCGCACGGTACAAACATTTGTGTGCATGAACATGTTTTTTTGTATTGGTCTGGGTGTTTTCTATGTATATTAAGCATGTATTTACAAAGTATTTAAGTATTTAAGCCTACTAAAGTAATGTTGATAATGTAACATTTTTTTTTTAGAAAAAGACCTCGACTTGTCAATGATGACCATGACGACACCATACTCGTATTAGGCGAAAATTGCGATAATATGACTTCTTATCATATGTAAGTAGGTATGACTTTAATTTTAAAGTAATAAGGGTTGTGGACCATAGACCTATTTAATGCGTAGAGGTTGCATTCATACGTAAATTAAAAAAAAAATATCCAGTTTTTCCGGGAATAAGACCAAAAACCGGGACGGGCTGTTATACTTTACAAATAGGTGTCCGTTCAATTCATTTATATTCTTATAGATTGGACACATTATCACAAAAAGATCAGAGTTGTGCAGGGGCCCCTGATAAAACAGATTCATCTACACAGGAACAAGAAGATGGTGCTTATAGCTTACAAGTAATTATTTATTCCGCTAGTCCTTGACCATTTATCAGCCTTTTGTTGCATTATAATACAATTTTAGATGATTCCATTAAGTAAAGTTAAGTTTAAAATTAAAACTTTCATTAATGTGAGAAACGTCGATGTGCGAAGACCGACCGACACGTGCTTAGCGTTTTATTTTTCGAAGGTACATAGGATTATTTTAATTTAAAAATATTTGGTAGATTCTGATCTCAAGTATGATGTAAGAGAGGGTTCATAAATCTTATTGTTTCTTTAGATTTCCATTTCCTCCTTCAACGGTAGTAAATATTAATTTCATTTTTACGTCTATTACATACTTTTATTCATTTTCAGACGGAAACCTGGATTCCTCCTGATAACGACACCAAAATTAACATTGGACGGAGAATAATAAATGTTAGCTATTTTTTGGAAAAGTTGACAGAGATATCAAATCACGGACCATTAGACTGCGGACTGTCTTGTCTAGAATTAGTCGGTGAAAAGCTTCATGGCCTCTCTTCCAAATTCACCTTCATATGTAAAATGTGTAACAAACATTTAACTATCAATAGCGAAGGTGATAATTGCTTGTCCATTAACGCTTGTGCTGTAGCTGCTACCGTTTCCATTGGGTGTGGTCATTCACAACTGGAAGAATTTTCATCTGCAATGAACTTGCCACTTATATCCCAAAAAACATACCAAACCAACCACAAACTATTATCTGACAACTGGCAGCTACTAGCACAGGAGTCTATGGACCAAGCAGCGGAAGAAGAAAAAAGAATAGCTATCGCAGAAGGTAGGGTCACAAAAAATGGCACGCCAATTATTGATGTGATATCAGATAATGTGTATGGCAAGCGGTCTTACAAAAAAAACTATTCTGCTTTATCTGGAGCTGCTGCAATAATTGGAAGAAAAACAGGTATGACTTTTTAAATCACAATAAATCGGTTATCCTGGTCGCGGAGGAAGTTTTAAAGTAGCCTAAGTCCTTTCCAGGATCTCAAACTATATCCATACCAAATATCATCTAAATCGGTTCAGCGGTGTAGGCGTGATTAGGTTGCAGACAGAAGACAGAGTTACTTTCACATTTATAATATTAGTACAGATTAATTATTATTATTGGTATATTACTATGGATATTTTCTTTTTTAGGTAAAATCTTGTACCTGGGCGTGAGAAACAAATACTGTTACCACTGTGATCGGGCAGAGAAAAAAAAAACAGCTGCACCTGAACATTTCTGTTCCAAAAATTATTCCGGTCCGTCCACAGGGATGGAAAGCGAAATTATTGTGGAAGGCTTTAAAACATCTCTAGCCACTCATGGTCTCATATATGGACGACTAATATCTGACGGTGACTCGAGCACCTACTCCAAAATACTACAAGCAAGGCCATATCCAGACGTCACAGTGGAAAAAATTGAATGCCGGAATCACTTATTGAGGAATTTTTGTAACAAGTTGCAGTCTCTACAGCTTGATACAAAATATTTAAAATCACAAAGAAAGTTGCTGACTACTTCGCGCATAATGAAAATAAGATACTGTATTAAAAAATCAATTGAAAAGAATAAAAACGATCTCGATCCTGAAGAAGAAAACCTATTTAATGATATTTTGTTATCACATCGCCATGCGTTTGGTGATCACTCCCAATGTAAGACCTATTTCTGTAACCAAACTGGAACACAGGAAGAAAATGATATAACAAACGCATTCTACTTAACTTCTCTGTGGCAAAGAATTTGCCTTATTGTTCAAGGCATTGCAAGCCACGCAAGAAGTTTGCTACATGACGTGGACAGCAACGTGGTAGAACGCTATCACAGTATAATTGCCAAATACGTGGGAGGGAAACGAATTAACTTCTCCCTCAAAAATTCGTATCAGACGCGATGCATCGCTTCAGCAGTGTCGTTTAATGAAAAAGACACACTGTCAAAATTATATAAAAAAATTACGAATCAAAGCCCAAGAGGTAAACTGAAAATGTGGGAAGATAGAAAGAAACAAAGAATAGGACTTAGCAAAAGGTATGCAAAGAAAAAGAGACGGTTGATTTACAATCAGAAAGGAAATGATAAAAATTATGGCCAAGAATGTGAAAAGCCTGATATGCCGGAGGAGATGCTTAATAAAGTCAAAGAGGATTTCCTGAAAAATTTAAAAAAATCTGACCAAGAGCGAGCAATCATTGAAAGAAAAACAGTTTTGCAAAGAGCGAATGGAGAATGGCTTGAGATGAGAAGATCTCTCTTGACCGCATCTAATTTCAGCAGGGTTATAAAAAGGCGTGCAACAACACCATGTGCTAATTTAGTGAAGGACATAATATACAGAAAAAATTTAGATAATGTGGAATCTATTAGCCATGGCCAGAAAAATGAAAAAGTAGCCCTTGCTCAGCTGGCATTACAAGAAAATATAACCATTAGGCCGTGTGGATTGTTTATTGACAAAGAATTGTTTTTCTTGGGTGCCACGCCTGATGGATTGGTTGGAGAAGATGGATTAGTTGAAATTAAGTGTCCTTTGACGGCCAGTAAAATGGGCCTTCAATTAGCAATCGACCAAAAAAAAGTAAATTTCTGGCTTAAAACCAAAACTGGCGAACTAGTTATCAATAAAAAGCATGCTTGGTATTTCCAGATCCAGGGTCAGCTACACGTGACCCAAAGAAAATATTGCCTATTCGCCGTATGGGAGAATGAGAACGAAAAATTAAAAACTGAAATAATTCAGCGAGAAGACTTAATGTGGGAAAAAGAGATGAAAGACAAATTAACTAAATTCTATTTTGACTGCTTATTACCGGAAATTCTTGATCCCCGGTTATCAAGAAATATGAAAATTCGCGAGCCTTATATTATAGCTAAAAATAATGCTGGAGAAATCAAAGAAACCAAAGACAACGACCAATCAGAAAGTAAAAACAAAGACGACAGACAGCTCAGAACGGTAAGCAAAAGCAACGAAAAATGTGAAGATCAAAACAAACATTTATGGAGATATGTAGAAGAAAATTCGAACTGTTATTTAGCTGCAGATGACGAAGAAGAAGAATTATTTGATTCGCAACAACTAACCGCCTCTTCCCATTTCTTAGACTTTAGCAAATTTTAGGAACAAGATCACTCTTTTATTAAGTTATTATATTGCCATATACTGCTAAGTTGTGGAATAAAAATATTTTATTTTTGATTACTTGAAACACTTTTATTTTTTTATTTACAATTCTTCATAATACCCTATAGAATCGAGGTTCATTGGTCCATAACTCGATGTCATTGAGCTAGATCATCATTTTGTTTCAGTAGTACTTAACAAAAATTAAGTAACAAATTAAATCAATGTCCTGTCTATTTTTTGTAAGATCTATGGAAAAACTGCGTATAATCTCTAAGTGTGCTTTTTGCTAGCGCAATATTATAGTTGATAGTTATGAGTTTCGCCGTTAGATGGCGTTCAACATTTGCGAATGTGTGTGTGAGCCGATGCTCAATTTCAGTTAGCTCTAGTAGTCCTCTTAAACTTCGCTTTTGTTTTTTGTGTCTGAATTGTATTTATAAGTTTTTAAGAATACAATACGTATGTTGGCGGTGTTTCACCCCCGTGCCTCGGAAAGCACGTAAAGCCGTTGGTCCTGCGCCTGATCTCTCTCCGGTCGTGTCAGATTGCTGTCCCATCGGGCTATGAGAGTGAAAGGAATAGAGAGTGCACCTGTGTTTGCGCACACACTTGTGCACTATAATATGTCCCGCGCAGTCGGTTAGTCGTTGTGACTGGCCACCGTAGTCGAAATCGGCTAGGGGGACTATTACGTATTCTATGAAACAGAACGCATTTAAACCATTTAGTTGCACCAAACGGAGCTTGTAAAAAAAATTTCAAGCGCCACAACACAAAAATTTTTTTAGTGCAATGAAGTTCACTTCAAAACTTTTATTTATTTTTTTATTTTGTCCCACCAGTCTTTATTTCTATCACCACTTTCGAACAAATTCTTTAAAGTCTGTTTTTCTATGCTAGTCGAATATTGTAAACAATCTTTTTGTAACTTTTAAAATTATATCAGTGAATAAAAATAATTAACTATTTGATTTTAAAAGATTTTAGTGTTAAAAGATGAACTACCTATGTAGGTAGTAAATTTTGTGTTAATCTTATTTTAAAATGAATCATTTCGTTAAAAAGGAATGTCAAGATTGTTTACAATATTGGACAAGCAAAGAAAAACGGACTACAACACAAAAGGCACTTCCTTATCCCAATCGAAATGAGATTCAAGTTCGTTCATTCGATAAACCATATCCCACTAGATAATGGAGGGATCTCGTTGGGCGCGATCGATTTAGACTCAGTTCTGGGGACCTACTCTGTAATCTCTTTTATTTATCAAACAAAAGAGAATAAATGTAGAAATAAAACTGGGATGGGGAACTTGCCTCATCGGTTTTAAACTTGTTTATTCAAATCAAAATTCAGATTTGACAGTATCCTGTAGGATAACCTATTCAAATCAAAATTCAGATTTGACAGTATCCTGTAGGATAACCTATCCTACCACTCTCAAACCAGCGTAACGACTACTCTACTCCTCACACTCGCATACATAAAGATAACTTCCGCATTCCACATTCAAATTTAAATCAAATGTCAATCTCCGCTGCATTCCGTACCACGCCTGTCACTACCTTGCGTTCCGTTTTACGTCCATTACACCCTTGCGTTCCGTTTCACATCCATATCCTACATAAATAATATACATTTCATTTGGAAAAATCAACTGTGTTGGACGAGGAATCGACTCTGCCTTATGCTATCCAGGCGCATGCCTATTCCACTCGGCTACCGACACATTGGCAAGCCTGTTGAATTTTGCGAGTGCTTTGTGTGTTCTATTGTAAGGGAAATATATGCCACCGGTGTTACACGTGCTAGAAAAAATAACTTACGTCTTTCACAGTAGGTCGTATGTTGAAGGTCGTGCGAACAACGCCGTTACAATATAGGGCCAGGGCTGTTACTTTGTTGCCAAGTGGAAGTTCAGTGACATAGATTACTTACATATTTGTTGTATGACTGGTGGAAATGAGGCTGGACATGAGGACTGATGAAGAACTGGTTCATATCTTTTTGAAGACATGAACATAATGTTTTAAATACTTGTAACGATTTTTACAAGTTCATTTTAATTTTTATGTTTCAATATATTGCTGTATCTGTAATTACTAATTTATTTGTGACATTTCATATTTTATTGATGCAAAAAAAGTCAAACCTCTTAAATATACAGATTAACATTTAATAAAATAAAACATACATGTGTGACTGATGTCGTCGATCTTTTCATGCAAATAGTTTCAACAATTGTTATTGTGTGTGTGTTTATGTGTGCGTGTGTGTGTGTGATACACGGAAAGTAACACGATATGTTCTACTATTCCTACTAAACGGATCTACATCATTCTGTCTCACCGTTACATGTAATGTATTTTCCCGGTGCTGACACACTCCGTGCATGACACGCGACGGTGTTGGTCGGTGACGGAACAGTTTCGTAGTTTTACAGTATAGTGGGCATAAACCTTTATTGCTAAAAGTAAGTATACTAAGGCAACAATCAATTACCCTTGTTTATCACAAGTGTCATGGCATTTGTCACCTGTCAATTGGGTCCCGATACTAATTACCGAATCCCATTGAAATGCTGATTAATTCCTTTGCGGGTCCCAAGACGGTTTAATAATCTATTACCATTGACTCACGAGTGACCATAAATAAACTATTGTTAATTGAATTGATTTATTTCAGACAATAACATCCATAAATTATATCATATGACAAACAATAAAAATTACAAAACGGCGATTAATAAATAATTACAAATAACAAATTAGAAATAATAATAATAATAATACTTCCTTCGCGCCGCCTGTATTTTCTCTGTATAGACCAATGTATTTTCTCTGTATCTACCAGTCAACGTAGAGAATGCTTTTAGCATTAAGTCCGCCATATGTACCTTTTGTTTGTGCATGAAGTGTAATAAATAAAAAATAAAATAAAATAATTAATTAATTTGAATTATAAATTGAAATCTTATTCTAGGGTTGACTTCTTCTTGCAAGTTGTCTAACGTCTGTCTGTCTGTTAATGACTAACGGATAATTATTTACAATACTTCTTTTTGTTTTTACGACTGTTTCTCAGCCAATAATTTCATATTTTAATAAGTGACCTCATGGCAGTGAGTTACTACGTATAGAGCAGCTAAAGCCTAGCAAAAAATGTGTAACAACTAAATGACAAGATTGTGACGTAACTAAATGACAAGATTGTGACGTATTTCTTAACATTTAAATATCTAATTTTAAACCTTTTGTATGGTGCAAGAAATTTGTTCGTTGTTTAGTTCCATACGCTAGTAATAGTGGTTCAATGCTTCCCGTAATGTTTTCTAAAAAAATTGTGTCTGAAAACAAAGAAAAAAAAGTTTTTTCAGAGTTTGCTGTCTTTTCTACTGTAATCTACCTTCGCATGTAATCTACATACATAATAAGCCGAGAATGTATTAGTTGGTCCCGTAAGGCTATGTAATCCTGCTTAGTCCATGTCTTGAGCTTGGCGTGGTAATAGATAGTATTGTATAGTATAATAGTACTGTAGTAGGTATAATAGTAATCCTGCGCGTACGAATGAAATACAAAATGATATTTTTGATTTCCTTTTTTTTGGTTTCTAATATTTTTCAAAGATTTATACATTTCCATCTACCTAAAAAATGTTTTTTTACTAGATCAATTCACACGATGGGTAAATCTCTTGAAGATTGAATAAAAAAGGATTTCAGATTAATTTGACAATGTTCATTATTTTAAATATTGTAAAGTAACAGTAAAAATGCCGTTCTTAATTGATTTGCAGGAGTCTGAATAGTAATTCTATTTTGTTATATTCATTTTATTATTAAAAAGTACTTTTATTATATATTTTTCTCTAGTCACCAATACCATTTCTATCCATTAATTGAATGTGCATTGGCGATGTTATGTTTTAAAAAAAGTGGATCACGAAAATTTCTTAAAATTTTTTTTTTAGACAATGTTAATACGCTGTAGTGTGCTACGACCCTTACAGCAAAATTACAGGCTTTAGGTGGCACTTATCTTCATGTAAGTCCGCTCTGAACACATTAATGGGACGTGTTTTGTGCAAATTAATTGTTGGAGATAATGAAATCTTACGTCTTGCTAGTAAAATAAAAGCTATAGATAGTGTCATCCACGAAGGCGCGCGCCATCTCTCGTCCTTATCGTTTATTGTACATGTGTGCAAGTTTTTGCCAATATGTAATGATATTATAATGAATACAATTATTAAATGTATATTATTTGATATTTTAATATTTGCCACACAACTCGCAACCCGCGCTTTTCTCAATCAAAAATAAAAGGCGCGCGCCTTCGTGGCTGGCACTATCTATAGCAGTTGGTAAATAGCAACGAACGTCTATTTATTAATCTACTAGCGGTCCCAGCGAACTTCGTTTCACCCCGGCCCCGTTTTATGGTTGTTATCCTATTCGGGGTCAGGACAAATTGAACAAAGTAAAAATCATGAAAATCAATCCACCGGTCCTCGAGTTATAAGTGTTGTAACTTACACGACTTTCTTATATGTACCTACTAGCGGTCCCAGCGAACTTCGTTTCGCCCCCAGCCCCGTCCCGCCCCGGCCCCGTAATGAAAGAAAGAAAGAAATAAAGTTAAGTTTTTATTGTTTTTAAGATGTATTCTGCTATTCGGGACGGAAACAAATCCAACAAATCAAAAACCATGGCAATCGGTCCAGCCGTTCTCGAGTTATAAGTGTTGTAACAAACACGACTTTCTTGTTAAGGGTCTCATTCTAGTAAGATTAGTTAATACTTCGCTTTTTTGTTATAAATGAGAATGTTACCTGTATTGTTTTCTAAATAATAATAATAATAGTCCCCCTAGCCGACTTTCGACTACGGTGGCTAGTCACTACACTGCGCGGGACATATTATAGTGCACAAGGGCGCAAACACAGGTACTCTCTATTCCTCTCACTCTCATATCCAGATGGGACAGCAATCTGATACGACCGGAGAGAGATCAGGCGCAGGACCAACGGCTTTACCTGCTTTCCGAGGCACGGGGGTGAAACACCGCCAACTTCCAAACTTCGGACTTCTAACCGCTGCGCCACCGAGGCAGTTTTCTAAATAAAGAAGAGTTAAGAATAAAAATAATCGTCTTATAAGTTTACAAGAAACCTTTACAATTGAATAGAAAAACTCACATAATAAAGTCCAAATGCCCAACCCAATCAGTAAAAAGCTTTTAGGTCAAACAAAGTCTATTATGTACTAAAATACTCAGGGAATTTTGAAGGTTAGTTTAGCCAGCTAATGTAGTTAGTAGTTTACTTTCGTTATTTCTTAGAAGATGGATTCTTGTGTCTAGTTGGATTACCTTTTTATTGCAAAGATATAAAATTGCTTGTTTCTTGATTACATGCTTTCAGCATTTATTAATCATAATGATCTTAATTCAGATCTATAACAATAGAAGAGATAAAACTTACAGAACATGTTATGTAAAATTTTACCTTTATGTACTTTTTTTATACTAAAATACTTTATCAATAACAAACAAGAAAAATACATGCAACATAAAAAATTACACTTACCTATTAAAAAACGAAACCATTTCCTTGTGGCAAGGAGGCTATAATGCTGGCTGCGCTGCCGCGTTGGATAGCTATGTTAATCCTTTGAGCTAGGAACCAGCCAGCTTTATTATTTGCCGTAACAGAATTTAGTTTTGGAGAAAATTTTCTAAACAGCAAATTAGCAGAAGGTCCCCCACGGCCCAAACGTTTCAACGCCAAACGGCGCAAATATATAATCACTTGCAAGTGAGACGTACTTGCTTATTAAAAATAAAAGTTATTTAATTAAAACAAAACACCGCAGTCGATTCGGCCCTCAAATATCAATAATGGGTCAACTCAAAAACCGTAAAAAAATATTTTTTCGCACATAAAAAGGCGGAAACATGTAGAAACTCAGTCGCCCCTTAAACAAGTCTCGGAAGACCCTTAACATCAAAGGGCATTTTTAAAGGACGTTTGGCAAAAACAATGACTTTTCACGGTAAAAGCTAGCCATAATTACCTTTCATGTTTTCACGTTTGATGGAAAGTAGGTTTTTGGGGAAACAGGAAAATATACGTCTTGATTGTAATTGATTGTTATTATGTTTTATCTGTTTCTGTATCCAAACTTTTTCCTTATAAGTAGTTGTGTGTTCCACTTACTTAGAATTAGGTTAGGGAACATTTATTTGAAGTTCTCCTTATAATATAAATTGAGTGCTATTTATTCGAAAATCGCTAAAGAAAAAATACTGTGTAGCAACAAAAAAAAAACGTTTTTAATAAACATGAAGTATCAGGATTTTAAGGAAAATTTTACGGATAGAAATTTGGTCACGATCTCACTTGATGGTCAGTGACACCAATCAATGCCGCCAAAGATGGACCATGTCTGACTAGTACCAGTAAATAGGTCTTCCACATTTTTTCATGATATTTTTAACAAAATATTTTTCCTGACATAGTTATAATGTCGGAATGGTCACCCATCCAAACACCGACCGCGCCGTAAGTTGCTTAACTTCGGTATCACTACCAAAGCGTTACCATTTAAAAGTGTCGTATATCACGAGCATCTCCGTGCTTCGGAAGGCACGTTTAGCAGTTAGTCCCAGCTAATATCGGTTGATATTAGTCGTTAAGCCTAGTCAGAGGCCCTATGGGCGGCTTAATAAAGTCTGCAAGCAAGGTTGGTCGCTTGCCTTGCAAACACTTGTGGAGTATGGCTCATACTACCTCATATTTGAGGTAAGGCCTTTGCCCAGCAGTGGGAGGGATGCTTACAGGCTAACTTTACTTTTACTTTACTTTTTAGTTATAATGTATGCCAGAAAAAATAAATAAATTTTCATCTGCAGAAGTCTAAGTTGCGGAAGCCAGTATAATCAGTAGATTTTACTGTAAAACTTCAAAAAGTTTCTTTTATGAGTGTGTACCCTTTTCCAGTGGAACCCCAATAGGGGCTTTCGAGCACACTGAGGTGTAAAAACGGATGCATAATTACACACGTCCCAGTTACTCGGCGAAAACGATTGTTTGGGGGAAGGAAGTGTATTCTATAGTACTCTTTTTTGTTAGTCATGTAAGTGTAAAATGAATTTGCTTTGTAAAAAACTAAACTATTTATGTAAGTCGCAAAAATAAGCATAGCACGAGTATACAGTAACAACCATTGTTAAAAAACTGTCCAATGAATTTTAAAGGAAATAATTTTCATTTTTGACGTTTGGAATACGGTCAAAGAAATTTGATTCGATGTTTTTAACTTTCATATTTTGAACATTACAAAAGCCGTTCAGATAATTACTTATGTGTTATTATTATGATATCAATAAAATTTATATAAAAAATGAGTATTTTTAATGAACAATTCTTTTCGGAGGACTCAGCATGTGTATGGGAAGAGGTATATTGTATGCGTTAATTGGTTATTATGACTTTATTTTTCAGTCAGGAATACTCATTTGCTGTTTCTGTCATATATTATATATTTTACTATAAAAGCATGAACAAAGATGAATAAACCACCAACTTTGAAAAGCAAAAATGGTTGTTGGTATTAATATCATAGGCCTTGTAAACGTGACAAATGAAATGTCAAGTTTGTTTTTTATCTTAAACGGCTCGCTAATTTGGTCTTTGTTTTTAATTTTTAACAAAACACCAAACAGTTTCGTAACAGAACTGCGCAATATTCGACCTTATTTCCTTGTACATTAGAAAAAGTATCGAGTTACTGATACAGACTGTACATTAAGAAAAATGTTCCTTTATAAAAACAGGGAAGGAAACTGGACGAGTTGTAACCGGAATCTTGATGAGGTTGGAGAAGGACAGGTTGTGTTTGGTAACAAGAACGAAAGAGATGAAAACAATTGGGTTAAATAAGTCCAATCTAAGAGTATTCGTTTTATCAATAAAGAGCTTCGTGGAGTTGGGAGCCTTTTGGCTTTAGGCAGTGACCACTGATTGCTGTTACATAAAATAAAATCAACCCTCGTACCTTAAAAGGTCTGATTCTAATGGCCAGAACTGACATTTCGTGGCTATTCTAATAATAACTATTATTAAAGACACAATCACAAAAAAAAAAGTCAACTTACACTTTTAAAAGTATACGATTTTTCAAGACTAGACAATAGTGAAACAAACATAGATATACCTTAAAGATATTTAAAAACAGGTTTATAAGCTTTTGCCTACATCTAAATCATAGACTATGTTGGCATGTAATGGGTTCGTAAAATTAAATTTTGTTAACTACACTTTGTTTATTTCAATACTACGAAAACGTGAAAAAAAGGCTTCAAATTCTTATTAGACCCGCATAAAAATGTGACAATCTACTAAAGTCCAAACCGGTAGGGACTGTTGATTGAAAAAAAATCTATTTTCCGATATTTATTAAAAAAGGCGATTGTTTTTATAATGAGGCAGGAAATTGGGGACGATGGCTTTTGTCGTAAGATGGAATTTATTTTGAAGGTTTCCATCTTAAGTGGTGAATTGAATGGGAGATGATTCTAACGCTTATTATTGATTTGGTAAAATGATGTTTTTTAATTTCAATCTCACCTGAGGGTACGTAATAATAAAGTTACGAAATTATTTATTGGCTTCAATTATATTCTGCATACAAATGGCCTTTACGTCTATTGCAGACGGTTTATGGTGCAATGTTTGTGCATCGCTTTTCGTGGCTATACAAGCCAATGCGAGAACGGCAAAGTCTACCACATGCGCGACAAGAGAAGTTTGCGACCGATGGAGTCATGTCGCTTTGATGTCTTCTCTGTCTCTTGTCAGCAAGTGTTGCGAACCAGGAATCATCACACAGCTTGCGACCCTCTGCAACACGATTGCGCCACTCTGGCCGTGCCTCCGCAAGTCTTTCCCAGTTATGGAGATCAATGTTGAAAGCAGTCATGTCTCTTTTGACGCAGTCCTTAAAGCGAAGCAATGGTCTCCCTACATCCCTTTTTGCGTTCGCAACTGCACCTAAGAGAACACGGCGCGGTAATCGAGAGGGTGCCATTCTATACACATGCCCTAGCCAACGCAGTCGCCTCTGTTTGAGAAGTGCGGTCAAGCTAGGCAGCTGTGCAATTTCTAAAACCCTCTCGTTTGTCACCTTGTCCTGCCACGAAATGCCCAGAATCTTGCGGAGACAGCGCATGTAGAAAGCGTTGACACGGCGTTCGACTCTCGCATACGTTGTCCAGGTTTCAGCGCCGTACAAGAGTATGCTCAAAATAGAGGCCTGAAAAACCAGCATCTTCGTCTTAGTAGTTAGATGCCTCTTTTGCCACACTCGAGTACTAAGCTTCCCAAACATTGTTGCTGCCTTACCTATGCGAATGTCAACCTCTGCGTCGAGCGGAAGATTGTTGGTAATGGTCGACCCTAGATAACAAAATGTATCAACACTCTCCAACATCGTGCCATTGAGTTGAATTTCTGGGGCTACATGTGTGCCTTGAGCCAGTACTACTGTCTTTTTGGAGTTTACTGACATGGCGAAAAGGGAGCAAGCCTGAGAAAATTTGTCCACCATCAACTGGAGCTCACTCTCGGAGTAAGCAGCGAAAGCTGCGTCATCGGCATACAGAAGGCTGTCAACGAAAAGATCCTCACGGTTTCTTTTGGATTTAAGTAGAGAGATGTTAAACAGCTTTCCGTCGACCCTCGTATGTAGATGGATACCCTGCTGGTTATCGCCGAAAGCAGTGTTTAATATGAGCGAGAAGTATACACCAAACAGGGTAGGTATATTCTGCATAATAAAGGTCAATTGAATTAAATAATAACAATTAATTTACGAAATTTGGGTTGTGCCATTTTTGCCGCAATAAAGCGATTTCATTCAACGTATTGTTTATCTTTTAAATATTTTGTACCCTTTATGTGTATAACTATTGACATATCTGAGTATTTTGAAAAAATCAAAACACTGATAAAAACAAAAATAAAATTAAAATATGATGACAGTACCTGACAGTGTCAATCACAATCTTTCTTAATTTACTGTATCTGTGACACCCTGTATTTAAGGCTATATGTCACTAGTCCCACCTGGTAAACCTCATTAGGCCTCGGGACCGGCCACTACCCACTATCTACCATTTTGGGTACATAATTATTGAGGGTGATGCTATAACTAAAGTGGGTGCGAGTTATGGGCTTTCGCGGGTTGCTAACTCATAAGCGGTAGCGGACAGAATGTTTTGTAGGTTTATCGTGGATGAATTGAGTTTATGTTTGATGTAAAAAGCTACTGTACGATCGACATCTCTCAAGCCCGTTTTTTTTCGATAATCGCTTGCGCACATTTACAGAAACGGGCGTCACGTCAAGAAAAGAAGACTGCGACGACCGTACATTACTTTCTTATGATAAAAAGTAAAGTTACCCTGTAAGCATCCCATTGCTGGGTAAAGGCCTTATCTCAAGTGTGAGGTAGTATGAACCATACTCCACCACGCGGGCTCAGTGCGGATAGGCAAGGCAAGCGACCAATCTTGCTGTCAGATTTTATCAAGCCGCCAATAGGGCATCTGACTAGGCTTAGCGACTAATATCAACCGATATTAGCCGGGACCAACTGCTTAACGTGCCTTCCGAAGCACGGAGATGCTCGTGCTGTACGTCACTTATATGGTTGGAATGGTGACCCATCCATATTTATATTTATATTTATTTAAAACATAACACTTGCAAGTTTACAGATCTGGTCCAACATACTTACAAGCACCGACCATACACCGACCGCGCCGTAAGTTGCTTATCTTCCAAGATATACACCAAATATACCTGAGTAATAATTACCAAATACGGGATAAATAGAATTCCCCTATTCAATGCTCTTCACAGATAAAAAGGATTTCTCAAAGCAAGAAAAATTGTTTTCTTGACATAATTACTTGCATCAAGAAAAATTCTCTTGATGCAAGTAATTTTTATTCATTTTTAGATATTGAAAGTCTTAAAACAAAAATTATATTTTCTTGATGTAATTTTAAAATCAAGAAAAAAATATTTTCAATGAAGATAAAGTTACATTAATCTAAGAAATTCTTAAGTTATTGCTTTAATATAATGAAATACTTATTTCAAACTGAAATTTTATTAATCACAATAATACAATTCATTCAATGAAGAAAATATTATCTTGAATCATATCTTATGCAAATTGAAAACATAAACTCTTGAACTAATGACATCTAGTCTTGTTTTGAGTAAATATCCTGGTTTGCTACAAAATATTATAGTACCTTGTTTCAATTAAATAAACTATTTAAAAAAGAAAATATTAAATTAAATCAATAACCATTTTTCTAATCTGTAGCATTTTTGTTCTCTGTTTTGAAGGGGAGTGCAATATAACTTGTGGTGCAGTGCTTGTGTTAAGAAGTGCGACGTCGCGACGTGTGTCCACAATGAACGAAACTAACAACATAGTTAACTCTTCTCGAGGCAAATTACATTCCTCCAGAAGTAATAGAAGCTTTTGTGTGTAAGTAACCTTTGATTTTACTGCGACTAAAAGGCTAGGCTAAGGCTTTGATTAGTTCAGATTATTTAGTGTTGTTGAATTGCCCCACCCTTACAAAAATTAAAATTATGTCCATGTCATGTTTTTTTGTGTACTTTTTAGTGAAATGTCACAATACTTCAGCTGTTTTTGTTTTACATTTCAGCAAGTGCTAATGCAACAGAGTTATTCTACAAACTCATTCCAGAGCACCTCAAGGAACTCTGTCCTCATCTTGGGACTCGGATAAAACTATTTTAAATTATCATAGCTCATGTAAGTGCAATCCATTGGCATTTGCGGTTGCGGTGGCGGTCGCGTTGGCATGCACCGCTGCAGCTAAAAGTAGGCAGTGTTAATTTTTTTGTAATGTAAAGAAAGAAAGAAAGAAAGAAAGAAACATTTATTTATTTATTTAATGTACACTTGTTCTAAGTAAACGTCTAAATATTAAGAATTTATGAGGTTCACTTATTACTTTATTATATGGTTAACATCTCTATTGTATTTTGTGTACAAGTAAATACATTTTTATACAAATAAAATGTCTTTTTATTTTATGTAAGCTAACACATTTGATATTTTTTATGTCGGTTCCTTCTATGTTGTCTTTGACTTTCTTTTCAGAAAACGACTCCAGAACTTCCATTAGGATTTCACTTTGGGAGGGTTTCGGCCATTTTTGGGAGTTCCTAAGCCGTATTGAATTAGTATTAGACTTTAAACACGCTTAACACAAGCATTTTCAGACTTATAGCAAGGAACTAATAATATTAAATTAAGAAATATTTTTCCCGGAACAAGAAAGGTTATTCTATATTGAAGGTAGCATAAATTTAAACTTAAAATATTCGATATTGGTATAAGGGACATAATTTCTAATATTTAAATTAACAACTTTGAAATAAGTAAAATTTTTGTTCCAGCAAGATTTATTAATGTTGAAAGAAAAGTTTGTGTAATTAGATTAAGAGTATATTATTTCTAGTGAAGTGATTCATTATCTGAATTGTAATCAATATTTTCTTGAAATCAATATACATCATAAGCTTGCATCAAAATAATTATGAACTTACATTAAGAATACCAATAATTCTTGGTTGAAGATACACTGTTTTAAACCTATCGAGAATTATAATATTTCAAGATAATTAGAGATATCAGTTTAAGATATATATTTTTTGAATGCAAGAAAATATTAGTTTCAATATATATGAGGTTACATAATCTTGAATTAAAGAAATTTGTTTTCATGCAAGAATATTTTACTTCTTCGAAGAATACCGTTTTTTCTGAAGTTTTGACAAAGACAAGTTGCAAAGAAGACAGTTCAAGAAAGTACGAGCTCACATTTTTTCTTTTTTTCTATAATTGAATAGTACAACACATGCATCATGCATGATCTTGCTTGATGCGATCAAAGATAGATACTGTGTGATTATTTAGTAAAATCTGGACTTATAACATTTTTTTTAAAGATTTGAAGCTATATTATAAATACTGATGTAGCGTTACCCGTAGTCCGTAAAAACAAAAAAAAACTAATTGTCGCTCCCGCGCTCGCCTACGCCTATGTTTCCCGAACTATTCTTCACTAATTTATCATTAACTTGTGAAAATATAGCCAGCGGATCCCAACGGTCACGTAAAAGGTCCAACCATGTTATATGTGGCTTAATTTTAGTTTTGCTTCCCTGACACAGTGACTAGGTAAATATAATTTGTGATGTTTTTGTTCCCTAATGGTTTCTGGGTCAGGGATGCTTGGGGTATAATTGACAGGTTTCATATGGCTGCGTTGACATGGTTCATGTTAAGAAATTTTCCGCTAGGGCGAGAAAATTGCATTTGTTTTCTGACTTTGATTTTTGTTTTATACTATGGTTTTTCTATTGAAAAACAGCACGTTAAGGTAAAAACGACGGTATCTTATGCAGTTACAGCGAGATTTCAACAAAAATATTAACAAAGTGATGTGCTGGCGATTGTACATTAACTGAATGTTGAATTGAAAAAATATATTCGAGAAAAATGAAATCCTTTTCGTTATTTTGATGATTTTTATTAGTTAGTAATGCAAAACAGCTATTAAAACAAAGACATTCTTAATTCTTTGCCTTATTCCCAATCAAAAGCTCCGTCCAAATTCTCAGAAACGCTCACGCTTCCAATGATATTGTCAAGCTTAAAATTCGGTGTACTTAAACAAAAAAAAAAACTTGCTTAACTTTTTTTCATCCCCATGGCATAGAAAAACAATCAACCGTTTGGGACAAGGAAGTCTACCATTAAATTGGGTCGAACTTTTCACAAATTTCTCAAAAATATTCATGAAATATACACCGTAATCACTTGCAGAGTGAAAGACTTACGACGGGCAGAAACGAATTTAGAAACATTTTCCCGTTACATTGACTTTAGATAAGAAAAGGTGGACTCAGGGAGAGTTGTTTGCAAATGTGACGTCACTTCTTTTGCTTTAGCAAAATAAAGGAATATATCTCCATAGACTAGTAAGCGGCAAACGAAAACTTCAAATATGAAACGTCATGTAGTATGAAGTAGGACATTGTGAAACAAGCTGTAAGAGAGAGTGATGAGATGGTGACCAAAAATTATATGTATTTACATCTTCGAATACTAGTTATTTAGGGTTGATTTGACGCTGAAGGCTTATCACTTTATAAGCCTTAAGCGTCAAATCAACATCGCCGGCAATAATATTTATATTATGATCGCCGGCCTAGATTTGCTTGTTTCTAAACATTACCAAATATTATCGACAATTTTAATTTTTTTACGATCTCATGATCTATACCAATAAAATGCTTTGTCCTGAACGACTGACTTATTGATTGACTGACTGACTGACTGACTGACTGACTGACTGACTGATGGATCAACGTACAGCCAAAACCGCTAACTGTAGAGACTTGAAACTGGGAGGGTATGTTCTTTGTATGACGAAGGGATCCGATAAGAAAGGATTTTCAGAAATTCCACCCCTAAGGGGGTAAAAAAGGGGTGCAAAGTTTGTATGGGACAACCAGATCCCTTGGTCCAATCTACTTCAAATTTTGCATACACACTCTTTAACAAAATTGACGGAAGACTTATTTTGTATTTTATTTAAATTCATCTCATAAGGGGGTTAAAAAGGGGTGCAAAGTTTTTATGGGGGTGATTTGCTTTGAATTTGATATAAATACTCTTTAGTACTTACGATTAAAATATTTTATATTTCATTTTTGACAGTCATTTGACATATCTGAGACAGAATATTTGACACGTGTTTGTTATTGATGTTGCTCTCGAGAAGAGATTTTATTCCTTAGAAATAGTAAATAATATGTTTTTGTGTTTAAACAGCGTAGGTATCAATCGGTCTGTGCCAGTGTAGATTGCAGATCGTATGTTCATATTTTCGGTGGACATTCTACGCTGCTCCTGTGGTCGAAAGGTGTCCAATCTGGAACTTTTCTGCAAACTTATCGTGGAGGACCTATGTTTAGCAGTGGACGGCTCTTGGATGTTGATGATGATGGTGGCGTAGATCTTTACATAGAATAGTCACTTTTAATTTACGATTTGAATTCAAGAAAGTAGAGTATGTATTCGCTATAACCAATAACCCATACCATAAACAAAGCTCAAATTCAAACTCTTTAGGTAGCGGGAGAAGACTTGAGGGGAGGCTTCTCTCACAGCCTGTATGTGACATGATGCTGCGTAAGCGCAGAGAGTAGACTGGTCATTTTAGTACCCGAAATAACGATACAATTGACTATAGGGCGTACGAAGTATTTCCAATTCGTTGTAAAATAAAAAGATGATATCCCTGGGTAAGTTTGACCATTATAACGGGCTATGTGTTGTGTGTACATAAAATATAAAATCTGTACGCATTCCTTTGTATATATACTGGATGTTTTTGTTTGTTTGTTTGAACGCGCTACTCACAGGAACTATTGGTAAGGCTATAAAATATGATAGATAGCTAATTTATCAGGGAAGGCTATAGTTTAATGCGTATAGGCTTATAAATTTTCGCTACGATCTATGGGAACGGAGTTAAACTAATACGCGCGTATGAAGTCGCGGGCGGGCCGCTAGTAGTTAATAAAAACCTAGCTGTCCAAAAGTTGGACTTAATTCTAAAGACAATCCCTGCCAATCAAACCTTTAGATCATGCAGAGAGGTATAGCAATGGGTGCAGTTAAAAGTAATAACAGAGAAACAAAAACATCAATTAACTTATATTAATACTAACAAATATAATGCTATGTAATTAGTTATAATTTCCGATATTTTCTTTGAATTTTTTTTTGCTAGTACATTTTGCTAACTATGTCCGTCTGCAGCACAAAAAAAAATAGTTTCAATACAACAGTCCACTAGAATAAACCAAAATCTGTCTTTATTTCATACCGTAGCGAACATAATTTAGTTTCCCCAACCCTTCACACCAGCATTTAACCCTTATCACCAGGGCATAAGCGACTAAGTCGTGTAATTCTCAATTGCTTGGTTTTTTGTCACAACCTCCTTTGGGAATACCCTTGCTAATAACATCAGGAATTGACAGACTTCTATTGACTGGACTTAAGGTCCACATTTGTCCGTAATAAGTCAACAAGGACAAACTTGTACATTAGCTTGGTGGGACCAGAAATTTCATGGACCACTGAACATTTATGAAAAGTTACGGAACCCTAACATTATAGTGGAGGTCAGTTTGGTCTTTGAACTGACTGAGCAAAACTTTAGATTACTTTTTTATACTGGGGTGAGGGTGGAAATCTGAAACAGTCACAGTGTTATTTGAGATGGATATGAAAATCAAAGCAAATTTTTTTTAAACATATAAAAAAACCGGCCAAGTGTGAGTAGGACTCACGCACTGAGGGTTCTGTGGCAACTTTAACTGAATAAGAGGTCCAAGCCAAATTACTACAATATTTTATTTTCAGTTCAACAAACATGACATATAATCAAACATTGCCGAGCAAGTGATGTGAAAAAAAAACATAATCGTTACTTAGTAAAGATGTGCCTTCTATATTCACGCTAATAGATTTCTTCAAACCAAACAATGGATTTAAAAGGTTACCAAATCCAGGGTTCTATACATTCAAGAGGTCTTTTAACACGTTGTAAGGAAAAACTTACTGTTATTACTATTCAATACAGTGGAAAACCAGGTTAACATAACCATTAGTGTTCAAGGAATAAGAGCTAAAATCGCGTAGTAGCGCTTTACCGACTGTATACATCGCCAGTTTTCTTTACGATAATGTGACTGCTCTATAAGATTTTATTAGGGATGGTATGCCAATGGACTGTTAGGTATCGGAACTGCGTTAAAATATTCCGGTGCTTAAGCACTGGGAACACGTTAGTGTAAGATGTTCATAATGATCTGAAATCATTAATATTTCGAGTAATTTTCGAAAGAAAATCAATTAAAAGTCAGTGATAATCACGCTAAATATAGACGCGAGAAGCAACAAAATTGAGATTTTCTTAATCAATTTCAACAGATTTTTATCTGAAAATTTAACATTAATCAAAGAAAATCACTTGCCATATTGACGTGAATGATCAAAAAATAAGGCGCGTTTTACAATTAGTCGCATTTTGATGGTGTTTCGTTACCGCTCTTTTTATTTGCTTGGTGAATACTGTAAACAATTTTGACATTCCTTTTTAACGAAATCAATCATTTTAAAATAAGATTAACGATGTCATACCGACGGCAGACGGCACCTCTTGCAAGCGGCTGACATTACTTTTGTTATAGCAAATTGCCATCCGGTTGTGTGTACGATAGTGTGTTCCAAAGATCCAAAGATAAAAACATATATAACTGTTATTGTATAGTTATAGTTTATTAACCGACTTCAAAAGGCAAATGTTCCATCCATGTGCTACTATATGTTGTTGTTATGTGTATGTTTTTATAAACTGTAAAATCTATGCATATTTGAATAAAAAGTTTTGTAATCAGTTCTAGATAGCATAAATTGTACAATTAATACGCCAGTATGTTAATTTGATTGTAAGAGTATAATATTGAGTTTATATTGTATCCATTTTCTCAGAAACGTACCAAGGATTTGAAAATATTTAATATTCATTCCAAAAACCTTTTAACCCCAGTCCCTTGCCTTCAAAACGATTATTTTAATTTATCTAAAAATGTATTTTCGTTTAGAATTACATTTTAAAATTGAAACCGCTCTTTGTTTCCAGTTTGCGATTAAATCTTTCCCGGAAAATATTATTTTAAACGAAGCAAATCCAAAGTGTCAGAATGCCAATTTAAAGTGACAATATGAACAAATTCAAATAATGAGAATCAGTAAGCTCAAGTGGCAAGGGCAGGGCACATAGCGCGAAGAACTGATGGCCGTTGGGACAGATCCAAAGTGTCAGAATGCCAATTTAAAGTGACAATATGTACAAATTCAAATACTGAGAATCAGTATAAGCTCAAGTGGCAAGGGCAGGGCACATAGCGCGAAGAACTGATGGCCGTTGGGACAGATCCAAAGTGTCAGAATGCCAATTTAAAGTGACAATATGTACAAATTCAAATACTGAGAATCAGTATAAGCTCAAGTGGCAAGGGCAAGGCACATAGCGCGAAGAACTGATGGCCGTTGGGACAGATCCAAAGTGTCAGAATGCCAATTTAAAGTGACAATATGTACAAATTCAAATACTGAGAATCAGTAAGCTCAAGTGGCAATGGGCAGGGCACATAGCGCGAAGAACTGATGGCCGTTGGGGCAGAAAAGTTCTAGATTGGATACCCTTCGACCAAAGGCGCAGCGTAGGATGTCCACCGACAAGATGGACAAACGACCTTATAAAGATCGCAGGATCACACTGTATGCAAACCGCTTGTGATCGGTCGCTGTGGAAACTGGAAAACCGTAGAGAAGGCCTATGTTCAGCCGTGAACGTCCTTTAGCTGATAATGATAATGTACAAAATTATAAAAACGTTGCTGCACCACATACATTGCTCTGACCAGCTTATGCAGTAGTGTTATGGAAATCAGAAACAACGGTAGTACCGTAACACCGAGACCCAACAAACAGTTCTTTTTTCAAATTTTTCTATCAAAGATTGAAGATGAAAAAAGGAACAGAGTAAAATTTAAACGGTTTTTTCGATCAATTCTTAAAAAAGCATTTTGACCTAGACTAGAACACAAACTAAATTGGATTAAGCAGCCATTTTTCTCTATTTTAACGACCTCGCTGTTATAATGACTTGAAACCGTAGCTTTATATCAGTCGATGTTGGGCTTTGCTTCGGATACTTTCGGATTGGTATACTTTAGTTTTTGGTCATTGTACTCTTCAAATGCTTTAATCGGCTACCGACAGTTTTTAAGGTGCCATAGTCCAACAGGGAACCCTTATGCTTACATACATACGGAACCCTTAGTGCGCGAGTCCAACTCGTACATAACGATGTATACCAAGTTAGAAGGTTAACAACCAAAAATATTTTACCTGATGCGCTAAAGAGATGACTGTAATTCTCCTTTATTTATGCGAACTTGCTTGACCAATGTGATTTGTAATTAAAGATTTATCTGGCTATTTATTACTTTAATTTATTCATTTTCGTGTATCTATCATTACACTTTTGTTTTATAAATTGCACTTGTAAAAAGCAACCGTGACTCTGTGACAGACGAGGAATCGAACCCCGTGTCTTACGCTATCCAAGCGTATGCCTATACCACTCGGTTACCGTCACATTAACAAGCCTGTTGAATTACTAATATTAATAAGGTACATGGTAGCAATCCCGTATCTAGCTATTCTAAAGCCTGTTGAATTTTGCAAGCGCTTTCTTTTAACGCGTAGGCAGCGTGACCTCATCACTGTTGCGAGATTGCTCTCACAATATCCGAAGAGAAATATTTTTACAAAATTGTAATAATCGATTAAGCCAATTTATAGTTGATTTATTCCTCGTCTGTCACTGAGTCACGGTTGCTTTTTAAAAGTAAAATTTATATTATTAAGTTTGTATAGTGACAAAACAAAAATCACCTTTCTTTTTATCTGAAAAACGGTAAAATATCCGATTTTATCGGATATCACTAAGAACATCCCTAATCATAACTCCTGTAGGATACGAACGATAGTTTTCTTAGAGAACCCTGAGTGCGGGATGAAATAATAACTAGCTTGAAATTAGTTCAACGCTATTAAAATGTTTTAAGGTCTACGCACACTGGGACGTAGTGTTGTACGGAACCAAACTGATTACAATACAATTCGGTGTGACGTTTTTTGATTGTTGACTGTTCAATAAATTGGATAGTTTCCTGCAATCACCAATACTTCAACGACCTCAATATTTAAAGAAAATACATTATTTTAGGGTAATTTTTATTGATATTTTTTTAATTATTTGCTTTTTTTATAGATCTGTAAATAGTAAAAAGTGCATCTGTTGAACATACAAAATTATGAAATCATAACTTCAAATCGCCATATAAATCTTGGAATCTAAATCTTAACCTAGATTTTTTTTTCTATTTAAACAAAAAAGCACGTCGACAGTCATTGGTGGGGGGCAATTATAGGCTAATTGCCCCCATTGATTGATTGATTGATTTCTAAAACTATCGCTTGTTTTGCCAGTGTCAATATAGTTTTCTGTGTGACAGAACCATTATTATTAAATTTCCGAAAACTCTTTTGTTTATTATCAACAGTTTTTTTTTGCTTTTTTTAGTTTGAGTTTAGATTGATGTAATGAAAATGTTCGCTTAAAATTAAATTGTTGCAATGGCTCGTCTCTGGAATTTAAATGTTAAAGTTTGCATAACAGATGTGGTCAACAATTTTATGCGAAACCAGTTTCCCATGTTTTTCCGGGGAAACATTGAAAATGTTTGCATAATTTTCTTTTGATGAGATGAATCAATTTGCTAGTGTGGAACTCATTATTTTAACCCCTGACGCAAAAAAGAGGAATGTTATTAGTTTAACGTGTCCCTAACAGATGAAACGAATTCCGTTATTTTTAGGGTTCCGTAGCCGAATGGCAAAAAACGGAACCCTTATAGTTTCGTCAAGTCTGTCTGTCTGTCTGTCTGTCTGTCCGTCCGTATGTCACAGCCACTTTATTCTGAAACTATAAGCGTCACTTAGCTGAAACTTGGTAGGTAGGTGTATTTTGATCACCGCTTTCCGATTCAGATACAAAAAGTAAGAAAAAATAATATTTAAGGGGGGGCATACATGAAACTAAAACCTAAAAATATTTTTTTTCTCAAACCTATGCGTGTAGTGTCTATGGATAGGTCTTTTAAATTGATGTTGAGGTTTCTAGAACCATTTTTTTCTAAAAGTGTAAGGTTTGAGATATAGACGCTTCCAAAGTGGTAAAATGGGCGCCCCCCCATCTAACTTTTAAACTAAGAAAGTGAAAATTTTGAAAAAAATATGTGATGTAGATCTCAACAAAAACTTGCAACGAAAATTGGTTTGAAAGAGATCGGACCACTAGTTTTTGAGATATTGCACATTTTTATCAACCGCAAATATAACTTTGTTTTTCAAACAAACACTATGAAAAACAAAGTTATTTTTGCTGTCGCAATATATTGTGATGTTTTCGTTAAGTGACAGTAAGTGGACCCTGAATTCAGTTAAGGGTGGCACGGAACCCTCAGTGCGCGGGTCCGACACGCACTTAACCGGTTTTTTTTGTGTTATAGGTAATTTTCTGCCGAATGTTCTTAACCATGTTTCAAAGATTTTTTTTTTAATAAAGTAATTACGTTAAATTTTTAGTAACTTGCGATTTTGGGAGCAATTTTTTTTATACGGACGAGTGTAATAGAGAAAATTTTTACATTTAAAATGTAAAAATTTGGTTAAAATAGTTTTACTGAAGATCAACTTTCGCATACATATTACATACACTAAGTTCACATAATGTGATCTCATTCATTGTTGTACGAAGCCATTGCTCTCCCGTATCTAATTGAACATAGCCCTTTAAAAAACAAATAAAAACAACGACGCAATAAAAAACTTTCCGACGCATATTACGAAAACACACGTACCCACCATCTACCTATATACGGAAGGGACAATGCCCAAATCCGGGCCTACGCTTTAATTTTACTAAGTGCGAAACTTTTCCCGATTTCCCCGAATCGCATCGAAAAATGGGAAAGGTAAAACAATTCTCGAGGGGGCAATTTGGATAAAGAGTCTTCTAACGGCCGAGATTTGGAGCAGACATCCCAAGGGTGGCCTCGCATTTTTGGATGCTTTTAAAAAGCAGTTTCAGATTTTGACCTATTTTTAGTATCTACAGATACAAGTTGTCATTGTAAAATTACGTGGGGCCAATACAGGAACAAACCGATGCTATAGTTTTGATATGATATTGTCATATTCTGTATGAAACACTGTTGAAATTATAATATTTTGTACACAATGTTAGGACACTAGTTTGATAGTGAATTTGAGATTAGGTATAAAATATAACCAGAAAAAAATAAGGGCTACGAAAAAAGTTAAACTTTTCCCATCTAATTACAAATAGTTATATGGTCCCGTTTTTACCTTTTGGGAACGGAACCCTAAATAGGTAGCATCAGGCTTAAGCAAATTTTTTTTCCCAGCCTGTACTGTCCCACTGCTAGGCAAAGGCCTTCCCCAAGCTACTCCACGTGTCCCTGTCGGCGGTAAGGGTTTGATTAAAATTACCAATTAAAAATGTATACGCCCATTATTGAATGCTATAATTTTGGCAAATTTTGTCATTTGTCCGTCAATACCTTGTTTCAAGTCTGGTATTAAGTTATTGGAATAAGTTATGCACAAAAAGTAAGTCCAGTATCCTTACTTAGGTATTCGCCCCCAATTTTTTTGGCACCCAGCCCAACTTCTCAGCAATTCTACTGAACCGATGTTGACACTTATTATTACTGCAAAGTAGTGCAAATGGTAACATCCACTGTCATTAGGACTTTTCACAAGTTTTCTCTGCTAACCTTCTTTGTGTAACTTCATTCGGATGCACTAAGGATAGTTGACTCTTTACTCAACTGATTTTTTTATGTTGTTATTTGCGGTTGAGTATTTGCGATTGTGCTTGATTTGAAAAAAAAAAAACTTTTATCAAATGTCAGAATGACTATTTTACTGACGATTCGTTAACACTTTCGTGGACGTAAATCCAGACACAATTTTATTGTTGTGGGATGCTCAATGTCCACTAAAGTGTTAAAGTATTTTTTCTTGAAAACATGCACAGTTTGAATATTCAACCGTTGGTAACGACATTGAACCATAAGTTGAGTTAACTACCGCTCACGCAACTGGACCTAAATATTACACTGTTATGTTAGCGGTGAATTGATTCAAAAATCGCTTATCTGCACAGGCTATGTAATTGAACTGAATCGTTATATTGTTGTTATTATAAGTTATACGAATTTGTATCTCTATCAATTTCTCTGACATTGACAATGACAGAAAGACGCGTTGTCATTTCAACGTCGAGCAGATTAATTTATTTGCTTGAATTATGGTACATAATGATAGTACTTACAAACAAAGTCAAAGTTGGCACATTTTACCAGAAGCTGGCATGCTTCTGAAGAAAAACTACCTTAATCAAATGTCAAAATGGCTATTTTAATGACCCTTGGTTAAGGTATTTTTTCTTCAAAACACACACAATTATAAATATTCAACCGCTGGTGACGTAACTTTACCATAACTACGGATCAAAAAACTGGCCCTTAGTCTTTAGTCAGTTCCAACATTAATTGAACAGACAAGCGTAGAAACCCAAATTATCCCAACCATACATTTTACAACGATTAATGTTTTTGCAAATGTCAACCGCTGGCCCTTAAACTGTTATTTATCTTTCTAATAAATTCTTGTATATTTTGCCTTTTGTTTTCAAAGGGAATATATGAACATCGCGTTTAATTAATTACTAATAAGGTAATTAGCTTGTTGCCTCGAATTCGTTTGTACAGGATTTAGCTTTGCTAATAAATAATGTTTCTTGTTTTCTTTCGTGATAAGCGTTACGTATTATGATTTTGGTACAAACAGGTTTGGTAATTAGTTTTCATACTGAATTTGTGTTTATTTCGACGACATATTACCTACTTTTTTGTACCTAATACGCTTGTCGAGTATGATGGTTACACTACCATGGGGTAGTCCATCTCATGATACATTATTTTTTTTCTTAAATTTTATGACATCAGCATCATCATTATCAGCCAAAGAACGTCCACTGCCGAACATAGGCCTCCCCCACGGCTTTGCACAGCGACCGGTCAGTAACGGTCTACATCCAGTTTGATCCCGCGATCTTTACAAGGTCGTCTGTCCATCTTGTCGGTGGTCGTCCTACGCTGCATCTTTGGTCTAAGGGTCTCCAATCTAGAAATTTTCTGCCCCAACGGCCATCAGTTCTTCGCGCTATGTGCCCAGCCCATTCCCACTTGATCTTACTGATTAATGTAATAAATTCTAATTAATCCTATTTCAAACAAATAAAAAATTTACAGTTTTAAGTTTCAAAAAAGTATGTAAAATTTTCATTTGATATTTTTTTCTGGTCTGATTATCATAAGAAAACAAAATACGGTCAACTTAATAATGAGGGGTACTTTTGGAGTAACCCATATTATCGTCCTTTGCAAACATGTTCGAAAATTCAACAAATCTCGGAAACAATGATTAAAACACGTTATAAAACATATTAATTAGGTAAAAGAACAAATTAATTAATGATTAACTCGAAAGGAGTTTTAATATAAAAAGTTTCGAGTCTCTGGAATGTTCAAAATAGGTTAATTTACATGTTATAAGTTAATAAAAACATAAAGAGAATGTTAACCTTACTATCCTAGTGAGCAGGAACTAATACCTTAATTTTGTTAAGGTAAGTTAATATGAATTAATTTGATAATTTTAACTTAACTGATTATACAGGGTGTCCCATAAGTAGTGGTTCAAGCGAAAAACGTAGATGGATGAGGGCATGATCTATCAGAATAGGCCAACATGGGTTACGAAAAGTCTCGATGTTTAAGAGTTATTCAATAATTATAATTTTTTTCAAAAATTCGACTTACGTCCCTTTAATATTTTAAAATCATAATAATTCAGAAAAACATTAATTTTCGCAGTATTAATAAAATAACGAAAGCGATGTAAGTAGAATTTTTTGAAAAAAATATAAATTATTGAATAACTCTTAAACCATGAGACTTTTCTTAACACGTTCCGGGACACTGTTCCAGACACAATAGATGTTTTATTGTTTTCACGCCTGTAGGCGGTCACTGTCCCGGAACGTGTTAACCCATGTTGGCCTATTCTGATAGATCATGACCTCATCTATCTACAATTTTCGGTTGAACCACTACTTATGGGACACCCTGTGTTATACAGGGTCTTTCAAATTTATGGTTTCATTTTTTAAATGATGAATTTTCTTTTGTCGTGCAATATATGAAATAGTTAAAAATAACTCAGACGAGACCTTAGTTTTATTTGTTTAAACATCTCTTTGTTTCGATATTGTCTGGCGTCGCCTTTGAACCATTGAATTAAGAATATGTAAAACATCTCCAATAAATTGTATTTTATTTAGATAAGTACACAATAAGTTTTAAAAATAACTACTCTTGACTATTCTGAGAGCAGTTGAATTTTTTTGATATTATATTGTTTGAAATAACTTAATTATTATCTTGTTTAAGAAATTCGTGTTTAAACTTCAAAGGGTACGTATTATATTGCGTTTATTTCAGTCGTTTGACTTGATATTTTAAAATAATGAGTTATTAATGTAATTTCAACACACATACCTACTTATACAGGGTGACTTTGAAAACATTGGCAATATTTTAAACTAAGAACCTACTCATGATTCATAGTCCTTTCCACATATGTAAATGAAAATCAATTGTTATAGTATTTCTTTTAGTATTTTTTTAAACAACATAATTAATTATAAATAACGATTGTTAAATGCGTAAAAAGCAATCTACATAATAATCAGCATCCACTCGTAGGGAAGTGGCGACGCAGAAAAAGTCACATTTTGTTTACCTTTTTAAATTCAATATCCCATTGTCGCTGCGCCCTTGTTATCGAGTGTTGTGTCTACGGTCATGAGCGGAGCGGGAAGCTATTTTGGTATGGAGGAGCAAGGCAAAAATGTTTGGAAAAAATTATACCGGCAGATGTTGGTAATTGTGATCATGTTTGATGATTAACAGCTGTTTTGTTCCCTCGAAAATCGATAATTTTGAGGGCATAGCAATGTTTTATAAGGCTTAACTTTCCTTTGTAACACCATACCATAGAAAGGCAAAAGGATGACTTTGGCGGCCTATACGTGGACGAGTTGTCGACGCGCACCACTAGATGGCGCTGGGAGTAACTTTACTCGCACTATAGTTCTCGTCTCTTCGTTTACTTAAGAGCCTCCACCTAATAATTAATTATGTGTTGTCCTATGTTCATCGTAGACCCCGTCTACTGGTGCAAACTTCTGCTCCCACATCAGCTCAGACAGTTAGATGAAGGCTTCAGCTTGAAGCCAGCTGCACGTTTAGCTGCATCTCCTTAGAGGTCGACTGAATCGAACGCTTGCTACGGTGCTCGGGTACAACTCTGTTATCGTTTGGATGATCTAATAAACGACTACTGAGGCGTATTGAAGTCATTTTCCATCGACCACCCTAGCCACTCTTTTTATACCCTTCAATTTCATGAAGTTGATAAAGAGAGAGAAAGTATTTGCGAGTATGCGTTCTCTGATACAGAAAAAAATCGACCGCGATTCTCTCCATGTGACTTAACCCGTCAGATTATTGTGCAATAAGTGCTGCATCTGACGATGGTGTTAAAGTACTAAGCACTTTACCTTGCAACTCTGATGAAGATATATCTTTTAATGTAAAAAAGGTATGTATATATTATGCATTAATGTAAAAAAGTCGCTTTATATTTAACGCTCTTTGGTGCAGGTATTTGGAAAGCGAAATAAAAATTCTAACAAGTCATACAACATTTACTTAATTTTTTTCATGATGCGTACTGTCTTAACCTTGTCGTACATTAGCTTACTTCGTACCCATTAGAAACACAATCACTTTATTATGATAAATAAAACTTCTCTTGCACTTTTTACCGTTTATGAATCAAGATAAGAAAGACTAGTAGATCAAAATACTTAGTTTTAAAAATTAAAAGTAAAAAACCATAGATAATTTAAATAAAGTTTATTGGCTGTCGCCAACGGTAAAATTGATATTTTTATCTTTTTTACTAAGGTTGGGAATATCCGCTAGATTATTTTTCCCACAATATCCGCACCCTTACATCCGTAGCAGATAGGTAAAACCTTCGACCTTTGATTGCGACGCGATTCGGAATCTGTGCGCATTCAGCGAAGCCTACGTCCATTTTTCAAGGCTCTACTGTACCGGAAGTCAGATATTGGTGGTGAAATACGTGGATATTTCAGCTGATGACCGGTGGTTTTGATGACAGAAAAAATCTAAAAACTCAGTAGGACTCAAATATATAAAAGAAAGGATTTATTCAGGGATTTCAGGGTGTAATAGAAAGGTGCAATGAATGTTATCAGATTCAAGAACTAGACTCTTGTCTTTTTTAAAAAAAAGAACTAAATTAGGTTAGATATTGTAGTGGTTTTCTTTTTGCATTCCACACCGAAGTTTAAAAACTGAGAGTTTAATATATATTGTACTTCTAAAAAGCAACTTTGTCAGACGAGGAATCGAATCCCGTGTCTTCCGCTATCTGGGCGTATGCCTTTACCACTCGGCCACCGACACATTGGCAAGCCTGTTGAATTTTGCAAGTGCTTTCTTTAACGCGTAGGCTGCGTGACCTCATCAATGTTGCGAGATTGCTCTCATAATTAAAGGTATACGCCTGGCACAAAATGTACTAATAAATAATAAAAATACGCACGTATATTGTAAATCCGACCATTCGCGTTATCAAGAAGAACAAACTAAAATAATGGCTAAATTTACACTGTTTACTCCGTTTCTGTTAGCTTCGTTAAACAGAGCTTTCGGTAACTTTGCCTAACTGGTACACGGTTTTAACTGTTTGATAAATAAAGAGCTTTTCATACAGGTTGCACTAATTCAGCCGTTCGGCTTGTAGAGCGCCATTTAAACTGGGCGTTTTACTAACCAACGGTGGTGCAAGTCATAAGAGATTGAGCTCAAATAATTTAGAATTTGAACTTACCAATTTCGTAACCTTTACTATAGTTATCTTTCACACTGTTCTCTATAATTTATTAATAAATAGGTAATCTTATTGTTTAACTTCAAAACATTAATTATGATTCTGCTTGTTTCAGGTAATTTCAATGCCAAAATAGCCGCAAGTCAATCGACAGCCATCGCCATCTAGCGGTACGGAGTGGAACCATATGTACGGTCTCGCGTCTTACATACATACATAATAAAATTGCTGCGAGTAAACCGACAGGCAGCGGTGAGTAGCGGTACCGTATAAGCATGTCTTACAGTAGCAATTCGTGGTTTGCACGGTATAGTAACTTGCACCAGTCCGCAGTTACCAGCAGACCCTAATCCCAGTAGTTAGCCTTTGAGATTCGACTCGCTCGGTTATGGAGAGCGCATACCGGACTGGCCGCTCGTTGCGTGATAGCTCAAAAAGAACAGCCACTGATTATGACGCAAATTGTTATAAAATTACCGTTTAAGTGAACCAAAACGCCAAATACAATCAATACCAATGTCGTGAAAAGATTTTAAAACCTCTGTATTATCTGCAGAAGTAAGAAGTCGGTAGATTTAAAAAATAATACTTTAATACTATCTGTGGTTCATGGAGATTAATTTTCAGCTTCATAAATAACCTCCTTATTTCAAAGTGAAATCATAACCTAACCTAATCTAGATTTCTATAACAAGATTTTTAATAAAAAACAGACTTTCTGATACACACTTTATTTAGAATTATCTACATTAATGGATGAAAAAGTTAAATAAGCCTTATACCTAATACAATAAGATATACCATACTGATAAACATAATTGGGATTATTTTTTATTGGCAAATTAGCTGTATTGAAACCAATATACGAAACACCAGCATGTGTATTATTTACACAGTCAGGAGTAGCCATTGCAATAGAAAGATCAGCAATACTTTTTTTAGAATTCAATTGAGCAGTTTCAATACGTTTTTTACAACGTGGATAATATGTCCATTTAAATCTACAACCATTACGCAATTTCAAAACTTTACAATTCTCATAATTAGCCTGTATTAAAGGTTTGCCAAATGACCCATGGTTATTTTGTATATAAAACAATACTTCAAACATAGAAAAATAATAACCTTTAGTATCACCATCGCTCCCAATACATAGATCGTACAACTTTTCAATTTATGAACTCAAAACGCTAACATAAAAATATTCTAACAATTTATCTCTTCTATTTGAGCTATGCATGTTTTCAGCGGGGCAGATCTGAAATTTTGCTGAGCTCTCATTTGGGCATGTCGCAGTCAGGCTGTGAAGCTGGTCACGAGCTGAATAAGGCATTTAAGCCATCCGCTGACATGACCACTATTATAATTCTACAGGCAGACTTACATAAGAGACTTGTTATTTTGTGGAGAATGAGAGTTTAGGTTTTATACTTTTATGAAGTGACTAGCGGTCACAGCGAATTTCGTTTCGCCCCCAGCCCCGTCCCGCCCCGGCCCCGTTTTATGGGAATTTTCTTTGCTATAAACCACACGGAGTCCGAGACCTTTCCAACAAATGCAAAACCGTGGAAATCGGTTCGTGCGTTCTGGAGTTATAGCATCAGGAAGAAAAACCCAACTTTTTTTATATAGAAGATTTGTAAAAAATATTATTTTAAAAGTAAATTTTACAAATTCTTGTGGCTAAACAAGGCATAGACTCCTTAAATTTGATTCCGTTTCTTTCAATATATTTTTTATTATTTTGATCCCCCATATTCTAAAGCTGTTAAAACTGTCTTTTAGGGTATAGCAATTGTTAAGTAGTTTTGACACAAACAATTTCCGAACCAGGAGATGGCCACACCACATTTTTCCTTATTTTTTTGTTTGTTTTGTTTATTTCCTTTTTTCTTTGGTTTTTTCTGTAACCAAAAAATGGTCACTCCATATTTTTCCTATTTTTTTTTGTTTTTTTTTAGCTGGCTGTAATGACTTCCTTAATAAAACGCAGTGGAAGTTTAAAAAACTTTGTGGCTCACAAACAGTCGAGTCAGCTGGGTCCGAAATCCAATTAAAACTGTCCAGAGCGCATTCATTAATTTACTCTTAATTAAACATAGACTAGGTCTAGTTCAGACCGTATTTATGTTGAGCGTTCACTATTCCGCACCGGCCGGATCACACTTTCCTGCTGTATGGATGTACTATAATAGGAGCATTTTTTTTAAATATGCCTTTTTAGGGTTCCGTAGCCGAATGGCAAAAAACGGAACCCTTATAGTTTCGTCAAGTCTGTCTGTCTGTCTGTCTGTCTGTCCGTCCGTCTGTCCGTCCGTATGTCACAGCCACTTTATTCTGAAACTTTAAGCATTACACCGTTGAAACTTGGTAAGTAGGAGTATCTTGTTCACCGCTTTACGATTCAGATGCTAAAAATTAAAAAAAAAATGTTATTTAAGGGGGGCTCCCATACATGAAACTCAAACCTAAAAAATTTTTTTTACACAAACCTATACGTGTGGGGTCTTTCAAAATGACATTGAGGTTCCTAAAACCATTTTTTCTAAAAGTCTAACGTTTGAGATATAGACGCTTCCGAAGTGGTAAAATGGGCGTCCCTCCCCATCTAACTTCTTAACTAAAAAAGTGAAAATTTTAAAAAAAATATGTAATGTATAGCACATCTTCAACAACCGCAAACATAACTTTGTTAGTCATACAAATACTATGAAAAACAAAGTTATATTTGCGGTCAACAATATATTGTGGTATTTTGGCTAAGTGGAAGTAAGAATCTCTAATTCAGTTTAAGTTGGCACGGAACCCTAAGTGCGCGAGTCCGACTCGCACTTGGCCGGTTTTTTAACCAGTAATCAATGCTAAAAGGTTTTAATTTATTATAATGAAAAACTTATTGTTATTTTCTAACAAAATAAATCGAACCAGCAGTGCGATTCTGTAAGAGCTCATATGTTACTTCGTATCTGAATCCGCCGTGAGTTTTGTAAATGGCATTCTGTAAACTCGATTGATTATTCGCACATACGCTAGCGCCACCCTTGCGAGTGCGGGAGTGAGTAAAACTAAATTGACCTTGAAATATAGTATGGGATGACATAATATCTGGTATTCTGTAAGGTAAATTCATCATCACTTCGATGATCACACCGCACTCGAACACGAATAGAAGTGTCAGATAAAAAGTTAGTATTTTACGAGTGATAACAGACGTGATCCTTATTAAATAAGTCATTTTTTAATAATTAAGTGCTAAAAAGCTGTTTTTTAGACGTGTTTGCTATGTGGAAAGGTGTAATATGTTTTTTTTTACTAAAATCTACTAGAGAGATAATAAATAACCTAAGTAAAGGATTTCGTTAAAAATATCTATTAGTCTATTAAATTAATATCTTGTAGTGGCTTAGTTTCATCAAAATCTATTCAGAACTTACTTCCTACCTACCTACCAAGTTAATTTTTGTGTTGAAGAGTAACACCATAATCCTCTCTTACTTTCACTTGTATTAGGTACCTATTATTCGGATAAGATTTATGAAATGAAGCCGCTTGTAGGAAATAAATAAATCAAATCAATAAAACTACATTTATTTATGTACAATTTATTTAAATAGCTCCTGTTAAAAACTCTTCCCATCGCATTCACAGTTTAAGCTTTTTGACATTACACTCCAAAAAGGAATATAGGATTTGTTAGTTGGGTTGTAGAACTTCTCTATTGGATATTTGATTGGATCTGTTTGCCATTAAGACAAAGGAGGCACAAAACAAGAACCTGATGCTGAAATAAAAAAAAAATATTACATAAAAGACTTGCACAAGGTATTCATACCCTCAATAAAGGGAATTATTAAAAAAGCCTATGAAAATCTGTAAAGGTAGCATCCTGAATTATCTACGCTAAATTAGTTTCGCTTGAGTATTTTTTTATTTACGGAAACTACACTTGGAACAATTAACTCACAATAATGAATCAAGCCAAGAAGCCAAGTTAAGATTTCCATAGTAAATGTACAAATCATGTAGTATATCAGATACAAAAACAAATTTATGATTCAAAAAATGATTTGAATGCCTAATTATGTGGTTACAACACATGCCTTATACAATACAAACATAAAAATACCTGTTTCATTATCATTTGCTAGCAGATTTATTAAGACAATAACTGAGTTATAGATATACCAACACATAAAAAAATTCTGACCACTGGGGTATTAATCGCTTGGGCATTATTTGGTAATTGTTTTAACTTAACCTCATCCGTATTAACTCCTCTTCATCAGTATAAATATCTTTGCCAAAAAAGTAGGGATTTAGATTTTATAATCAAAGTCATTACTAATTTACCAAGTTGAACATCACTTGTATAATCTCAAGTAGGTACTTAAAATATTGTTTAACTTATAACTTATTTTTAAGAAGTTTAGCAAAATACTGACCTTGATCCACTGTCTGCACTGTTTGTATGGTGCTGATTAGCCATTAAAGCGTCAAAGTCGAGCTATTCTTCCCATTCTATAGGCGTCGACTTTGTCCTCTGTAATTATTTGGTCCCAAGAACCTCTTGGATAAGCCAGGATTTCCTTTCATAACTTCTTTTAGCGGATCAGATATTGTGTCCCACTCGAACTCCTGAAGTAAATTTAGAAAACGAATGAACTATCGCCGTAACATAAACATCGTTTAACAAGTTTCACAACTACAAAATATACTTACTTCTTGGTAATTTCAAAGTATTGGGCTTTAATACCTTTTAAAACACACAAAATAAACCATTGAATCACAAAACCAAAACAAAACAAGTTTGACAGTAGTTTTTTTTTATCTCCTTCGTTGCACGCTAAGGAGGTATTAAGTTTGGTTAGGCCACCAATTTTAGATTATTTTACTAAAGTAAAACTGACTCATTATTTTTTCAAATAAGCAATAAGAGGTACTAAGAGCGTAAACTGATGTACTAATGCTTAAATCTTAACATTTATACACTAAAAGCTAGAATCGAAAAATCTCGACTAACATTGTGTGAAGTGCGTCGACCACGCGTCGCTTTGTAGCTCACTTCACTTCGCAAGTGCCTATGTGATGACTACAGAATGCCAATTCAAGGTCATTTTAAAGCTAATGCGAAGGGACAGCGGTAAACGGTGTGAGATGCGGAGTGATGGATGAATTTTATAGAATTGACCTGCAGCAGTGTATTGCAAACAATTGTGTCCAGTCATAGAACTTGACATTGTCATTTACTACAACGAGTTAGAATTCTCAGACTAGTAAAATTCTACAGAGCGTTTAGCCTCGCGTCGTTTGAGCTTTAGCCATCCAGCCCTGTAGATTCGGCAGACATTTTTTGAACCCTTGATTGGGATCTGGATAGCCCGGGATAGTGAACACCCAACTTATCAAAATAGACTATCTGGGTATCCGGTAGCAGCCATTTCAGATGTTTTACAGCTAATAAGCCCCGGGCATCTGTTCTCTTAATTAGTTTTGTCGGGATAATTTGATTGTCCCCCCGTGGCTTGTAGTCCTGGCTTTGAGAGGGCTTAGCTGTATTTTTGTTGTAAACATAATGGTTGTCTTTACTCGAACTAATTAAGGGCTATTTTCTGTACAAAAACATACCAATGTTTATAATGTCAAAAATTGTAGGCCTTATGCAGAAAACGGAGAAAACTTATTTTACATAAGTACTGTAAGTTATACTGTTAGTGTTGAAAAATATTCTAAATCACTAACCTTTCTTCTAACAAAAACATCCTTGACCACGTCAGTAACATTAATCATATCGAGAGTTGACGGAAATCAAAATCGGTAAATCACTTCTCAATAGATAAAAAAGTTGCTGACATTCTAGAACATTACCAGGTATTTGTTCTAACGCTTGCAGTTCATTTTTTATCCGGTGAAAATTAACATTTTCTTATCGTATTTCATCGATATTGGATCACAGCTTGGCACTTGGCTTTTTGCCAAGCACAGCCAGCGTTTAACGGGCAAGCTGCGAAATCATTTCTGGACTTGGCCAAGGTTTTTTTAATTGAGGTTGTATATTCAACTGACTGACTGCCTCTTTGGTGAAGCGGTAAGCTAGCTGGTTGCTACACATAAGGTTTTTTTTATCAAAAGTTCATTGCTATCCAACCTGATACTTTTAACCCTTAATCCGTCATTAAAAAAAACTGTATGTAGACTCAGAAGGAGCACTTATACACGTCCCTACTACAGCTTCGGTACAATTTTGGGCTATAGTAGGTACTGAGAAGAAACTGCGATCTTTCGCAGATACTATTGTATCTTTCAATACTGTCAATGACTGTGTCTCGTTCTAACATCTAACGAATGTGATAGTTGCATCCTTGTCGGTATCGTTCAGCCGCATACACATGCGTCGGTGTACTGACGTAATTCCATACAAAAAGACCGTCGCATTTCGTTAGGACTTATAAAACATGGGATCCAATTTGTATAAGTACTACAGCCATTTTCACGTGAACGAACAAGTGTTGGCAGAAAATTTACACGGCGGAATGTGTAGTGATGGGAAAAACTGAACACCGATGTCGATAGAACGGCAATACTCCACAAACGAACACATAATACAAATTATGAAAGTACTGATAACATCTAGTCGCTGGACACTTAATTATGTTTTATGTCAAAGTAATTATCGTTTATAGTACTTAAATACCTTTTGCAAATAAACAAAAATGTTATTATAACTGGTGGTACCAGTTTTGTATGCTAAGTGATAGTGATATTTTTCTTCTAACTCCATAACACAACATAAATCTTTCGGAATTCAACTGTTCTCATATACCATATCATATACAAGAGGTATACTAGCGGTCTCCAGCTAACAACGTTTGCCCCCTATTCGGGGTAAAGACAAATACAATAAACTAAAAATTATGAAATTCGGTCCACCCGTTCTTGAGTTAAAAGTGGCACCTAACACGACTTTTAAAAATGTACGACGTTAAATTGTAATATAGTTTATAGATAGAAGAATATTATTTTGTTCCGAATGTTTTCCAAGTATTGCTTTTGAATACAACTATTTCCTCGTATCTGAATATCGATATATATTTTTTTTCAACGTCACTATTAAAAAGGCAACGGAGCAGGTACAGGCAGCAACATTTCTCGCGATGTCAAGTCTCATTTAATTTGTGCGATTACTCTGAAGAACGATTACCTAACTCAATTGCTTTCATATTGTCTATGACGTCATGACAAAATGTTTGAAGCTTTAACTAAAGTAAGCATTAACTTGTATTAAGAAGTTGAAGATAATCTGTAAGCGTTTTGATTTTTCTTTGACGTCATAAAACAGAAGGAGGATCGTCAATCTATTTCATCTAAAGATAATTGACGACAAATGACATCACGTTATTCACTAATTGAATTGATGAGCCTAAATATTACTTTAATTCTTATCGTAAGCTTTGTAGGTTAATCAGTCAGGTATCAAACGACTGCCGGGAGTCGCATAATAATGGAATTTCTATTGTGTCTCGTTCACACATACTTGACGAGTTAATTTATGTTATGGTTGCTAGTCAACCTCACTTGACACCGCTTCTGTAATCGGACACGCTTGAAAAGTGCCCCTGCTATTTTTACTTACTCAAAAATTTAAAAAAAAACTTTATTTCAATTTAGGTTATGAAATGACCCTTATGAACGTCAAATATACAGTGAAAAAAAAATGTGCCCTGAAAGGACCGAAACAGTCCCCTTATCTTTTGGGCCCTACCAGCGCTTCGAGATAGAACACAGACAATTAGGCAAGTGCTGAAAAGAAACGCCGGAACAAACTCAGTCACCACTAGCTGCCGTAAAATCAAAATCATCAAAAGTAATTACATCAGTCGGTGCAGGCTGGATGGACCACACTCCGAATACATATACATTGCAATCGCTATCGCTATTAGATACGTAGTACCTCTCCAGAGTGAATTTAATGAAACGTTCCCGTCGTGGTTCGCTTTGTTCAACGTTTTACGTTATCAACGAGTCAATCAATCAGAAACGTTTAAATCAGTTCTTATTTCGCGAACCTAGGATTTGTTCAGTTGGAAATGAAGAGGTATATTTGATTGGGCTCTTGAGAATTTATTTTTTATCTTGTGTTTATTGGTGTCAGTTTTATTGAATTATTCAATATAATATTTGTAAAGTAAGTTTATTTTATTTCTGAAGGTGTGTGAGGAAGCCGTACCTATAGTGATGGTGCCATTAATCTATACTAGAATTAATTAATAGTGTCAGATTGCTGTCCCATCAGGCTATGAGAGTGAAAGTAATAGAGTGCACTTGTGTTTGCGCACACACTTGTGCACTATAATATGTCCCGCGCAGACGGTTAGTCGTTGTGACTGGCCACCGTAGTCAAAATCGGCTAGGGGGACTATAATTATTAATCTATACTTATATTATAAAACTTAAGATTTTGATTGTTTGAACGCCCTAGTCTCAGGAACTACTAGACCAATTATATATTTTTGTGTTGGAAAGCTTATTTATTGAGGAAGGCTTTTGGTCTATAGAATACGGAGTCGAGGAAGCAAACTTAAAACGCGCGGACGCAGTGGGACCGCTAGTTGTTCGCATAAATAGGAAAAGAAACAATCGTTTATTCAAGACTTATTAGTGCATTTTATTTTTAATGTCCATTTTACTTTTTTCTTTTCTTTATAAAAAAGCTTCTTATCAGCTTTTATATTTTGTAAAACTGCGGGACTTACCTATACTCGATCAATGATAAATCTTACACTGACATTTTAAAAGAAGGAGAGTGGAAACCACAAACAAGAAGTGAGTCATGGATTTTGGTGCAGAAGAAGAGACTGAGAAACAGATTCATTGGTAGTAAAGGAAAAGCTGCTGTCGATAAGAATAGCAGTTTCAAAGCTGCAGATGTTCGAGTACCGTTATATGTATACAACATAGCGAAGGAAGTGACAGCGATAGATATCCAGAGTTACATAAAAAGCAAGACTGAAATTTGTGTTGAGTTGGAAAAAATTAATATGAAAACTACAAAAGACTATGATGCTTATAAAGTCTTCGTTCCCAAAAGCAAATTGTCAGTCTTCTTGCAGGATGAATTCTGGCCGGAAGGCGTTGCTTATAGAAAATTCGTTGATTTCAGGAAAAGATACCGGGGTGATCAGACACATAGCTCAAATAAGATTCAAGTATGAAGCCTGGTACATCTAAATTAATCAGTTTTAATTGTAAAAACGTGCACCGTTCGATAGATTGTTTGAGGTGTCTTTGCCGGGATGCTGACATTATTGCCTTACAAGAAACGTGGCTTTTACCACACGACTTGCCTACTCTGGGAACAATTGATGACAACTTCGCCTTTACCGGAAAATCTGCAGTGGACACCTCTAAAGGAATACTTAGGGGGAGGCCGTACGGAGGAGTGGCACTACTGTGGAGGAAGTCTGCGTTTCCATGTGTTTCCGTGATTGAGTGTCATAGTGTGCGGCTGACGGCTATTCGCATCCTAATGGATGGTGGCCGGTCGGTGTTAGTGATTTCTGTATATATGCCTATTGATACGGCAGAGAACCTCACGGATTTCACGGATTGTATGAGTGAAATAAGTGCGCTGGTGGAGGTGAGCAATAGTGAATCGGTTTATGTACTCGGGGACTTCAACGCACATCCTGGTGAGCCGTTTTCGCATGAACTTATAAACTTTTGTAACGACCAGTTGTGGTCGTGTGTTGACCTTGATCTTTTACCTAGCGATACCTATACTTATGTCAGTGAAGCTCACGGCTGCCATCGGTGGCTGGACCATTGCATTGTAACTGAGGCAGCGCGTCAATCTGTTGTTGATGTGTCGGTCTTAAACCAAAATGTTTATTGGTCAGATCATTATCCCCTGTGTATTGAGTGCGATATTAATAAATGCCTGCCTAAGCTCGTGACCCCAGTACAATCTTATAGCAAAGTTAGGTGGGGCGTTAGGGATGAGAGCCAGATTCTAAAATATACTGAAGCTTGTAATGCTAAATTACGTCTAATAGACTTTCCTGTAGAATTTCGTGATTGTGCTGATAAAAAATGTTGTAATGTAGACCACAAATTAAAAATAGGAGCTTTGTACCGAGATATTGTGTGTGCACTAAAAGAGTCAGCTGAAGTTAGCTGTAATGAACAAAAACGTAACAAACATAAGCGTATAACTGGATGGAATAAACATGTTAGTGAAGCACACAGGGAGGCTCGGTTTTGGTATCGGTCTTGGTTACAATATGGTAGACCTGGTTGTGGTTTTATTTATAATAAAATGCGGGACTCAAAAAGATACTTTAAAGCTAAAGTTAAGTATGTACAGAACAATGAGAAACAAATTAAATTAGATATAATCGCTCAAAATCACAGTTCTAACAACTTTAAGAAGTTTTGGAAAAACACCAATAAACTGAGTCCGAAGCCGGGCACCCCAGCGAGCGTAGCAGGAAGGTTTGATCCTACCGAGATAGCAAATGCTTTTCGGAATCACTTCAAAGTGGTGCCAGAAGGTGGTGCTCAGTCTGAGTTAGCAATGTTCGATGCTGAGAGCAGCGTAGGTGACTTAACCGTTAGATTTACAGCACGAGAGGTAGACTCCATAATCAGAGGAATGGCAAAAGGTAAGTCTCCTGGTCACGACGAGCTCAGCATCGAGCATTTAAAGTACGCTGGAGTGCACTTGCCCCGAGTTCTTTCCTTATTGTTTAATCTTTGTATAAGTCACAGTTACCTGCCTGAAGATGTTATGTTTACCATGGTAGTTCCAATAATGAAAAATAAGACGGGGGATGCCTCCGACTTGTCCAATTACAGGCCTATATCCTTAGCTACCGTTATAGCTAAAGTGCTGGATGCGTTGCTTGATAGGAGATTGGGTGAGCATATTCGAACACATGACGCTCAGTTTGGTTTTAAACCGGGTCTCTCCACAGAAAGTGCCATCTTCTGCCTCAAGCAGACTGTCCAGTATTATACGGCTAGAAAGACTCCGATTTATGCCTGTTTTTTGGACTTGTCGAAGGCGTTCGATCTGGTATCTTACAATCTATTGTGGAATAAGTTGCAATCTGATACTTCTGTACCTCCTGAAGTAATATCTTTATTCAAGTATTGGTATGACAATCAAAGGAACTGCGTTAGGTGGGCAGACTCAAAGTCTGACGTGTATGGGTTGCAATGTGGGGTGAGGCAGGGGGGGTTAAGCTCGCCCAAGCTTTTCAACTTGTACATGAATGGGCTGATCGAGGAGCTCAGTAGCACCTACCTGGGATGTCATGTGGGTGGACTGTGTGTTAATAACATTAGTTACGCTGATGATATGGTGCTGCTGAGCCCTTCGATCGGAGCATTGAGAAAACTGCTGGGCATTTGTGAAAAATATGCAGTGGCTCATGGGCTCAGATATAACGCACGTAAAAGTGAGTTCATGGTGTTCCAAGCAGGTGCGGCCGGTAAACATAGAAGTGTACCCTCTGTTACTCTGGGAGGTGTTAAACTAAGTCGAGTTGACCGCTTCAAATATCTGGGCCACTGGGTCACTGACAACCTGTCAGACTCAATGGATATGGAGAGAGAGCGCAGGGCGTTGTGCGTTCGCTGTAATATGCTGTTCCGCAGATTTGCAAGGTGTAGTAGACCGGTGAAATTGACGCTCTTTAAATCTTATTGTCAATCATTCTACACGTGCAGTCTGTGGGTCTGCTTTACGCAGAGGACGTACAGCGCCCTCCGCGTACAATATAATAACGCGTTCAGGATGTTGTTCGGCCTGCCCCGTCACTGCAGCGCTTCATCCATGTTTGCTGAGGTGCACATGGATAGCTTTTATTCAATCATCCGCAAGCGCTGCGCCTCGCTGTGGGCCCGTGTGCGGGGCAGCTCGAACAGCATCGTGAGCGTGCTGGCTGACCGCTGGGACTCCCCGCTGGTGCGTCGATGGCTGCAGCTTCATGCCCCAGCTGCTAGCTATGAATGCCTATAGCACAGACGTGAGCCCCACCAATATAAGTATGATATTTTATTATGTTTTTATTTTTTGATTATGAATTGTATTAATTGTATTGTTTTACTAACATTAGGATAAGAACGCCTTGTTACTAACACTTATGGATGAAAATCTGAAATAAATGATTATTTATTTATTTATTTATACAATTCGTATTGTATAAATATACGTATATTTATAGCCTACGAACGATTGTAAAGATGTCTCTTTAGTTTTTAAATTTGAAAATACAGTTTCAATGTTTCACATGACTATCATCCTGTATATTTATATCCCATGAAATATTAAAAGAAACCCACTTCGTCTTCGAGTTTGCTCTTTTAACTCAGAAATAACTAGTTATGTTATTTATATCGACATCAAACGGAAGTTGTGTGCTAACAGTTAAGTAAACTAATTTAACTTTATGTTGGTTAATAGTAGAACCTTGTGACGCCTTTGGATGATACTGAAATAGGAATAGGAATCTGAATGGCACAGTATAAAATTATACATTAGGAGAACCTTTTGAATTGTAAGTCCCTTTAGGTTTTGTTTTGGTTAGTGCTCGTAGTGCAGTGGTGGCTTTGGTTAGTAATACCGAAGTTAGGCAACTTACGGCGCGGTCGGTGTTTGGATGGGTGACCATTCCGACCATATAAGTGATGTATATCACGATCATCTCCGTGCTTCGGAAGGCACGTTAAGCAGTTGGAATATCGGTTGATATTCTCGGCTAATATCGGTTGATATTAGTCGTTAAGCCTAGTCAGAGGCCCTATGGGCGGCTTGATCAGACCCATGTAGGTGTTAACTTCTTCAGTTTATTTTGCCCTTGTCAAAGTGTATGGAGAAAAAAATTAGATGAACTGAAATAAAGCTTTGTTACTTTGTAGTTTACGTATACTGTTTATTTGAAAGATTCTGCATCTAAAATGAAATTTTTATGGTTTTATATTTCAGATTCTTGGAATTTCTTAAAAAAATAAATACGGTCGATGAAAACATATTTATCGTACCAGGAAGTCAAGATGAAATCAGGCAGAAAAAAAATGACATCGTTCCTGTCTATGCTTCATCTGGTAAAGTCTAGAGACAAGAGTAAACCCATACCAGATAAAAAAATGGCGATTATTCCGCTGACAAGAGCATGGCTCTTAAATTAAAGAATGAATTTTAAAAGTTAGGTCAAATTACTATTGCTTGAAACGTAAGATACCTGAATTGCTAACTTTAAAGTTCCTAAGCTACTTCATAATTTCCAGCCCTTATTCCCAGTTCATCTGGGGTCGGGTCTCCTAGTATATCTGCGCCAAAGAGCTCTATTCTGGGTTGTCTGGGTAGGTAGGTTACCTCGCTTCAGACACTGAAAAAAGTTATTAACAAAACTAGTTAAGCTAACCTAGGAATAGTCAAACTTTGTTTACGAACAAATAAATTTAATTTACGTCTAAACAAACTGCTACTGTTGCATTTTACATAACCATTTTAGTTAATGCAGTTTGGTTCTCGGCTACCAAAGTTTTTATTAATTACTGTCAAACTCGGTTTCAGTACCTTGTAACTTAACATTGCATTACTTTACTAACCAAACTTTAGGTTAAAATTTACCTAAAATTGGCCTACCAATATTTTTACATAAAAACTTATTTGCAACTAAATAGTTTTGTGAAGATTGTTAAAGAAAGTAACTACACATAAAATAAAAATCTCAACAATTTTGTAAGCGGCAATTAAATTTATGTTGCGTGTAACGAAACGTTTTTGGAACTTTCCCGCCCGCCCGCAGTCGTGTCAAACGAAACCTGTAGAAATATGCTCTCTTCGTCTTTGCGAGTCATGGCGGCGAATGCTTTTTGTGCTTCAAATGAATTATCTTAAACTCAACTATCTTGTTAAGCCGCTTACAAAAATGGACGTGCAGCCATCAGACGAGGCAGCGGAGAAAACTATTTCCGATTATCTGCGGTCATGGGGCCTGGAAATATATATTACAAAGTTTTTGGGTAAGTTTTACTCTTTTCTAAAATATAATTAGGTGTTTATATTTAAGACATACCTATACTTATAGGGGTTTGTTAAATAGATCATTAGCCCCGTCAACACGAAGCATTCCTTTTTAACCTTCATCCAATACTTTTGGGAACCTTGTATCTAAGCAGATCCCTACTCAATAATAATAAAGCTAACTCTTTCAAAGTAGCTCAATTTGAAATCAGATATGAATATTAGTTAAAAATAAAACAGATTGTGATCTTTTGAAGAACTGAAGAGAGTTAACTAGGTAGGTAGGTACCTACTAGTAAACAAGCGAAGTACTGAACAGATCCTTACCAACTATTTGAACTGCAATGTGATGTGGGTACTGAGAGGTACATACCTCAGTAGGAATAAGCTATATGACTGTTTTGTTTGAGTGATTCTGGACAACTTTACCAATAACATCTACATTATGAATACCTGTTTTTATGAATCTGTTTAAGTACAATTTTTTATTGATATTTCAGAACACTCCATTGATTTGGAAACATTGCAAATGCTGTGAGAAGCTGACTTAAAAGAACTTGTCCCTATAATAGGACACAGGGCTAAGCTTTCCACTCAAATACAACTTTTAAGAAACATTATGACAGACGCCTTTGAGACCACTGTAAGTAATACATAACAATTCACTTTCCTGATATATACATCAAAATAAGCAACATAAAAAGGAAAATTCAAGTGTAAACAGTTTGAAAAATATTACATCTTTTAAATCTGACATTTTGTTTTTGGATTTTTTCTAGTATCATAGTACTCCGGACTCTAACAACCTAATTATTTATGCAATTGAAGACGTGCCAGTTCCAAAGAACCCTGTAGATCCGCCTGAAGAGCCGTTAACAAATGCTATGGCCATAGACATAGACAAGGAGGAATGCGATTGTGTAAGTTGTTTGTGTTTAATGATAATTTTTAAGTATTATACTGTAAACCCAAGTAGGTTTTGGGGTATTCCTGATCATCAATCTACAATGTATTTGGGGTGCTGAATCATAATCTAAGGTTTGCTAACAAAATTTCGTAACAAAAAATTGATAAAAAGTGTGTCCGTCATGAAATTTTGTTCACAAACCTAACATTTGAATTTAGCACCACTAACTATATAAAGAATAGAAGAAATCTGAACGAACCCAAAACTTTCTAGACAAAGTAATATAATTGTATTAAAAGTTTATTGTTAATTAATATATAAGTAGGTGCATAATGTGATTAATGACATTGTTAATTAGATTAATAAATACAAAATAGTACAAATCAAGTTTTTGTTTTTATTAGTCTTAGTGTGTAGTTAAAATTATTATATGAAAAGTTTCAGCAAGATTTAGGTACGTGCCAATGAATCTTGCTTTAACTTCTTGTATATTTTTTCTGGCTACAGGCTAAAAACCTATAAATAAAAAAAAACTTTTCGGTTTTCAGTTCATAACTTTTGAGTAGTTAGCAAAGGTATAATTTCGTAGCTGACTCCACGTATCAGCAGTCGCTACACTACTGGTTTCTATGTATATGTCGCAGGGATTTAGTCAAAGACGTTATATTATAATTTCACTAGTGAAATTTTAATTACACTGATTATTGTCAATCGTTTGCATTTCTCACAATTTAACGGGCTAGTTTCAGTGACATTATGATTTCACTAGACCGATACAGTGAAATTGTAAGACTGTGATAAATTGACAATAGCACTGGTTTGAGAAAACCGTGATATTGTCAGACCGATCGCTGATTGGTCCGCTTTCGTTACCAACTGAGCTACAAATATTAAGCATAGAGTTAGGAAATAAAAGACATTGTTTTGAAAATTATTTCTTTTTAAATTTTATTCGTAACTTTTTTATAGTTACTACTTAAACTGTAAAGTATAAGAATCAAAATATACTGAACATGTTATAACACTTACTAATCATTAAGTTGAATAATTATAAAATCTTAATAATAGTAGATAATACTGGTCATAACAAATTGGTAACTAGCCTCAATTTATGGCCTAAAGCTTACATAATAATAAAGAATTAAAATGTACTAATAATCAAAATAATATGTTACTTAAACATACATATATAATTAAGTAACTAAAATGACACAACAAAAACATAATAACAAATTAAACATTAATAATGTTAGGTAGTCAATGTTATGAAACTAGTAAGGTACATGAGCACTTGTCATACTTTATACTTAGGTATTAATATTAAAATATAGCAATGATAATAATAACGAATTAAACATGTACAATTTTAGGTAGCAAATGTTTGGGAATTAGATAGCGCACTTTTCCAAACATCAATACTTAGGTATTAATTCAAACAAAAAATCCCGTATGATTTTAATGACAATGGCTCTTAAAACAATAATTAAATTCACCGAAATGGTCTATTTTGTACTCTATCTGTACAGTCAAACTCAGTTCTGGTAAAACACTTGAAATGTCATTTTCAATTAACACATGAGAGCTTCACGTACTAACATAATTAATCTTAATTTCTTAATAATTTTTCATATTATTTATTTTTGCAATTTGATGCCTTGTGGCACTTAGAGGTGCATAAAAGGTTGCTTTTTTTACATGCACATCTATTACTTTTACATTGAACTTTAGACTTACTGCAGTTGCACATTTTAAATCCCTGGCCACCGAATGGTGAAGATTCAGACGATGCACCTCTCAATGATAAAATTTTGTCAGGAATGTCATCATTTAATTTTGGTCCTGGGGAAATTTGTAAAGCATTTCTTGGCAACCAGTCTTTAATAACTCCAGCTGAAGTACCGACGCGATAAAGACCATTACGCTTCTCTATGACTTTTGCCACAATATTCTTGCTGTCTAATGGCCCACGGTCAACTTTAGGGACCTCAACTAATACAGTGGAATTAATGTCAATTTCTTTAAATTTTTTAGATGAAGTCTCAGTCATTTTTTCTGCTGCTCTTTTCAGATTATCATGAGATTTTATTCTTTGCTCAATAATTTTTTTTTCTTTTCCACATAAATTACACAATATCTGAGAGCCATAACCTTCTTCCTTGTCTGAAGTACCGCATATGACGTGTACATTTTTCTTGCATAGGTAGCATGTATGAGCCCCAGAAGTTTCTTCATTACAAATATGGCATATAATGTTGGATGCTTCTGTTGTAGTGGATGATGGAATACACTCATTCACAATAGCAATAGAATTAGAACTGTCACCCTGAAAAATAATATTATTGCCAGATGTCTCAAGATTTTCAACTTGAAGATTGTTCTCATTAGTAATACCCGTCAAGGGCATTGTGTTTTCAAGTGGAATGTAAATTTCAGCGATGTTCGTAGGTGAAACCAGTGTTCCTTCCAATATAAGACCAGAATTCAAACTTTGCATTTGGTCTTGAGTTAAGTTTATTTGTATAAGTTGATCTTGTTTCAAATCGACATTCTTTGAAGTCTGAATAACTTCAACAGCATAATTTTCTTGTTCCTGATGTTTTTCGTTATTCATGTTAGCATCTGTGAAAACAATTTGCATTTATAATATAACATCAAATATTAAACCCAACCAACAAAAAAGTTTCATTTGAAAATACCTGAATAAAATAAAAACATTGAAGCTTACCACTATTTTTATTATTGTTGTTCTCATTGCCTGGCTGGATAACTTGTAGACCCGAAATTTCGTAATTCATCTTAGCATCTGTGAAAACAATTTGCATTTATAATATGACATCAAATATTAAACCCAACCAACAAAAAATGTTTCATTTGAAAACACCCTAAGTAAATAAAATGAAATACAAAAAAACTAGAACTTACCACCACTTTCATTATTGTCGATCTCATTGTCTGACTGTTTACCTTCTAGACCCAAAGTTTTGTTATTAATCTTAGCACCTGAGAAAACAATTTGCATTAATTATATTGCATTAAATAATCAACAAACATTTTTTTTTTAATTGAAAAACACTAGATGAATAAAATGAAAAACTAAAAAAACTATTACTTACCACCACTTTCATTATTGTTATTCACATTGCCTAATTGTAGAACTTCTTGACCCAAAGGTATGTTCTCTTTCTCCCCGTCTGCGATATCTTGATATGAAGTTACCGTGAGCTCTTTCTCTGCATCTACAAAAAGAGTTTAAAAAACAACAGTGGGTATGACATCATTGATAAACATCTACAAACTTGATCAAAAATCAGCATTACCATTGCCTTTCTCCGTAGCGTCATCCTCATGTCCACAAACTCTTACTAAATCTTCTTCGTTCTCTAGCTTCTGGATTATACTGTTTGGCAAATACGTGGAAGACAAGCCAACTATAGGTTCATTTCCAAACAACGCTTTATAGGGTGTTCTACCAATAGTACGATGTAAGGATGTGTTTTTTTGGAACTGCACAAAGTAGCACCCGACGGACCAATTTGTAGAACTATTGTCTTTCATCCACGCACGCAACATGTTTTCAACATCTTGGTTGCAGCGTTCCACGCTTCCTTGACTTTGTGGATGGCGCGGTCGTCCATTTAGTATCTTGCAAGTAGGCCACAAACTCAACAATTCTTTGATAACAGCTGCAGTAAACTCACGACCATTGTCGCTTTGCAAGATTTGGGGACAACCTACTTCTAAAAATATTTTCAGTAATTCAAGAGCCACTTGATGCGCATGTTTGGATTTTAAAGGACGAAGAAAACAAAACTTGGTCAAATGGTCCTGGTAATTTAAAATCCATTTGAAATCACCATCTGGCGCAGATTGGAGGTCAATGAGGTCCATTTGCCCTCTCTTGTTAAAATCGTTTGTCACCAATGGACGGATAACTATACCCGATTTAGGGAAACTCTTCTTCGTCATACAGGTTTTACACAAACTTGCAAAAATTTTAATTGCAAATTGCGGGACAATTTTTTTGTCTTTGAGGGCATGAATCATTTTATCTCGCCCACCATGGCCCGTTGCTAAATGCGTTTCGAGTAAAGTGTCATAATAATTTTCACTTGGAATTATTTGTGTGACAGGTGAAGAAACACTTTTTCGTTTTGTTATTAAAACTCTTTTCTTCCCCACATCTAGTACATCATATTTTGTTGCGTAATGGTACTGCTGATTAGTGGTAGAAAGCTTTTGTATTTTTCTTGCTTTAAATTCTTCAATTGCCTTTATTACCTGTTCTATTCTATCCGCACTCCATTCCGGTTTTTTCGTTTTATCAGATTGACCACTGTAGTACTTTCTTAACTCTGTGTCAAAATCTTTTCGCTCCACAACTTCACACTTATTTCCACTTGAATGTGGTAAATCTGACGATTGTAACACTTCCAAATGCTCACGATCACTCATTTTGAAGATATTGACTGGAATTATAAAGTAAATACCTCAAAAACACCAAAAATATTTAATAAACTGACATCAAAAAAAGTACGCTCCAATGTTTACAACAATAAATTTGCAAATGGCGACTGATTACTTCTATGGACCAATCAGATCACGCGGGACTCCCACCACAAACATAACTCATAATAAACCTAGGTTTATTATAATATCACTTATGCGGTCCAGTGACATTACAATATCACTGAAATAAGCCCGTGAAATTATGCGAATCTTTCGTTATTGACAATAATCAGTGTAATTAAAATTTCACTAGTGAAATTGTAATATAACGTCTTTGACTAAATCCCTGCGACATATATGTAAAATACATAGTTTCCAGTAGTGTCACAACTGCTGATGCGTGGAGTCCGCTACGAAATTATACCTTTACTAACTACTCAAAAGTTATGCAACTGTTAACCAAAAAGTTCAGTTACAGATTACATAAAAGAAATGTTGCTACTAAATTGAGAGTAAAGCTATTATTAATCATTCAATTTAGTTACGAATGACAAAACAGTTTAGTTACAGGTAACATGAAAATAATGTTGCTACTTAATTGAGAGTAAAGTTATTGTTAATCAGTCAATTCAGTTACGAATAACAAAACAGTTTGATTACGATGAATCAACCGCTTCATAACCAATAACTGAAATAGTATGTGTAAAAACACCAAACCCGTAGTTATTTATAACAAAACAGTTTTATACGTAGTAACATTACAAGTGGTGTATTTTAACACTACTGTTTTATTAATCATAACACAAATATTAAGTAATTTACCCAAACACTTTGGTTACTCTTAAATTATAAATTAATCGGTAAGTAACCATTTTTATTGAGCTATTGATAACTAAACTATTTTAACAAAACCGAGTTTGTCTACTAAGAACTATACTTATGTAGTCACTATTTTTTTGTAACAGGTAACACAATTGTTGGTTATTTGTAACTAAAAACTTTTTTCAGTGGATCTCTCAGCACATTGGCTAGCCAGGTGGCTTCACTCCGAAAGCCAAACCCCACTCTACATGGACATGGATACGACTCTACATGGCAAGTCCATTAGCTATACTTAGATTCAAGAAATGATCAACCCCCTTTTAATCAGAATTTGTCTAGACACCATTTTTATTTTGTGTATATGACGTCGTTAATTTATAAATCAATTTATTTTCATTATGTAATAACTTTTTATATAAAGAAACTCTCTGGCTATATTAAGATTTGGTGTGGTGAATTGATACTAATAATAACCCTTACTTTCGAGACATTTTCAACCTCAAACATTTTAAACCGACCTTTCCCAAAAAAAGGTTTCCCAAACGCAAATTCTAGCTGTATAAGTCGAAAACCGCTCAATCGTCTTACAAATTCTAAATTCTTATTTTTCTTTGACAATCTTCTCTAAACTATTCCCTTTAAGGCTTTTCTCCGCGGATTTGTTGTACACGAATCCGGCTATCGTTTCTGAAACCATGTGAGGAATTTTTTAACCTACCCGCAGAGATTGTACCTCCGGGTATCAATTTGCTACGCTCTGGCTTTCAGCCAAGATCACATCAGCCTGAATACTCTTTTTAGGGTTCCATACTGAAAAATATCGAGTCCAAGATGGATTATTTATTAACCATTAACGAGAGAAAAGAGCAAAGAATAAAATTATTGAATACCGTGTACAAAAAAACAACTGGTAGGGCCCAAAAGATACGGAGACATGTTTCGGCCCTTTCAGTGCACATATTTTTATTTTTTTCACTTTATATTTTGACGTTCATAAGTGTCATTTCATGACCTTAATTGAAATAAATATTGATTTTTTTGAATTTTGAACTGTATGGGTGTAAATTTGCCTGAATAAAGACTATTTTTTATAAGCAAAAGTCGTTTGAAAGTTTGTGAACTTAATCTTTATTTTGAGCATATCACACGTATCGTAAAGTACAATATTTTTTGCCACTGTAACACGTATCGTAAAGTGCAAAAAATATTGTGATTTACGATACGTGTGGTATGCCCACAATAAAGTTTAAGTTCACCAACTTTCGAACGACTTTTGCTTATTAAAAAAAGTCTTTATTCAGGCAAATTGCCACCTAGAAACCCAGGCAAATATCCACATACATTCATACATAGACTGCCAAAATTAAAACCCTTCTCTTTGGCTTTGCCGTAGTCGCGTAAAAAGACCGAAACTAAGTGCAAAAGTCCAGCTCGCACTTGGCGCATTTTTTCGCCAGCCCGTCATAGCATCACGTGCCATTGGGCAAGGGAACAGTGCATCCCATGTTTTTGCTCGGAAGTGTATTGATTTATATTCGGTGTCCATGTCAGACTATTTGTAAGTTTGTTGTTCAGTTCGCGAAAGTAGAGGTAAAGTCCGTTTTTATTCGCTTGTCGAATATTGTAAACAAGAACTTGGAAAATAAAATCAGCGAATAAAATTTCAAAAAATATAAAATTTTATCAATTTGATTTGAAAAGATCGTACATTGTAATTAAATAAATATGCGCTATACAACACACCAATTGTCTGGTTTCGTGGTAAGGAATTATTTTCCTTGTGTTACGAAGTACCAGAATTTTGTGTTCATTTTATTTTAAATATTAATAATTTCGCTAAAAAGGGAATGTCAAGATTTTTTACAATATTCGACAAGGAAAAAAAATGATATTATTATTTGGAACTATTTAGTTGTACTCAATTCCGTTCTAGTTGTAAATTGAACTCAAATATTATTTTTCACTCATACACTATGTTCGTTAGGCTTTAAGGCATGACTTTCGTTCAAATTCCGACGATTTTCACATACTGAAATCATGCTTTGTTTACAGTCACTTCCTTTGAAACTACAATGAATAGGCCTTGCCTTTACTCCATAATAATCAAGTGAAAATTCCCCAGTGATTTCGCTCTAGCAGTTCACCACCAAATAGGTCGTTTGGTTCTCGACTAAAGGAATACCTAATTTAGCTGAAACGCAAAATTGAATATTGTATCACCGAAAAGCAAGCAGCGGCTAGGTTAATGCTGCCACACTTTAGGTGCTGTGGCGAAACCGAACCAAGCTTTGAGGTTTAAACCTTGGTTTACAATACCTTTTATCAAAGACTGAATAAATATTTTACATGCCAATAGAATTTAGAATACAATAAAATAATCTTGACCAAAATTCAATAGAAACTGGACCTACTTACTTTTGCGCCAGATCATCATCATCATCATAGGGTGCCATCTTCAAATTGAAGTTTGGAGGTCAGCATGTAGAAACCGATGCGGTCTTGAGCCGCTCTTTGGATATGTTTGGATAAAATTTATAAATATGTATTTGAAATACCTACACAAAAAATATTTTGAAAAATAAATAGGGTTTTACGAGGAGTTCAATGGCACGTTAGGCATTTTGTGGTAATGTTTTGTGATTGCAGAATTAATCCACCAATTAAAAGTCACATAAAAAGTGTTACTTTTAAATTCCTATTCGTTACGATTATTTCAAAAATACAAGTGCAATAATAATTCAAAACAAGATTTCTGAAATAGGAACTACAAAGTCGCAATCTCGGCCCGGCTTTGGTCAATATCCTTTCGCGCGAGAGGATTAACTGCATGGTGGTTCAGTTGTTTTGTTAAGTCCTTGGGTTCAAATCCTACTTGCGGGGAAATTTTGGTTTCTTATTTATTCCTGTAAGCTTTACAATCATTAAAGTTTGTATTCAATAGTTAGGCATGATCCCACAGACAAACTATGTAAATAGTTTTGTGGGACTACTTTATACATATTTATCTGTAAAACGCTGTTTGTTTAATAAATAAATAAATGAATAATAATAATAATTTACATGTATTTTTTTACCATTCAAAGCAGAATTCGTCAGAATAACTAATTTTTATTGAAAACCAGAGAGGTATCCTAAATGCACCTATACCAATTTTCTTTCTTTCAATCCGCATAATGTCTGAAATAGGTATGCAATGTTGGCAGTTCTCTTAATAAGTACACTTGCCTACTTAATCTACAAAACCTAAGTGAAGTTAGCCTGTAAGCATCCCACTGCTGGGCAAAGGCCTTACCTCAAATATGAGGTAGGATGAGCCATACTCCACCACGCGGGCTCAGTGCGGATTGGCGGAGGGGTGTTTGCAAGGCAAGCGACCAACCTTGCTGTCAGATTTTATCAAGCTAAAAAAACTTTTATCCTGCAACTTCCATGATAAACTGTTCGTGTCAGACGGACGTCACTCCAAAAAAGCAATTAAAGCTGTCAGGAAGCATTCATTAATTTTCTGGCCATTTACGAGGAGGCTTGTCCACGTAAGTTTCTTTCGGGCTTAGTGAAAATGGGCTGTTCGTAAGATGCCAGAGTATTATATTGATAGGTTTTGTTGCCCATGTATTGTTTTGACATTCTTACACAATATGGGTCGCAATTTCAAATGAATCGAACTTTCAATATCTGAAGATCTATGTCAATGTAAAAAAAGTATGTTATATAAAGATAAAGTAAGGTGATGGTAGTGCAGTAGTTGCAGTACTTTGGTAGTGATACCAAAGTTAAGCAACTTATAGCGCGGTCGTGGTTCGGTTACCATTCCGACCATATAAGTGACGTATATCACAACGTATGGCACGTTAATCAGGCTGATATCAGTTATTGGCGCCTTGATAAAAAAAATACAGTAAGGTTGGTCGCTTGCCTTGCAACAACCCTCCACCAAACCGCGCTGAGCCCGCGTGGAGTATGGGTCATACCACCCCGTATTTGCAGTGAAGCCTTTGCAGTGGGATGATTACAGGCAACTTTACTTTACTTATAGATAAAGTACCATGCCCATTTATAATTAAAAGATGAAATATGAAACCAAAAATTGCGCACGGGCGGGAGTCGAACCAGCATCTTTCTGGCTAACCGGGCCAACTGCTCTTCCAATTGCTGTCGGTCCGACCGCGCGAAATTCTTGGTCTCATTGATGCGTCATTGCGTGACGTTAGCGCCATCTACCCGTCTGTTTATGTAACAACATTTATAATTAGTTAGAGATTTAGCCAGACTGCAACTATTGAGTAACATGATGGACACCAAACTTAGTAGTGAAGTAGTAAATCTGAATTTTCTAGACTAAGACGGTTAATTATTTCGCAGACAGGAATTTCGTGGACTTTTCGCCAAAACTTTGAGCGTATAACTCAACCGAAGTTGAATGTAAATCTTGTCTTTGTTAAAAGAGTTAAACCGAGCGTGAAAATGTTTTACGTCATTTCAGTTTAGATAGTTAAATAGTTTGAATTAAAACTTTCGTGTTTTGTAACTTTGATAGATGAAACTCTGGTTAAATTATTTCAGTCATTCTTTTGAGCTAATTATTTATCAAAAGAAGATTGCGTTTTTCAATTACGAAACAACATTTAATACGAACATTTAATAAAATAACATTAGATTTAGAGACACTGATATTTATAATTTTAAGTCTTGTCATTATCAGCCGATGGACGTCCACTGCTGAACATAGGCCTCCCCCACGGCTTTCCACAACGACCGGTTGTGAGCGGTCTGCATCCAGTTCGATCCTGCGATCTTTACATGGTCGTCTGTCCATCTTGTTGGTGGACGTCCTAAGCTGCGCCTTTGTTCGAAGTGTCTCCAACTAAAGATTTGATGTAAATAAATGTATATTGGGGTATACACAAGTTGTGGCCTGTAATACTCTCTATAAGTTGTTAGTAATCGGTTCTAAATGGTTTTAATTTATTATAATTATAACATATTTATATTTATTTAAAAAAAATGGTATTATCTAAAAAAAAAATTCAAGCAGCAATGTATTGCAAACATTTGTGTGCAGGCATTGTCATGTAGGTTTAGGTTTAAAGACATTTATTCTCATAAAGACATTACATAATATCACTTACATGAGAACATAGGTAAACAAAAGAAAATTTTGCAATTCGTTGTCGTACATTGCATAAGTGCATAAATAAATAAACAAACAGCCGGCGTTACAATATTATTAATTATGTTTATCATCGTCACAAACCAATCAATAGTAGGCACAGATCCGAATAATGCACAAAAACTTCATGTAGGTACGTTAATTATTGTTCAGTATGTAATTTGTTAGCCGTTTTTTAAACCCGTTGAGCGAGTCAATATTTTTGATGACCGAGGGTAACTTGTTAAAATGTCGCGCACCTTCGTGTGTAACTGAGGTTCGGCCGTACTTTGTCCGGGTCTTAGGCAGAACAATGAAGCTCGCGCGTCGAGTGCAGGGGCGCCCAACCTTCGGACGTTTGTTAAATTGTAGTTCAGTGTGGATTTTTTTGTTAACAGTTTTATATATGAATATACAGGTGTTGTAAATGTATAATTGTTTTATATTCATTAGATTAGTTTCGCGATATATTTTTGAGGTTGATGACCGGAAATCATAGTTAAAAATTGTTTTAATTATTTTATTTTGCAGGACTTGCAATTTGCTTAAACTCGTTTTGGCAGCGCTTCCCCAGATTTCAATGAGATATAGCAGATGGGATTTAACTAAACTGTTGTAAATTGTAAAAAGTAGTTTACGTGGTATGAATCGAACATTAAACCGGAGGGAAGCTCGGAGTGATATTAACTTGGTTGTTAACTGCTTAATGTGAGCATTCCATGATAGGTGAGCATCCATGTAAAGTCCAAGATATTTTTCATGCGTTTTTTCTTTCAAAGGGATATTATTAATTACGAGTGGTAAGTAGGTAGGTATTGGTTTATTTATGGCTTTGAAATGTACAACATTATGTACAATATTACAACGAGTTAGCGATTTTGATTTGCATGAACCACCTATTGCACACATATATTTGTGCAATTAAGTTTTTGAACAAATAAATAACTTGTTAAATTTAATTTTCTCCTTAGAGAAAACACAAAATGTAATAACATTTTAGACGGGAAATTCTCCATTTCACCCCAAACTTGCATTCATAGTGCGTACCGCCCCAGGTCAGTTAGACAAATACCGGCATCAATGTTGACGTATGGCTCCCTTGCGAATCGCCCACCGAACTCCGAAATCCCTTTCACACCTACCTAATTTATATATCTCTATCCCGCTCAAGCTTTGAGGAATATTTGCGGTAAATTTTGTCATTTGATAACCTTCTGTTATCGTTTTGGTCTTGTGAATTACGGCATTCGGTGTACGGATGACGGCGAAAATTATTCCGTCTAGTCATAGAAATAAGGTTGAGAATTTGATACTTATTATGTGGTGGACTGTACTTGGTGATTTATAGAGGTGTTTTTACTGTTTCCCGTTTTTTTTATTGCAAATGTTTATTTTGCGCTTCAATATGCGAGGGCGGGATATGTTTTTCATGGGAAGTTGGGCATATCCCCTTGGTGGTAAAGTAAATTAAGTCCGTATATTTAGGTTTAGGAAAAAGAAAATTTAAAAAAAATACCGATTCTTTACTTCAAACGACTTGTAATACGTCTATGGTGATTTTTAAAGCAAATATATGGATATTTTCTTTAAATGTCATATTACTGGCCTGCTTTCTATTTGGGAAACGCTTAGATTTTTACCAAACCGACTGCATACTTTGCATTTTGTATTGTTTGTTTGTTGCTCTTAAACAACACAAGAACGCGGTAAAGTAAATGATTAAGTCTATGATATATGTAATAGCTTGTGTATATATTCTGTGCTTGTGGTAAATTATTTTATTTTCTTTATTAGGCCGTTATAAATTTTGATGGCGAGAACTTAACTTAATCTGTCCATAGTTATTTTTAATGGCAACTCTTTACATCGCGATTTGCCTCTTTTATGCGCGGGTCGAGCTTGCCCTCACAAAAAATACATTTTCAATGGGTACCTACATAGTACAGAAATGTGCAGTATTATCATAGAAACAAAATTATTACCGTAACTTCTGCACGACTTAAACTGCTTTTTTAATCTTAAAAAAAAGATATGTGTTCTTCATGCGGTCGTCTACTGGCCGAATAACTATACTCGAGCCTACACGAGCTAGAACATTATGTAAAATACTATTTGTGTTAAGTGAAATCCATTGAAAATCTTAATACATACATAAAACGAAGTCATATCATTGAAATTATAACTCAAGAATGACTGGAGCAATTTTTATGATTATTGGATTCTTCATTTCCCCGAATAGCAGCAACTCTTAATTTTCCTATCATTATTGCAAAAACATACCGACTTTTACCGTTCCGCGGGCTAGCTAGTTACTTTAACCTACTGAACCTTCTTACAGTGTGACGTTAGCCCCGCGGAATACATTTTCAATGGCGGCTCTATGAATGCCCCTTTTTTCCCGCGTAATGGCCTATTTAACTTCCATTTCCCCGGTAATTTTTAATTAATCGACGGTTTGCTACGAGGTGTAACAATAATGAGATTTTAATTTTTATTACACATAATGGATTTGATTTCAAATAAAAAACGTGCTATGTTTGTCTTATAACGCCTTTTAGAAAGTAAATACACTGAGGTGTATTGTTCATTTTAATGTAAAGTAATTAAATTAACATTTAAGACCACGGAATTTAGTAATAATAGTCCCCCTAGCCGATTTCGACTACGGTGGCCAGTCACAACGACTAACCGACTGCGTGGGACATTTATAGTGCACAAGTGTGTGCACAAACACAGGTGCACTTCTCTATTCCTTTCACTCTCATAGCCCGATGGGATAGCAATCTGACACGAGTAGAGAGATCAGGCGCAGGACCAACGGCTTTACGTGCTTTCCGAAGCACGGGGGTGATACACCGCCAACCTGTTCCTGAGAATTTCTGAACTGAAAAACCCAGGTACATATTTTTTGGCCCGGGACCTTTGGCGCAGCCGTTGCTTTAAAATGCGACTCTCTAACCGCTGCGCCACCGAGTCTTAGTATTGTGGTATTCCAGTTTACAATTGTTTAGATATCTTATCCATAGAAACGTCTTATGATCTGGGCCCACTACAGCGTATCATACCATGATCATGCAGCTAGGACCGTATCAGACACGAAAAGCAATACGATACGTTCTACTATGCCCACTGAATGGATCTACAGCGTTCTGCCTCACCGTTATATGGAGCGTATTTTGTCGGGGCTGACACGCTTCATGCATGACTCGCGACGTTGTTGGTCGGTGACGGAACGGTCTATCGGGAACAGTGTCATAGTTTCAATACAAACAAATAATATTTTTGCCTGACACGATTCTAGCACGGCAAGGTATGATACAGTTTAGTGGGCAGAAATATCTAGTCCTTATATTTGTGAATGAAAATAATAATAAATGCTCAGATATTTAATCAATACATACAATCGTAATTAAGTTAACAACTAAATTAGCATAACCAAAATATCTTAATGATTCCAATTTATTTAGGATTGATTCACAACTCAATTATAAATATTGTACCAATCATTTGTACACAAAAATAAAAACCAATACCAACGTGAATGTGCTGAAAAAACCTCCACTAATTAATACCATCAAAAAATATGCAACCTCAACTAATATCCGCTTTACGTGACAGGATTACCGACATTTGTTTGTTTGATTCGCAAATATTCACTATTTCTTATGACGTTTGTAATAAGGCACAAAATCGCTCGATTTTGAGGTTATGATTTCGCCTGACCCAAATAACTGGACGTGTCAAAAGATACAATGGCGCAATTCCAGGGGATTTCATATGTTGAATGAATTCTGTGACCGGGAGTGTAACGCACGTGATTTGAGTAACCTGACTGAATAAAAATAAAGTAATTTCTATATCGACTGCATGAGTAAAAATACTTAGGTATTAAAAATATATAATAATAGTCCCCCTAGCCGATTCCGACCTCGGTGGCCAGTCACAACGACTAACCGACTGCGAGGGACATATTATAGTGCACAAGTGTGTGCGCAAACACAGGTGCACTCTCTATTCCTTTCAGTCTCATAGCCCGATGGGACAGCAATCTGACACGACAGAGATCAGGCGCAGGACCAACGGCTTTATGTGCTTTCCAAGGCACGGGGGTGAAACACTGCCAACTTCCAAACTCCGTGCTACCCGTATAATTTCTAAACAGAAAAACCCAGGTATATATTTTTGACCCTACCCGGGAATCGAACCCAGGACCTCTGGAGCAGCCGTCGCTTTTAAATGCGACCTTCTGACCGCTGCGCCACCGACGCAGTTAAAAAATATATAAATAAGTAGAATCAAATCATGTTATCATCATCACCTTTAAAAGCTAAACTCTTGTCGGTGGATTTTGTTCAAAATTCTTCAATTGCCTTCCACACCGCAGTTTAAGAACCAGGGTTTCCCACCTCTTAATGCCCAGTCAAAAGCCTTTCCTGATATACTACATCTATACTGCTGGGCAAAGGCTTCATCTTAAGTATGAGATGGTATGAGCAATTCTCCGCCACGCGCGCTCAGTGCGGATTGGTGGAGGGGTGTTGCTAGGCAAGCGAACCATTCTTGCTGTCAGATTTTATCAAGCCGATGTTTTAGGGCCTCTGACTAGGTCCAACGATTAATATTAACTGTTATCAGTCGGGATCAACTTCTTTGCATGCCTGCTGAAGCACGGTGAATTCGTAATATACTTCACTTGTCACTTGTATTGGTCGAAATGGTCACCCATCCAAACACAAACGCGCTGTAGGTTGCTTAGCTTCGGTAATAATTACCAAAGCGATGCCACAACTGCGCTACGAGCACTTATGTTTCTGTACGATACGTATTTTGTATTTCTTTTTATGTCTTCACCGGATCAGAACCTTCTCAATATCCCTACGTTGTGACCCCGTGTCCTATGTGATGTGTGAATGATATTTACACATAAAACAGACGCCTTTTGTCTACGCTTTGCCTGCAAAGGTCGATAATATGTATGAGATTTGACCTACAGATTTTAGTGGCTTTATTTATGTGTTAAGGCATAGCCTTAGTCGCACTATCTTACTAAACTATAACATAATTTTGTTTTGAAGTTTACGCGAACACTCATTTATAAAAACAAGTTACGGATTAGTTTCGCGCACATTTATTCAGGTAGACCCCTGTGACCACGGATGCTTTAAGTGCGCCTTCACATTAGGGCGTCAGCAGCACGTTAGCAGCGGATGCCTTTACATTAGCAGCGCGACGGTCGCGCGACTGGGTCGTTCCCACTACACCCCATTACCCATTTGCAGTGCTAATACGGGGATAGTATTACCACTGCAATGGGTAATAGGTATAGTGGGACGGACCCGCGCGACTTACGCGCCGCTGCGGCGCTGCTGCCGCGCTGCCGTGTATAGCATGAAATTATTGGCAGCGCGACTGTTGCGCGTAAATCGCGCTGCTGCCGCGCTGCTGAAGTCGCCTAAATGTGAAAGCGCTTTAAGGCATTCGAACGTCGGGCGTTTAGTTACAAATTAATGTTCGCGAAATCAATCCGTAAAATGTTTGAATCAATAAACTATAACAAATAATAACATAAGCAAGCATAACAAATAATAAGTACATAGCTGATCAATTATATTAAAACACAGGGGGGCACAATTTGACGCTTGACATAATTCTCTTAAAACTGTTCCAATTACATAATACCACTTCATAATACCTACATCAAAGCTCCTTATTTACTGAAGTATTAAACCGAGAACCGAACTGAGTGACGACTAACATTCGCTTTTACTATGATTGGCTCGATGTTTAAAAGTAGATAACGTTAGGGATGGTACACACGGACGGCAGTTTTTTGACAATGTAAAGTCAGCGGCTGACCATGCCGTAGACAAGTCAACGCAAAAATAGACATCAAAGTCCATGCGCCCCCGACACGAACGACACGTCTTCACAAATCGAGGTTAGGTTTCCTATAACTATAGAATTGTTGCTAACACAATGGTTCGGACTGATGTCTTTTTTTTATTTATAAATCAGGTAATTCAGGCATTTTCAATGAAATAATTACTTTTATTTATTCTTTATTACACTTTTAAGCTGAACAAAAAACACATGAATTCAAAATGTTAACAAAGCTGGGTTTATCCTTGAAGAGATCTCTTCCAGCCAACCCGTAAGTGTTAGAAATGTAATAGTTTTATTTATACAATCAAAATTATTTTAAAACACATATTAAGTCATACATAACACCTGCTCAATCTCGATCATGGCGACTGGCAAGAGCTATTACAAGAGACAGGCATGGCGTCACATGGTATCGGAGGCCAAGACACACTTTTAGTAAGTAGTAGTAGTTTTTTTTGTATGATATTTGCTCTTGTCTCTAGACTATGCCAAAGGCATAGACAGGGATGAAGATGAAGCGAGCTCACCCAGAAGAAGCCTGTGCACTATTTTTTTTAAAATAACAGGGTTATAGACCGATGGAAACACAGATGCGGGTAGAGAGTTCCACTCCTTTGCTGTGCGCATTATGAAAGTTGACGAGAAGCGCTTTGTTCGAGTCAGTGGAATATCAACGAGTAGTAGTAATTCTTACTTACGAATTTCCTACTCTGTCCACAGACCTTATAGAGACAATCATCGTAACAATTCAACAGTTACTATCCAATCCGTCGTAACTAGGACTGCTGACGATAAAACGTCAGTCTGTTACTGCCCTTACGAGATCCCTGATGTAATATAGTATAGTGCAGTCTTAAATCCGGGTCTTACAGAACTACAGCTCTGATTTTATTTTATTGTAGCAAGTTTACTCACAGATCAGGGACACCTGTAGGTACTCACAGTTTTACGATGATTTTATTGAACATACCTATAGTGATCTGAAGACTTATTAGTTTATTTTGAACGAGGTTATTAGAACAATAAACATACAATCAGCAAAAGTCTGTAAATAGATTTTTTGTAGTAATTAGATTTTAAAAAAATAATAAAAAAATACCTTAACTAATGGTCGTTAAAAAAGCCATTCTGATATTTGGATTTTGACATTTCTCGGTACGCTTACGCAGTCGATAGTTTTTCGTGATTGGGGTACAGTATAAAAATGGCGGTAAACATGGTCTCAATTTTTTTTTGTACTTATTCAATTATTATCTATTTTTTTATTTTTTTATTTCTGTAGGTGATTAATAGTTTTTTGACTACGGTGTATAATAGACCTTCTTTCATTATTACTTCATCAAAACACCCAGCTCAGCTCAGCTTAAGAAAACTTCTAACGAAGGGTCGGATTCTGTAGTTTCAGCTTGAAGTGGATTAGGGGCCGATCTTGTTACAAGACTCTACTAACTGACACAACGCCATGTTTTTTAGGTATCTGCATGAATTATACGACTTCAATTATCCTATAGGCCGACTTTAGGTCGCGCGAGAGATGCGGGCGGCGTGGAAACACCCGCCCGCGCCGCTCACTAACCGCGCTTTCGTCTCCCTCCGCTCCCCTGTGCCCCGCAGGCGGTCTCAATTTCGCGGTCTACCTATAAATTAGCTCTTTAATTTGATGATAATAATGACTATAGTTTTTGTTTTACATATTACTTATAGTCGGCATGATTTCAACTGAGTCCTGTCAGTGTGATGTCTGTCTGTCTCGTTTGCACTTGCCTATAAAGCGAGGCGCTGCATATTCCTATCTCTATCGACAAGTTGGCCTCAAGACTCAGTTGATAACGCGCCGACTATATCTTTAAACAATTATTGATGGTTTTGACGTTTAGTTTCAATAAGTGGAAGTATTGTATCGTATTTTAAAAATAGAAAACGTCAAAGAGCTACCACACACAACCTTAGATTATTGTATCCCTTTCTGTTTTTGATAAATTCAGTCCTATTTCATCACAGCACTTACATTTTACTCGTTCTTTTTAAGTTTCTCTAAAGTTATTTGTGAGAACAGTTTGTCGGGTGTCACTGTGCCTTTAAATAAATAGCTTTACTGGGTGCAGCTTAAAACTTTAGCTCTTTTCTTGTTGCAAGATTTCGCGTTGAGCTTTAAATCTGGTTGGAGAGAAATTGTTAAATTATGGCTTTTTGACCCGACTACGGGCAAGCCAAAAGGAAGGGTTATGATTGTAACAGTCTATGTACCTATGCACGTGGGTATATATTTGGGTTCCACATTTGCGGCTAAACTACGAAGCCGATTTTGTTATATATTTAATTTTATCTTGTCGTGTAACATAGGCTACATTTTGTTAAAAAAACATTGTTAATGCTACAACAATCTGATGGGGTAGATTGAAAAAAAAAAGTTAGCAGTAAGTCCAACACATTTATCAGACCACCACCAATGCACCAACTTTATCAGATCCAAACTTTTTTTTTTGTGGAACTGACCCTAATATTTTTTACAATTGCCAGAAATACTGAGAAAATATGCAAGTAAAATTCCCTTGGTTTCAGAATCTAATTATGTCGAATTTCATTATTTTGCGAAGAACCCGGCTGCATCGCCGCAGATCCGAAAAGGTATTACCTAACTCGTGTATAAATAATGTTATTTATACAGCCAAACAGTGTTTATTAGCATTTAGCGCTTACAAATAACCTGTGTTGGTATTTAATTATCATTCGGTAGCAAATAATAAATATCATTATCAGCCATAGGACGTCCACTGATGAACAAATGCCTCGGATTTCCACAGCAATCGGTTGCGAGCGGTCGGCATCCAGTGTGGTCATGCAATCTTTACAAGGTCGTCTGTCCATCTTGTTGATGGACGTCCTTCGCTGCGCCTATGGTCGAAGTATCCAATCTCACTTTTCTGCCCCAACGGCAATGAGTTCTTCACGCTATGTGCCCTCGTTGCCATGTGAGCACTATTATCGCCAGCCGCAATTTTTAGTTTTACCCATGACAAAGGATATTGACCAAATCCGGGCCCAGATTGCGTCTCTATAGTTTATATTTTAAAAATCTTGTTTTGAATTATAATTGCACTGGTATTTTTAAAATAATCTAACGAATAGGGGTTAGCTGTGCTATCACAAAACATAACCTCAAAATGCCTAATCTGCCATTGAATTCCTCGTAAACCCCTAATTATTTTTGAATAATCTTTTTTGTGTGTTTGTTCTTTTAAATATTTATATATTTTATCCGATTTTTTTGGAAAGACGCATGGTGACGCAAAAGTAGGCCCAGTTTCTATAGTGTTTTGGTCAAGATCCTTTATGGTGCTTTTGCCCCCAGACACATGAAACGCATTGGCTCTTTGATAGCAAACAAATCGCGATTGCTTTCCATTTACGAAATACCTCACCTTACTGAAATAAAAGAGTCCATTTCTAGGAGTCGTTTTATTCGTTTTCGGCGCTTGTTATTTTTGAGTCTTTCGTCTGTGAACCGTTATACTTTTCTTTTTTTTATTAACTTTAATACGACCGACATTTTTGATGGAGTTGTATTTTAAAAAAGATTGAAGCGACTATTTTCAATGTTATGACATTTTTGCGGTACTCATCTTGTTTATTATATTTTTAAGCATTTTCTAGTAGAAAATGGCAATTGAGGTTTGTTTTACAATGCTGTTAAAACAACTGAGAATTTTTTCTTAGTATTGACTTTCTGTATAGAACCAAGTTTAAATTAAATCCTACGTAAGCAGAACTATTTGAAAGTAATGACTTTTTTTATGTATCTTACTACGTATGCATTAACTATTCGTATCAAATTGTTCGATTAATTTTAGTCCAAGTTAAAACTAGTGTTACTTTTGATACGAGATATTTAATCTACTTTTTACTCATTTACGGGAGAGTGGAGTCGTTTTACAACGAAATCTCCTCCGTCCAAAATTAACCTTTTCCATACCAAAAAGCGTCTGAAAAGACCAACTAAAACCTCTAAGCCCGAATTAAAGCGACCCATACAAGGAAAGTGGCGAGCAAATTACACACGTAAAGCTGCCCACACACTGTTCTTGTAGGTTACTCACAGTATAAAGTAATTCAGTACGTAAGCTCTATTTCTATTACCATTTACAAGTAACATGCCAAAAAATGTCATACAAAAAGTAAGTAAAGTTAGCCTGTAATCATCCCACTGCTGTGCAAAGGTCTTACCTCAAATATGAGGTAGTATGAGCTATATCAGCGAGCTATGAACGTTGGAGTAGACGAGTTCTAGAATGGAGACCACGTCTTGGCAAACGTAGTGTTGGACGTCCCCCTGCCAGATGGACCGATGACCTAAAGAAGGTCGCTAGTAGTGACTGGATGAGGAAAGCAGGGGATCGTGCACTTTGGCGTGCCCTTGACGAGGCCTACGTCCAGCAGTGGACTGCAACAGGCTGATTGATTGATTGATAGATCATTTCAGTTAGCGTCAGCATACTTACTGTAGTTGGTGTGATAAAGAATTAAAAGCATATACGCCTATTAATTTACATGTTACCATCGAAGTCGTTAACTACGCAAACATCATAAAGTCTTAACTTTCGATATATTCAATATTCTTTTATTTCCAGAAATACATAGTAGTGTTTTACATAGTTAAATATGTACTACATATGCATACCCGGCAGGGTACAGCAAATATCTAAATAAATAAATAATAAATATTACAATGAAACAATGTCTTTACTTTCTGCCATTCCCTGGACTATGTCCCAAATTTAAACATAAATGACCACAGACTAGCCACGTTGCTACGTCGGGTAATCGCAAAATTTGAAATTCAAATCGTGTCTGACGTAAATATTGTATGGAGCGGCTTCAAATTCTGAGCCGCCTTCGATTACACTAGCAGTAAAATCATTAAGCTCGTGTACGGTGTAACCCGCCTTAGTTTTAAAGTTAGAAGTTTGTTTTGGTTCTAGTTGCAGTGATAATGAGCTTAACGTGGCGAAAACTTGTATACTTTTAGCAGAAATTAACAATGGGCGCTTCAACTGAACTGAATATACAGGGTGTCCCAGAAATGGTGAATCAAACTGCTATGGGAGGCAGCTTGACTAATGTCCTATCCATAAAAAAAAACTAAGAAAAAAAAACTAACTTACTTAAACCTTACAAAAATTTGATGATTTTCCCGGTTTTTTTGGATATTCTTTTTTTATGCTAAGGTGCGTTTATTTTTTTTATTTTATTTTTTATGGATAGGACATGAGTCAAGTAGCAGCCTTCCATAGCAGTTTGATCCACCATTTCTGAGACACCCTGTAGACGCTTTTTATTTCAACAATGACTGCTTATTTTATGCGAACGAACAAAACGCTAACTCCGAAAAAAGAATGTTTTGTGAAAAATCAAAAAAGTCTTCACTGTTTTAGGAAACCGTACCCAATGGGTCAAAACGGGACCCTATTAGACTTTGCTGTCTGTCCGTCCGTCTGTCTGTCACTAGGCTGTATCTGAAGAACCGCGATAGCTAGACAGTTGAAAACACAAATTATTTATTTCTGTTGCTGCTTTATCAAGAAATCTTAATAAACAAAACAAAATAAATATTTAAGGGGGCTCCCATACAACAAACGCAATTTTTTGGCTAATATTTGCTCATTTACAGAAATAAAACAGTTTTGTGTATTGTTTACTGACTCAATGGTACGGAACCCTTCGTATGCGAGTCCAGGTCTTCTACTACATAGGTACATAATTTAGCACGCATTTTGTTAATGGTTCCACAATGCTAAAAGCAAATTAAGAGATCACTGTATTTTTTTCTGCAGCGCTTTATCTTCGGTTCCATTTTTAAATGTTGTTTCTCTTTTGCTTTCTAAATATTTGTTCTTATTAGTGGCCAGTTTCAAAACCTATGTAGTAGTACACGCTTCAACAGAATCAATGTGCTAAATGACTAAAGCCGGCGAGCATTCCAAATAGGAGCCCAGGTTAACATTTCCAAAATTTCGCAGTTGAGTTACTATTGCCCTTTACAGGCTATGCAACAGTCAAAGCGGTTGCAGGAAAGCACAATACTACTACCATAGGCTTATATGTATGACCCCTTACTTACACACTGCGACTTTTAGCATCGATAGGTACTAACACGCGTTTTTAAAACGCGCGACAGCGTCTCGATTCTCGCAATGAACAGGTTTAATTTGGCATCGATGCAGTCGCGCGTTAGTTTCGATGCAGAAGTGCGAATACATCGATGCTAACGCGCGTTAGTATCGATGCAGTCACCAATATACAGTACATAATTTGTCATTGTCCAGCTTCTGCATCGCGACTGCATCAATACCAACGTACTTTAGCATCGCGACTGTATCGATGCTAAAAGTAGCGCAGTGTGTAAAGTTTGACACTTTGCGACTGCATTGATGCTGCATCGTGACTGCGTCGCCGCTGAAAGTCGTAGTGTGCAAAGGGTCTATGTATTTGTTATTTTAGAAAATGTGACATTTTGTGTCACATTTTCTAAAATAACAAATAAATACACCAACACAGCATTGCCATGGCAACGGCAATGCTGCGTTGTGAACGATCCTCCAACTGACATTAACTTAGTAGCAGTGAACAGCCTGTATAGTGTGTAGTGTAGCGGTCGTTGACCCATAGTTGTAAGTTGTAACTGTAGAATTCACCTGTTGGATGTCATTTTCACCCAAGCAGCTACTGCCGTGTGCAAAAATCAAATCAAATAAATATATAAACATAAATATGCGCCAGACAATACACAGATTGTCTGGTTTCGTGGTAAGGAAATATCTTCCTTGTGTTACAAAGTACCAGACAACGATTATGACGGGGGCGTCTCCCATAAATATTTAAATTCATATAACATCTATGACTTAGGTACAAATGTTCGTGCTCATCACACAAACATTTGCCCCTTGCGGGATTCAAACCCGCGACGGCTGACGTAATAGTCAGGAGCTCTAACCAATACACCAAACGCGTCGTCAAAAAAATCAAGCTATTTCTTAACAATTTTGACATCAAATTAATTGGGTGTTTTAAAATCTAAAAATGTAGATACTACAATAGAGATTGGTAAGTGCTCATTCAAAATTACATCGGTACTCTAAAGTTTATCCAAACAAAGTTAAACCAATGATCAAATATCTCAACAAACTCACTCTAGAGAGCCTGAGTGACTTAATTCTCTCCATTTTGTACTAACCAACTCAATCTGATACCTAAACAACTGTGAACTTCCCCGAACGGGAACAAACCTAAACGGCTGATAACAGTCGACACACTTTTACAAACAAATCTGTATATAAAACATAATAAAAATAGATACAGAAGCTTTTCTCGCACCACAATCTCCCACTCTCAGAACTTCTGTGTAGCTACCAACTGCTAGATTCAATTGAAAACATAAACCTATGAAGCTATTCTCAAAAGAGAAATCAGGAGACAATAATAATAAATAATAATAAATATTCTTTATTGCACAAAAGGGCCACAACAAAACATTAAAACAGACGATCACATGTACAATATTGGCGGTCTTATCGCTGGAAGCGATCTCTTCCAGACAACCTTTGGGTAGAGGAAACAACGTTGAATAGGTAGAGAGCGGTGTGCAGATGGCTAAAAATTATAATATAATTAATAGATAAAACTTTGAAGATAATAAAAATGCTTAAATAGTATTAAATTATACATATAAAATAAATAAACAAATAAATATAAATAAATACATATAATATACGTACTTATATATAATAATAATTTATCCAAGAAAGGAAATTCTGACAGTTCATGAAAGCGAAAGGAAATGCGCTTTCACTCTAGCTTTGAACACAGGAAGGGACTGGGATTGTCGGATGTACAGAGGTAGAGAATTCCACAGTCTAACAGACTGGACAGTGAACGACTGTGAGACACACAATTATGCTGAAGAACCAATAAAACGAACATAGCCCTGCGGATCAGTAAATTCACATAGCGTGAGGAACTGGTGGCCGTTGGTGCAGACAAGTTCTAGACTGAGACGACCATCGTCCGACGTCGTCCACCGTCAAGAAGGAGACAACCGTGTAAAGATCACAGGATCACACTGGATGCAGGCCGCTTGCAAGCGTTCGCTGTGGAACACATATGGCGGGTGCCTGTGTTAACCAGTGGACGTTCTGCGACCGTGTATAGTTTAAAAACGGCACGCGCGTTTTGAGTTTGCGGCCTGCCCTCCCGTCGCTGTTGCATAAACAGACGGGTAGATGGTGATAACGTCCCGTAACGACGTATCCATAAGAGACCAAGAATTTCACGTGGATGGACCAACAGCACAGTAGCTCAATTGGAAGAGAAGTTGGCCCGGTTAGCCAGAAAGATGCTGGTTCTTTTAAGAAAAAAAAACAAGATTTTAGAATCGGCCCAATAGTTCCCGAGATGAGCGTGTGAAAACAAACTCTTCAGCTTTATAATATTATAAACTATCTATCTATTATACTATCTATCTAATATTAGTATTATGAGCCAGTTAAATCTTGGGTTTTTTACCAGGAGAATTTAGCCTGTATTTGACTTCAGAACAAAATTAATCGTATCGTGGTACCTACTGATCGGTACGAAGACTAAGTGAATTCCCTCCAGTGAGAGATTAACTAGGGACATAAGCAATTTTGAAATTCCTGACCCTTGTGTGACCTTCATATTACCAAATCACGCTTCAAGAACTTTCTGATCCCACCTACTTTGTATTCAAACGCTGAAATTAAGTCAAACTCAGAGTTTGGGATGTCAGAAGCAATACAAGTTTGTTACTCAAATAATTACAAACGCTGTTTGCTGTCAAGGTGGAGTTATATCAACCCGTATGATAGTCACTAATGACATACCTATGTTACACGTGTTGAAGTTATATGCCTAGTTTATTTATTTATTTCAGGTTTATGTGGTAACCCAGAAATAGTAATACATTTTTTTATGGAAGTGACAACATAAGAATACTTGGATGTTTCAAAAATGGCACACCGCACCAACAAAAGATATATTAGCTATAAACCAGAATGAAATTATTGACATACTTATTTCAAAAACGCATGGATTATGGATTTTTGATGCATTTCATTCATTTATTCAATATCAGCCAAAGGACGTTCACTGTTGAACAATGGCCTTCCTCACGGTTTTCCGAGCGACCAGCTTGAGCGGTCTGCATCCAGTGTGATCCTACGATCTTTTAAAGGTCGTCGTCCAGCTTGATAAATTAATTGACGGTAATATAACGGTGCATTTTATTACAAATATTCTCAATACATACTAATCGTGACCTAAGCTTCGATTTTTCAGTGGCACCTGTATATTTTCACCGTAACTCAGGGGAGGTCAAGTTTTGGGGCGCAATAAAAAAAACTTTGGCCTCTCCGCCACATCTGTTTTGGCATTACCGATAGGTATTACAGGCAGGTGCGACAAAGTGCTTTGTGAACGCATATCGACAGATGTATAGAAAGTGGAAGGGCCGTTAAATGTTGCCGCTTTAAATTAAATTTAAAGGATAGGAAGGATAAGAAGGATATCCTTCAAAGATGAAATAAGAAACTAAAATTTGCGCACGGGCGTGACTCGAACCAGCATCTTTCTGGCTTACCGGGCCAACTGCTCTTCCAATTGAGCTACCGTGGTCGGTCCGATCGTGCGAAATTTTTGGTCTCGTAATCTTATACTAATATTATAAAACTGAAGAGTTTATTTTTTGTTTGAACGCGCTAATCTCAGGAATTATAGACTGAATTATAAAAATATTTTTGTGTTGGATAGCATATTTAAAGAGGAAGGCTATTAAACATCACGCTGTAACGTAAGAGAAAAGAGCAAACTTAAAACGCGCTGACGCAGTCGCGGTGGACCTCAAGTATTTTATAAAATCGCTTTTTTTTTAAATAGCCAGACATTTGAAAGAAAGAAAGAAAATACATTTATTAATCAAGGACATCACACACACACAGCATAACAGACACAATTTTGAACACAAATGAAAAAAAAAAACAGATGAAATATTTGGACATTTGGCCACGAACACAACTGGTGGTAAGTGACGTTGGGGCCTGAGATTGACTATGTCCGTGTAGTAACAGCCTACACTCTTTTCTAGAAAGCGTCCAAATTATAACTAGAATACCTTCGCATCAAAACGTTTCATGGCGTCGAATTGGTTAGGATTTTAAACATTTTTGTATTTCTGTGCATTGTTTTTAATATTTTATTTATTTATTTGCAGGCCTTACGAAAAATTTATTTAAGAAGATGCAATAACTATCTTATGTATGACAATAGTTATATGGTTTGAAACAATGGCTTGTTGATAAAATAATCGTTTAATCAAAGTCTTAATTTTACCAACAGAATATTAATTTCATTTTCCAAACGATTTTTTTTTTCAAATAAGAAACTATGTTATGAAGAGTACAGTGGTTAAAAATAATTTCTGAGGCTACAAAATACGCGTCACATCTAGTCTAATAACGTTCTGTGTAAAATCGAACAGCTAAAACCGAGCGTAGCTTAATTTATGGCGTGCCATAAGAAAATGGGGAGTAACACCATAAAAATAGGGCTTGCCTATCTACAATGTAATCCTATAGCATCCAGAAAAAAATAATAAGATTAGTAATTAACTATTTCGAATCGATCGGACAACAAAAAACTAGAAAAGAGCTGATGAGCTCAACAGATTTTCGGCTGAACAGATTTTCGTGAAACATTAAAATTATCTATGACACAAAATAAACTAAACGAAACTCGGGTCACCCGTTTGCTAGTTTCGTTACCATAGACAGATACATAGACAGACACGTTAAACTTATAACATGCCTATCTTTTTTCGTCGGTTGTTGCCAAAACTTTTTTTTGACAATCGATTAAGTTCAACACAACCTAACTTACGCCCGGATAGCGTAAGACAGCGACTGGATTAGCCCTTTCCTTTTCAGCTGGCGAATACGCCAGCCCGGTCTGGAGCCGATCAGCACACACGCGCCTAGTGGACACAGCTCTTAACGACACATGCCGAATCATCACGGGCTGTCTAAAACCAACTCCTGTTGGTATGCTGTACCCGCTGGCTGGTGTTGCCCCCCCGGACGTACGCAGGGATGTGGCAAGTTCTTTGGAACGCCTTAAAAAGGAGACGAACGCTCGGCACCCCTTGCACCAACACATGCCAGTAGTCCAGAGGCTAAAGAGTCGGCATAGCTTCGTCAAAGAGGTGTCCCCTCTTGATGGCTAAGCTAACCAAGCCCGGATAAGACTCTGGCAGGAGAGATACCCCAACACATCTCCTATTCCGCTAAAGGAACAGCTCCCCCTTGAACATAGTCTACCTTGGCAGACTTGGAAGTCCTTAAATAGACTGCGGACACAAGTCGGCCGAAGCAAGGAGAACTTGTACAGATGGGGTTATGTTGCGGACGACGCATGCTTGTGTGGTGTCTCTCCACAGACGATGGCACACCTATTGTCATGCCCTACGTGTCCCCATACCTGCACACGTACGGACCTGTACAACGCTACTGACAACGCTTTGTCAGTCGCCGAGTACTGGTCATCAAAAATATAACGCCAGAGTCGACACGAAAAGAAAAAAGAAGAAGCGTAAGACACGGGGTTTGTTTCCTCGTCTGTCACAGAGTCACGGTTGCTTTTTACAAGTGCAATTTATATCATTAAGTTTGTATAGTGACAAAACACTATAAAAACAATAATCAACTACAACCTAACTTAGTTAATATCTGTCACTATCTTCATGTATTGGAGTGTTCAGTAGCTGAAAACATTTCAGTTATCGACTAGCAGATGCGACCGTGCATTGCGGTGGTAGTTCGGAATTTCCTGAATTTCAGACCGTGTTTGTCCGTTTTCAGTCGGATTACGTGTAAGAACCATTTTGTGTTGAAACGAACGGTTGAAGCAGCAATTTTAGCACTAAAGCGAGATCTTGAAGTACATTTGAGATTTTCCAATGACGTTATAAAGTGGTTCTTACGATTCGATTGATTTATATTGCTTAATTTGTAACAAGCGTGAAATACCTGGTTAGGTAATTACATTACACAAAATCTCTTCTTTGCGTATAGTAGGTGTGCTGCCAAATGAGTCCTCTCAGTGTATGTCTGTCTCGTTTGCACTATATAACCGGTACGGCGTGCTATATACAGCTATATTCCTATCTCTATTGACATGAGACATGTCATGCTCGTGATAAGCCTCACGTATATGGCTCGCATGGTCACCCATCGAAACTCGACCACGCCGTAAGCTGCTTTACTTCAGTAATCACTAGCATAGTGCTGCTACTAGTAGTAGTAGTAGTAGTAGTACTATAGTAGTGATTACCAAAGTGCTAGGGATTACTACTATAGTGCCTTATGAGAGCTCTTTAAGAAAAAAATTAAAATAAGCTTTCAGCATTAAGCAGAAAACTTTAAGCATTAAGTCCGCCATTTGTACTTTTTTTGTCTGTGCAATGACAAATAAAATAAATAAATAAAAAAATACCTAAATAAACTTACTACATAAAAAAGTGACAGATTACTTTTTTGTGGCTAAATGTCCATGACTCGTGTAAAAAAACAAAAAACGGAACAAAACCCTTTAATTTAAAACATTTTTGTATCTCTAAATAATAGTGGCGCTGTAGGAAGCTCAAAAATAATTTAACCCTTTCTAATTCGAACAAAGGATTAAGTAATTAAGTCCAAATTTACGACACCGCACCTAGCGCGGCCAGACATAATTTCGTCTGCAGTTCAAACTCGTAGTTAAATAAGATACGCCAGTACTTAAAACTTATGATAAAATGTAAGTTTTTCGTAACGGTACGGATGTACGTACGCGTATCAAGAAATGACAAAATCCATACTAAAAAAGTGATTTCTTAACGCACCGCCAGGGGCGCTAGTCTCATTTCCATACGAATTGACATTTCTCAATACGCTTACGTATTCGATAGTTCTTCGTGATAAGGGTACTGTCCATTACTTCATACGAACTGACGTTAAAAATTTGAATTTTTCGTTGGTTAGTGCTTATTTGACGATGGAAGGCTCTGAATATCGGTGATAGCAAAACAATTGTATTTTATTTACTAACTGACTTCAAAAAGTAGGAGGTCCTCAATTTGATCTCAATATTATTAATTGGTAACTGAAATCACACATACTCGTATGTACGGACGACAGCACGTCAAGCTATACACTGCGGTGTCTTATGCTGGTGGAATAAGGGCTATTTTTTAACAAAAATGTATAGTCTGATGTGCTGTCGACTGTGTTGAGCAAATAAGATTGCAGATGGCTGTCTGATACGTTGTCTGGTAAAAGTTATATTCCTCCACTGAATTATGTCATAATATATTGTGTAATCCTTTAATTATGCTGGAAAATGGGGGCTAAAACATGATAAAATTATCAAAGATGGACTGATAGTTAGATTTTCTACCAACGTACAGTCAAAATCTGCAGCCTTACAATTTCAAACGAAAATTGCCTGCATACACGCCACTTAAAAGCCGTCACTTATAAAAAATTCGACGCGAGGTGCAAGCTCATTTGGCTCGTAAGTTTTTTTTTGTTGTCTACAATATTGTCCGCCAAAGATCCTCATACTGCCCCCTTTTCATAACCTCTTCACCAACATTAAACCACATAAAAAGTAATTTAAGTCAGAATACAAGAAATAGTTGGTCTGTTCTCAAATTACCTGTGTCAGAAGAATAGAGCTTCAACAATTGCCTGTAGATTTGTTGGGAGTGTCTGAACTGTCTGAGCACTCAGATAGGGACTGTCCCTGTCATTGTCAAATCCGCATACCCTTTGGCTTCAGGTGTAATAGGAAGATATTGCATTATGGAGATATTATAGCTGTGTGGTAGTGTGTCGGCATTGATAAGTAAATACTTCGTTTACTGAATTATATCTGTCAATTTATTATGGCTATTGAGCTACATATTGAACGCCGATTACTTGATCGATAGGTAACTTAACCATTGGTTAAATTTGGTTACCGGTTGAATACTTACGGTAGTGTGTTTTTTTTTAAAGAAAAATTACCTGAACCAAATGTCTAAATGGTTATTTTAATTAACGTAAATCAAATTTTTTCAACCAATGGCAACGACTTTCACCTTTTAGTTGAGTTAACTATCCATCTCGAAACCTTAGCGTAAATTAGCGAACCGCTCACAATCGGTCGCTGTGGAAAGCCGTGGGGGAATCCTATGTTCAGCAGTGGACGTCCTTTGGCTGCTAACAATTGGCTGGTAAATTACAGTCTTTCAAACCAATTTAATTGATTCTAAATATCATTGTTATTTTTTGCTTGATCCAAATAAATGTCGTCTAAATTCTATACAATTTTAATTTATTTTAAATTCTTGTTCCAGGTACATGATGTTCGTTTATTTGGAGAAATGGATCTAACGGGTAATTATGATAATTTATAATTATTTTTAAACAGCAAAGAATATTTTCAATTACATTACAAAGCTTTCTCACTACTTATAGTGGTATAAACATGGCTATCTATTTTTATGTTGCGATAAACTTATTATAATCTGCGTAAAACCTCATGAATTACTCATCAGGTAAGCCTAAAGATAACATTCAGAGATTATGTTGTTTCTGAAGTATCCTTCAAAGTTGATGAAATTAACCACATCTGTTGATGTTAGAATAAATTTTCATATTCTTCGCTTAAAGTTTGACTTACAACGTTGTAATCTGGTAGAGTTTTCAGTGTGGTAAATAATACATATATTAGACCCTTTACACACTCCCTTATTCATAATAACTCAAACAGTCTAATAAACCTATTTTAGCTATTACACAGTTTTGTCACTTTCTGTTAAATGATGACAGCGCCAAGAAAAAATGAGACAAAACAGTGTAATAGTTAAATCAGGTTTATTAGACTGTTTGCGTTTTTATGAATAAGAGGGTGCGACTTTTAGCATCGATACTAACGCGCGTTTTGAAAACGCGCGACAGCATCGCGACTCACGCAATGAACAGATTTGATTTGGCAGGGGTCTTAGACCCTTTACACACTGCGACTTTTAGCAGCGATGGAAACGCGATGCAGTCGCGATGCAGCATCGATGCAGTTGCAAAATATCAACCTTTACACACTGCGCTACTTTTAGCATCGATACAGTCGTGATGCTAACGCGGGTTAGTATCGATGCAGTCGCGATGGAGAAGCTGAAAATTGACAAATTATGAACTGAATATTGGCGACTGCATCGATACTAACGCGCGTTATCGATGCAGCCGCGCTTCTGCATCGATGCTATAAGTCGTAGAGTGTAAGGGGTCTTCTTCTTCAATTTAAGAGCCGCGCTCTTGTCGGTGGAGTAATCTCCATTCTTTTCTCCTGCCTTCTTTTATCTTGACTTGACATTAATTTTCTCCTTCACTTGGTCGAAATAGCTTATCCTAGGCCGTCCTCTTCCCCTCTTCCCTTCAATTTTTCCTTCTATGATATTCTCTAAAAATCTGTCATGTCGTATCAAGTGTCCTATCATATACCCTCGTCGATTTTCTATTGTTTTCAGAATAGTCCTTTTTCCGGAGGTGTAAGGGGTGTTATAGGTATAGAAACCCTCAGTTCTTAAACTGCGGTTTGGAACGAAAGGGGGAAAACATCACACTATCTTCACTTATTGGGAGTTTTTTTTAAATATGATGATGAGGTATAGGTATATAAAAAAGTGCTATTTACACCACTTTTAACTCGAGGACGGGTGGACCGATTATCACGATTTTTATTCTTTGTTGCATTCGTCTATACCCCGTATATGATACAGGGAAGAAATCTAATCAAAGTACTTTCATACTTTTTTCATTACACTTGACAATGACCTCAGCTGTTGGTAATTGAAAATACTGATGTTCTTTAAGATTAATATTAAGCTGGTATAACTAATCTGTAGATCTACAACGTTTCCAAACGTAATTTCCAATCGCCATATACTCTGTGAAGTACATAACACTTCCCTTTGAAACGACACAAAGTAATCTCCTAATCTCCCAAACCATAGATCAGTCGTTTCATCTCTGCCAGACATGCAATATTGCTCTGATCGGGAATCGAATGGGCAATACGTCACGTCTGTATTATACTCAATCAATGATCCATTGGTTTCCGTGCGAAATTGCCACTTAGCTCACAATGAGCCCGAATTGAGTTCTATTCGTGAATGCGTTTGAGATGGTTGGTTAGTTGGCTAGGTCTTTTGTGTAATGGGTCTAAATGTGCAATGGATATCATGTAGATTCTGGGAATTCTGATACATACGCCTTAAGCTCCATTACAATAATGTATTGCATAGTCTAAGGTTCATAGGCAGAATATAGTTATAATACTGAAGAATTATGTTGTAGAAAGTTACTTTAAAATTTTCAAAGTGTTGATCTCTAAAGCATTTTAGAGGATGGATGTGTCATAAAATCGAAACCTCTTGCTGTTGAACGATCAAAATCTTAAATCATTAGATGCTGTTTAATAAATACGTTACCTTGATAATGTTCTGAATAAAGATTCACTTTTCTAAACTAAAATATTGACTACAGATAAATATGTAAGTCGGTATTTACAGTTGCAACACATCTGAAAGTCATAATCAGTACTTTGTATCATCACGATTATCAGCCAAAGGACGTCCACTTCTGAGCATAGGCCTCCCCCACCGCTGTCCTCATTGACGATCGGTCGATGCAAGCGGTCTTCATCCAGTGTAATACCGCGATCTTTACAAGGTTCTCAGTCCATCTTACCGGTGGACGTCCTGCTCTGCGTCTTAGGTCGAAGGGTCTCCAATCTATAACTTTTCTGCCCCAACGGCCATCAGTTCTTCGCGCTATGTGCCCTGCCCATTGCCACAACCACACCTTGTATAGTAAAAGCTGTTTAAAATCACAACAATCATCAAATGCAACATTTGTTACATCATGAATCCAAACCCTATAGTAGGAGAGTAGTTCCCATTAACAACGACATTGTAATTAATACCTAATAATAGAGACAAACTGTTAACAAATTCACTAATCGTCAATCAATCTTACGTAAATAAGTTTATGGGTAACTTTAGCAACACAGAATACCGTTACCCGTCACTATAGCAAATGAGTAACACAACCTGCTAGTCTTAGGAGCATGGGAGACTATTAATCCTTATTTCTCTCACGTTTCTGTCAACACACACTGTATTAGAAAAGCCAGTCCTTTACAGCTAATGATTCTGCACTTTGTGTGTGTTTTTCACTCGGCCTTTTGACTGTACGTACATACAAACTAGTTAGTAAGCCTAGCAGGCTTGGTTACAGAGCTACCATCTGGCTGTAATTTATTAATTTCACTACCTGACATAAAAAGTCTTCAAATCATTTCAGTATTTTAGTTCAAGTCCAAACACCAGCTTTCGATTCGACGCTGCTAAGCGCGAAACACTGAAAATTAATTTAATAACTAACCTAGTGGTCTATTCTGCAATTAATTTGTAAGAAAATCGTAATGGTATTACTATATTTGACAGTTCTAGTATGGGCCTAATGTCAAAAATAGGAATTCTAATATGATTGTCTTACGATTTAAATAGCGGAATTAGGCTTCTCATTGTTTTATTGCTAAATGTCACAACGCAAAGAAAATCGTCAATCTATCGCATCAGCCTATGATTGTCAATAAACTGCTACTCACTCCACGAATCAATGGGATGACCCTTAGGACTGGCTGTTTAACTTCAGATGTTTCAGTCACCCACCTCAGTGTACGCATAGATGTCGCTAGTGATTAATGACGTCACAAGCCCACTTCCGGTTACAGCACAGTAGTTATACGAGGGAATAAATAATAGTCTGAGGTTCCGGTTCGAAGGACCAAAGGAAGAGGAATATAAATATGCGGTCAATACTATGGGTATCACGTCACGTACTGATATTTTGAGAGCTTCGTAATGCAGTTGTTTTGATGAGAGCGTTAATATTCTGCAACATAAACAATATCCGAGAATTTCTAAGTATAATAAAATCAGAAAAGGTCAAAATATTACAACTGGACCTGGTTTCGATCTGGCCACTAGAACAACAAGTTTAGGATCTGAATATATACAACCTATTTATAGGTAGACCGTGAAATCGAGACCTCGCCTGCGGGGCTGTGGAGTGTGGGGGGAGACAAGAACGCGGTTGGGGAGCGGCGCGGGCGGGTGTTACCGCGCCGCCCGCATCTCGCGCGCCACCCGCAATCGCCTCCCCCGCGCCACCGTGCCCCGCAGGCGAAGTCTCAATGAAGCGATTTACCTATAGTATGTATATGTGTTTACTTGTTTGTTTTGAGATTTGTTTTTTTTTTCTTTTATACCATTTTAACCCCCGACGCAACAAAGGAGAGGTGTTGTAAGTTTAACGTGTCTTTCTGTTGTATAGTAGCTCCCAATGAACTGATTTCCGTTTAGTTTTTAAGTATTTGTGTCATTGATATAATAGCTACGTTTCATGAAAAACTGTTCGGTTTTTTAATACAAAATTCCATGAAATTATTCCAGTTATTTCTTTTAAATAAATATCTGCTGATTTCAAATAAATAGTCACCCACATTTTATGTCCCCGATATTATGCATAACCAAAACAACAATAAAAAGAATTGAACTACAAAAGCATAGCAGAAAAATAAGGCTTTTGTTTACTTGTTTTAAAATAAACAAAACGCGGACTTTGTAGTAGGGTTGGCACTTTGTGAAAAATTAAAGCTTACTTGGGTATAAAGTAAAAGTACCAGAATGTAAAATAATACTCTCCCACCAATAAAGGTAATAGAGGCAAATCTCAACAGAATTGAGTTAGGTAGTTCCTAAATGAATGCTTCAATTGAAGTACTTCAGCAATTTAGTTCCTTCTTTTCACGAAAAACGAGAAAAATTAAATAAGATCCAGCCATGTGCCGCCCCGGCCCGCCTAAGTCTTTTTAAATGTTTAAAATCATAAAAATAATCATCATTATCAGCCAAAGAACGTCCACTGTTGAACATAGGCCTCCCCCACGGTTTTCCACAGCGATGGATCACATGCGGTATTCATCTAGTGTAAACCTGCGATCTTTAAAATGTCGTCTGTTCATCTTGTCGGTGGACGTCCTACGCTGCGTCTTTGGTCAAAGGGTCTCCAATCTAAAACTTTTCTGCCCCAACGGCCATCAGTTCTTCGCGCTATGTGCCTGCCCATTGTCAAATAGAGCTTACTGATTCTCGAGCTTTATCTGTAACCTTAGTTCTTCTACGTATTTCGTAAAAATAATAAAAAAATAATTTTAGTCAGCCCTAGTTTCAACAAAGCTAGAGTACTTTCTGCTCCCATTTTTTCAGCCTCTTTATTTTCATCGTTGCTTTTTTGCTGAAAACGCGGCCCGATCTGTGATGTTTGAATTCTGTAATCGATTTCAAAGGTTCACCATTATCAGTGAAACCCTTAATGACGGTCCAAAAATTCTGAATAATTTATTCAGCAAAAATAAAAGGTTATGAAGAATATATGCATTGGGACGGATACATTACCTATGCGAAGTCAAAACGGATACCATTTTTAGTTATTGCATGAATCTTACAGTGAGATACTTTTCCTTCATTATTTATTACAAAATTATTAAGAAATTTCACAAAACCATCTCTCCGAGCTTCCGAAAGTAATCGAACCTGCGTAGGTGGTCTCTTGAGGTAAATACAAATTGTAATTACACAAACAAACGGCTTCTAAGTCTAAAGTTACGTATTGAAATGCGAGACTTTTCGCCTTTGGGGTATCAAACGCCTCCGGGTCTTGTTTTAAAATGGCAGGTACTTCATGAAAGTGCTATGTATGACCTTTTGAGAATGATTATTTTCAATCAGTAGATTGAAAGCTAATAAGTTAGGTATACTTAGCTTAGCAAGGCTCTGCCGCTATATAAACTATTCTAAATAAACTTAAAAAGAAAAAAAACATAAACGCAATGTTTTATAAAAGTAATTTTGCCAAACTGGCATTGCAATGATGCAAAAACACCTATTTCAGTCACTCGTGTAGTGCTGTCCCTCGCCAATCTGATTGGATTATCCAAAAACGCAACACGAATTTGTTGATCGGTTCAAAAACAGGACTGCTTTACTGTCAAAGCAACATCGCAATACGCACCCAGTAAATTATTCTTATCTGTTTCATTAATTTAATCGGGGAATTAATTTGTTTAGTAATTATTTTTATAAATTAATTTGTCTTTAAGCTTTAATTACTGTATTGATATGGCGAGGAATAAATAATTTTTATAAATTAATTTGTCTTTAAGTTTTAATTTCTGTATTGATATGGCGAGGAATAAATGAATATGAATTTGAATATATGAATCATTATATGCAGCGTGTGACCTGTAATAGGAGCAAAACAATTAACACGTGAGTATACGTAGTTACCTTGATCTGGTTAAAGTTAAAAATCTTTACCTCAGAGATATAGTTATACCAAGACCCCTTAATAAATATCCAAATGGCTAACTCGTTTTAGTAAATGAAAATTGCCAAGCTAATCTATGACTGGACATATTTCTTTACAATACATTGCTGCTTCGTTTTTTTTTGTTAGAAAATAACTTTCCTTTTTTATTTTATTATTATACATTAACAACAATAAGGATTGATTACTGAATGGAAATTGTGTAAAGCAATCGTATTCATTTGACAGTTCAAAACGTACGATATGATCTGTCAAACCTTTTGTTCTTTGCCGTTTGGCAGTTCATATCGTATGTTTTGAACTGTCAAATGTTTTTCTCGCTGTCACGTTGTTTACTGGGGCAGGTGCTTTAGTGTATTTTCTGCGATTACTGTATTTTCCTCTCGGTTTTTCGTATAAATAAGCCTGTGTTTGTTCGTCTTTGTGTTTGTGTTTTGTCCAGGTAAATATTTTTTGCTTATTAACTTCTGAAAGTCGTAAAAATGATAAATCAATCGGAACCGCCTGACCCGCCGCCGGATGAAATCGAGATGACATCTCCTCCGTCCCTTTCGTCTGATTCGCGCTCTCGGACGGGAGGATCGGACTTGAGATTAATAAGAGACCGTTCCCCGCTCTCCCTTTCCGATTCTTGCTCTCGGACTGTGAGATCGGACAACCCGAGAAAACATAAACTGCCAACAGAGACGTACCAAGAGAAACGACAAAAAAATGATGAAAATTCTCAATCGGTTTATTTGCATCCGAGTTTCTCCGAATCTCGTTCTTACAGTCCAGAAGACCGTGGTCCATACATCGTTCACGTTACAAACCTCGAATCAGATCCCTCGACGGGGTCGTCGCAGCCATTGCGTCCAATTAAATTCGGCCAGTTTTTGCATAAACATAATGTCGCCCGGATTGTCAAAGATGGCGTTAAGAGCGCTGGTCGCAACAGAATGTCAATTGAATTCATAAACGGCAAAGACGCCAACGACTTTGTTTCGGCTGACTTTTTAAAAAGCAATGGTTTCAAAGCTGTCATTCCCACATATAACTGTACCCGCATGGGCCTAGTACGCGGCGTGCCTACTGAGTGGACACTAGAAGAATTCGTCGACTCACTTGTTCTACCCGATGGCTGTGGCAAGGTTCTGAAGGCCTGACGTCTTAACAAAAAAATTATGTCCAATAACACCCCATCGTGGACCCCGACACAAACAGTTGTTTTAACTTTTTCCGGGCAGATGTTGCCAAATAAGATATATGCTTTCCATACCGCTCTTCATGTTGAAACTTATCTTATGCCTACGATCCAGTGTTATAACTGCTGTCGGTTTGGACACGTCATAAATCAGTGTAGGTCGTCTCCACGTTGCTATCGATGCGCACAGTCCCATGTCGGTGACAATTGTGAGGTTGCAGAGAAAGTTTCCACTTGCATTCATTGTTCTGGCAGACATTTTGCGACTGACAAGTGCTGTGCGGAGCAATCGCGACAAAAAAGTATAAAGTTACTGATGTCTGAGGAGAATATCTCGTACGTGGATGCATCCTCCCGAGTCCCTCCGGTAAGGCGTCCCTACAGTGATGCGGCTAAAGATACACCTATTACAGTGTATGCCACCCCCCTTTCTCCGTCGAAATTCGCAACCCACCCAGCTAGCCTCCCTAACTCACGTCGAATGTCTGTGCCTACCTCATCTCGCGCCAGGTCTCCACTGTCTCAGTCCAAAGGCTATGACAGACAAGCCCACCAGGCTATCATAGGTAACGTCTCTTCTTCACTTCCAAACGGCTGCGCTCTGCTTAACAATGCACCTCAAGATGAGACTACTGAAAACGATCATTTGATTGAAATTATGCTTGCAATGCTGACATCCATTATATCAAGATGGAATGATGCACTACCGCCCAACGTTGCCTCCAAACTTGCTCGTCTTTTCAACTCAATCCCCAAAGAGGTTTTAAATTCCGATAATAGTCCCAACGATGGACACTCTTCAGTTACTTCAGTGGAACTGTAAAAGTGTTCGTCATAAAAAAAGTGAATTAATACATTTATTTAGTAAATTCTCTGTGGCGGTCTCTGCTATCTCTGAGACATGGTTAAGACCTGGTTCTGTTTTCAGAATCCCAGGCTATGCCTGCCTTAGGGATGACAGAGATGATAGCTACGGAGGTTGTTGTCTTTTCGTTAAAAACTGTTTTCTGTACTCCCTTCTCCAAATACCTCATCACAGCCCCTCTTTTAACGTGGTGGCTGCTCGTGTATCAGACATCTCTATTATATCAATCTATATTCCCCATCCTTCTAACTCAATTATTGCTGAACTTCGAGATATTTTGTGTTTTGTTCCCCCACCCATTCTCCTGCTAGGTGATTTTAACGCCCACCATGTAGCATGGGGTTCTCATTATTGTGACTCATTTGCTAATCACCTAATAGATTTATTCGATGAGCTTAACTTATGTACCCTTAACGATGGGTCACCAACCAGACGTGTTTTTCCTTCGCAGAACCCGCGGACGGCGGTAGATTTAACAGTATGCTCTGCTGCTCTTGCATCTCTTTGTTCATGGCATATAGAGTCCCTTACTTATGGCAGCGACCACTTCCCGATCCTCATTACTAAACCGCTTACAGTCTGTCCCGTTACGTCCCCGCCTCCATTACTAAAGTATAAAATTCAACTTGCTGACTGGTCCAAATTTTCTTCTGAAGTCGATATTGGCGTTCAAAGGCTCTCGAACCCTACAGACTCAACCATTGATGAAAGACTCTCTGCCTTCGTAAATACGTTAACATCGGCTGCAGATGCGAGCATTCCTCTGAAGAAACCTAACCGCAAGGGTTTAGCTCCTCCGCCTTGGTGGGATGCAGACTGCTCTTCAGCTATTGCCCTGCGTAAACAAGCAGAAAAAGACTACAATCGTTGTATGAGTACAGATAACTTTATTAAATATAAGCAGATAGCGGCTAGAACAAGACGTCTTCTCGCTAGTAAAAAGAAAAACGGGTGGATCAAATTCTGCGAAGACTTGTCCCCGAGATCACCATCTTCAATGGTCTGGAAAAACATTCGTCGGTTCCGCGGTTCCTTAACCGGACCGTCCCCTTCTTCTAATGACCCGTCCGTCTGGCTCAACGATTTTGCCAATAGATTATCCCCTCCTACTGTTCCTGATCAAAATTATTTTCCATCTCCGTATCCTGATATCCAAAGTAATGATAGGTTTGATCAACCTTTCTGTCTTAGTGAACTTCACTGCGCCCTCAACGGTCTCCGTGATTCCTCTCCGGGAGAAGATGGCATACCATACTCTTTCCTGACACATCTTAGTTCGCTAGGGAAAAGCTTCTTTCTGGACCTTATAAACTCCGTTTTTATGACTGGTGAGATTCCAGAAGCATGGAAAACTCAGATTATCATTCCCCTTCTGAAGCCTGGTAAGGTCGCATCTGATGCCTCGTCGTATAGACCTATTGCTCTATCATCCACGTTGTGTAAAGTAATGGAACATCTTATTAAAAATCGTTTGGAGTGGCTGGCTGAAAATAGAGGAATACTAGCATCTACTCAATTTGGTTTTCGGAAGTCCAGGAGTACGATGGATAGTCTAAGCATCCTGACTACAGACATTCGTACTGCTTTTACTAAAAATCAGTTCCTGGTAGGTGTCTTCCTGGATATCGCATCTGCATATGATAATGTTCAACTTCCGGTGCTCAAAGAGAAGTTATTTCGCCTGAGTCTTCCTGTGAGGTTAGTCAACTGTATCATCAATCTACTTTCAGGTAGATTACTTAAAATCAGATGCTTTGGACATTATATACCACCTCGGAACGTGTGGCAGGGCCTACCACAAGGTTCTGTCCTCAGCCCTATCCTATACAGTCTCTATACGTTTGACCTTGAACAAGTCGTTTCATGCTTCTGTAAAGTTCTCCAATACGCAGATGACCTTTGCTTATACTCATTAGGTAAAACTATTGATGACATCAGTTATCGCCTTAACTCAGCGTTAAGTTATCTTAAAATATGGCTAGATGAACATGGCCTTTCCCTTTCAGTCCCCAAGAGTAACGTCGTAGTCTTCACCAGAAAACGATCCATCCCCGAATGTGAGATATTGTATGACAACATACCTATTCCCTTAGAATCACACATTAAATTTCTGGGCGTAGTTCTCGACTCCAAACTATCTGGCAAGCACCATTTAAATTACATAATTAAAAAGTGTGAAAAAGGTCTCAACATATTAAGATCAGTAGCTGGTGTATGGTGGGGATCCCATCCTTACTGCCAAAAGCTCCTATATAATGCAGTTATTCGAAGCCATCTAGATTATGGTAGCTTTATACTAGAACCATGCAATAAAGCAGCTCTTGACCGACTCGATAAGATCCAATACAAAGGCCTAAGACTTGTTTTTGGAGCCATGAAATCATCTCCAACCAATGCCTTACAGGTAGAATGTACAGACCCCCCTCTAGACCTCCGTAGGCAGTATCTGTCGGATAGGTTCATTTTTAAAATCAATCAGGTTGGCACCCATCCCCTTCTCTCATGCCTTCAAGAACTTTCTGATATGATACATGACCCGGCAAATAGATACTGGTCAAATAAGGAGCCCCCTAGAATTATAAGAAGTTATAGGAAACTCTCTCCATTATCCCCAGCGATTCTCAAACTTCCAAGTATCCCGGTCTTTGCAACCGAATTTGACGCTCTTATTTACCAACCAAACATCATCCTGGACCTTGGTATTCAGAAAGGCGACCCACTGGCAGATTACAAGCTGTCTGAGTGTTTAGCTAGGGATTGGGAAAAATGGACTCCCATTTATACCGATGCCTCCAAAACCTCGGACAGTAGCCCAGTTGGTATGGCGGTCTGGATCCCCAAATTCCAAGTTCTTCTGAGTCACAGATGCCCCAAGGAAGCCTCTTCATTTACCGGTGAGTCTCTTGCCATACTAGAGGCAGTATCATACGTTTTATCCCACAAGTTGTCCAACTCAATAATACTGTCAGATTCTAAAAGTTGCTTGCAAGCCATCAACTCAAACCTATTTCGCTCTAAATGTTTATCACCGATCATATTCAAAATTAAGAACGTTTTGTATCAGTGCTATTCTGAAATGATCAACGTAGTTCTAGCGTGGATACCAGGTCACTGTGGTATTCGTGGTAACGAGCAAGTTGACGGTTGGGCCAAAGAAGCGATTGGCATAGGTACACCTCTCCAACATAATTACGCTCACGATATTCTGGCACTTGCCCATCGCCATCTCGTTGATGACTGGCAATCCAGATGGAACCGTTCTTCCAAAACCAAGGGTTGTCACTATGGCAAAATTCAACCACAGATACCTCACAGACCATGGTTTTTTAGGTTCAGGCATTTTGAGAAACGCGTGATAACGACTATATGCCGATTGAGAATTGGTCACTCCTGCACACCGGTATTTCTACACAAACTTCGGATCCGGGACAATTCTCTCTGTGAGTGCGGATTAGACGAAGGCACACCGAACCATATTTTTTTTGAATGTAGTAAGTTTCCTTCATCTTTTTACGACTTTTTACCTACTAAGATACCCCGTCCTGTGAACCTTGAATTTATTCTATCCTTCCCTTCTACGTCAACAGCAAAACAGCTCTGCAAATATGTATATAAGTATGATATTAGATTATAAAAATAACATAAAAATGACATGTCTCCGCTCGCTTCATTCTAATTCCTTGCTAACACATTTTTGTGCTATGTTTTTAAACTGACAAAGTGTTGTATGTTTCATAGGCTATTTATATAAAACCTTTTATTTGTCTGTTTCCGTACTGTTATGTTTTCCCTTTCTTTTAGTAGTTTACAAGATAAATTTTTCATTTTGCCCCTCTGAACCTGACATTGGCGGAATTATCGGACTGTCCCTGGGGGACGGATACGATACGTGCGCTTGCCGCATGATAGCCATTATATAAAAAAAAAAAAAAAAAAAAAAAGAACTGTCAAATGAATACGATTGCTTTACACAATTACTGCTTACACATACCTGGTTACTGAATGAACTATTATTTAGGCCGCACCCTGAATACGGATTTTGCAACCAAATCTAGAAATCATATTACCAGCTGCCGTTGTTCATTACGTACAGCCTTTGGGCTTACTAACGTTGAATCAGACAGAAGCATTGAGGCGGTTGATATGAAGCTCGTTTGCTGATACCATACAGCCTCATACGGTAGTGATGCCTTTCGATTGTCGATAGTATCCATAAATTATCACTACTCGATAATCAATACTCAATACTCTGCTTCATAATGTGCAAAAGGTGTTTATTGATAGTTTGACACTATCAATAAATAACCTCACTGTTCTATTCCCAATCACTGTAAACGAATTTTAATGTCAATATATTAATATTATAATATACTCCAACGCGGCAACGCAGCCAGTATTTTAGCCTACTTGCCATAATGGAATGGTTTCGTTTTTGAATAGATTAGTCTTTTTCTTCTGTTGCATGTCGTAGTTTTAATCTTTTCTTGTTTGTTATTAATGCAGTATTTTATGTTTAGTACTGAGTCTTGAAAGTTTTCGTTACGTAGTACTAAGTTATCTTACAGGTCAACTATCGACACTATCCCCACACTAACACACAGACGCATAACACATCGGCTTAAAAGGGACGGTCGGGATAGATGACGTCATTTGTCGAGTGACGTCACGTCTTGCGTTACCAGCACCCGTTGCATGGCACATCGATAAACCCGTTTGTCGCGCGTTTTACCGCGTCTACCTAGATAATTTATCTCCACGTGCATGGTACAGTCTTTTAATATATCTATAACGCGAGGTCGTAGACAATTTGTCTCTAGTGCGTAATGGCTGCATTATGGCTGCCGTTTTTTATACAAGTTTGACAGTTTAGGAAAGTTAGCATAGCGTCAGTTATATCGACATCTTGCGATCGTTTATATACCTATATCTATCTATACCGCGTCGCGCGCGACGCGACAAGCCAACCCATGCAACGGGTGCTGGTCCACTGAAGAAGTGAGAACGATTGTTGTTTCTATTATTCTGAAGCCCAGTTGCGTGATCGATAGTAAACTCAACTAGATAGTTAACTCATTTAATTGTGAAATGGTTAAACATTTAAAATTTCAAGTGTTTTGAAGAAAAATACTATAACCAATGGTCATTGAAATAGCCATTTAGACATTGGTTAAAGTATTTTTGTTCATTACAAACAAAATCGTAAATATTTAACCGTAGGTAACCACATTGAACCATTAGTTGAGTTACATACTGATCACGCAACTGGACCTTAGTGCTATGCCAAATTAGCATTGCGATGCAATTTAAAAAATTAAAAGTATTTAACTCAGTCTCTAAGAAATGTTGTAATGCTGTTGTTAAATGAAATGCAGATTGAATATAAATAATATACGTTTATTTAAAATAACGCACATGACCAAATTAATACATGGTTGTATGGAAGAGAGAGAAAAAACATGGCGGCAGTGTTGCCTACATGCAAAACGAAACAGTGTTCTTGTATTATGAAATTAAATAATATTAAACTTAAATATAGTTTTAACAAGTTAGTTTTATTAAGTAGTAAATTTATGTTTATATTTTATTAAACATTGTTCCACGCTAATCCGCTGAGTGGATTTTACAAAATTGCAATACAATTTTGCGATTCCGTTCAAAAGCAGAGCTGCTTATCTATCAAAGCAGCGTTGCAATATGCAACCTCATTTCTTAATTTTCTTATTTACCACCACGAGTTTAGTACTACATTTTCCGCATACGATTCGCTAACGTAAAGCAGTGTGTATCGATGCATGAATTAGTACCTCGTAGCTTGTAGCTGCTACGAAGTAGCATTTTAAATGCGCTACGAAACTCGTAGTATGGACGCTCGTTTGTAGGAAATAGACGATTTGAGATATCTTTTAAAATACGAAGTACCTATGTAAGGAGGAATGATGCTAGTTCGGTATCTTGTGAGTAATTTTCATCTTTAGTCGTTACGTTACATCAGTAAAAACGAATATTAAATTTTGTTTTAAATGCGCCTTGTATTTCGTAGTATGGACGCTAACGTATATTAAAATCTTTAAAATAGGGTTTACATAATAAAAAAAGCCACAGGCTTATGGAGCTTTGTTAGAAGGAAGTATGAGTCAATGCACATATTATAGCCACGTTTTGAAAAAGCTAATCTGGTTATTTGTTTAACCCTTTAAACGATGTGCATATATCGTTAAAAGGGTTAAGCAATTATTTACATTCATATTGTTATCTGAACCGGCCTATCACTTGCATCATTGTTTTTTTGGAAAAGGTGTTTATAACTTGTCATAAAAACGAGAATGTATAGACAAGGTAGGGGAAGCATATAACAACTTTTATGCAGCACTTTTGAACCAAAACAGTTTGTGCCAATCAGTTGTTCTCCATAATCAAAATCGCATATCGCATAATAGAACCTACATAACCGCTATACGCAGTTAAAAGCTGCTTGGACAAAGACCAACTGCTAAGACTGATCAATCACTGAAGTTGAACAATCTAATATATAAAATTCTCGTGTCACAGTTTTCGTTGCCATACTCCTCCGAAACGGCTTGACCGATTCTCATGAAATTTTGTTAGCATAATAAGTAGGTCTGAGAATCGGCCAACATCTATTTTTCATACCCCTTAGACGGGGTTGGGGCTGGGGCGAAACGGTGGGGAGGTAGCTTAGTACCAGGAGAAGGACATAGGATACTTTTTATCCCGTTCGATGGGGCCGGGGCTAGGGCGGGACGGGGCCGGGGCGAAACAAAGTTCGCTGGGTCCGCTAGTACTTACATAAATATTATGTTCCATTCCAAAACATTCGTACAAAATATTTGTCTAAAAGTCAGTTCTTACTGAACCGTCATTCAAAATTAAACCCAAAATACTTCACATGTGAATCCAGAATGTCTCTAGGACGAGATAGCAACTAATTCATTTCAACCCAAATGCAATTTGAATGGTTAATAGGCAAGATGTACCATTGTTACATATCAAGCTTAACACTGAAGTACTTTAAGTCATTGCAACAAGGATCATTTTTGAATAAAACTGTATAGTCTGAAATGATGTTAACGCTTAATAGCCAGTGTCAAGCATTTCAGTGGTAACTGACAAATTAATTATACGAACCTCTGTTACTGCAGGTCTGTTTTGAATATGTTAGACTGTAGTTAATTGACGGGGCTTTTGAACATTAGTCGTTTTATGTTTCCTAGACAGGTGGATAATATTTAATTTCTGACTGCAAATAGCAATATCTAAATTAATGGTTTAGAATGTTTAAAAACTCACAGTGCTATTTTGTATTCTTTAAAGATCTAATAATTATGGTATTTTGGGTTAAATCACGCATAATAGTAAATCCTCAACCGCTGGTAACGACGTTTAACCATAAGTTTAGTTAACAATTGATCACGCAACCGGGCCTAAGTGTTATCGTATAGAACTTCCTCTTTCGGTTTTCATAAAAACAAAGCTTATAAAATGATTGATGATTGAAAATGATTTAATGAATGAACTTATAAAACTTCTGCACGTGAAAAGTTTTCAGAACTATGCAAATATTGAATTTTTACTGTAAACTTTTACCTTTGTAATACACTAAAATATTCTGAATCTTTGTTACATTGAAACCTCAAGTTTTGAGAATGATAAAAACATAGAGCCACATGCTATTCTGTTGAAGGAACATAAGAGAGATTAAACTTTTATTTTAAAGAGGTAATGTTTGTTGGTAAAAAGGTCGCTGGTAGTGACTGGATGAGGAAAGCAGGGGATCGTGCACTTTGGCGTGCCCTTGGGGAGGCCTACGTCCAGCAGTGGACTGCAACAGGCTGATTGATTGATTGATTGAATGTTTGTTGTAGGTTTGTAGGGGATAGGCTCTAAAATTGCTATTCTCCCTCCGCCAATCCGCACTAAGCCCGCGTGGTGGAGTATGGCTCATACTACCTCACATTTGAGGTAAGGCCTTTGCCCAGCAGTGGGATGCTTACAGGCTAACTTTCCTTTTTTTTGTGGCATAAAAGCGAGTGACTACCCAGTGCTAAATCTATCTATACTAATATTTTTATAAAGCTGAAGAGTTTGTTAGTTTAAACGCGCTAATCTCAGGAACTACTGCACCAAATCAAAAAAATATGTTTGGATAGCCCATTTATCGAGAAAGGCATCAAACATCACACTGCATCGGGTGGGTAGGGAGTAAAGTCAAAACGCGCGAACGCGGGGACCGCAAATTAAATAATATATATATTTCCTTTTGTGTTTCCCTTCGAAAGAGATTTTAGTATTGATACTGGCATTTGAGTGATATTTTTCTATGCTTTTTACTTTTTCCATTTACAAAAATAGCGTATTTCTTCTATTTAAACCTCATTTGTATTCTAGCCCGAGTATTTCAGGCGCAGATACTTGGCGCACGAAAAACTTCGTTTACAAAGGCCGAAACTTATGCTAGACAATTGTGTTACTAGGATAATAATGTTATTTGAATGTCTTAGCACAGTTAGTACGTGTATAATATTAAATATTCTTCTATAATAAATATTATGAGTACATAGTATGCTGCTAAGTTCCATTATAATATCATAACCACTAACGGCCTTTCCCTATATGCAAACTATAGTCAAAGGTAGATAGCTCCTCGACTGGAGCACAGAATATATAATAGTACTGGAGATAACATTTCCTCGATCGAAGATAGGATTTCCTACTGCCAGAAGTTTTTTATGGACAAAAATCTAAAGGTAGATCACTATTTCTATCTCTAGTAGGGCAAAACCACAGACAGAATGGATATAGGGAACGGCCGTTAGAAATGATAGCAATCAATTTATATTTTCTGCAAACAAAAATTACTTAGAAGCACATATTTCATAATCGGTAAACTGACTCACAAATAAAGACATTACTACTGGTAACCATAAAGAAAATAGGCACAGTAGCTCCATTAAACTTAGCACCTATATCTTCATTTTGTGCAGTTAGAAATATGAACTCACTAGCCGTTTTCCGCGTCTTAATGCATAAATATCGTATCTCACAAAATATCATTGTGAATAATAGCCTATGTGCTGTTCCAATGTATAGGCTATATTATTGTGAAGTTTCATCAAAATCCATTCAGTACTTTTTGCATCAAGGAGTAACAAACATACTTCCATACATCATTCCTCTCAAAATTTCGCGATTATAACATTAGAAGGATCACATTGTAACCTATTTATATGGTATATTGTTTTAAACTTTCATGTTCACTATCATCAGAATAGTTAGATACGGGATTGCTACCAAGTACCTTATCATTTAAGAGCTTCCGATATTGCGGTACTGTTGCAAGCACCATGATCTCCGTGATCATGGCGTTTGCAACTGTGCCGAAATATCGGAAGCTCATAAATAATAAGGTACATGGTAGCAATCCAACTATTCTAACTATCCTATTTATGTGGTGGTATATGTATGGCTCATAATACTAAGTTTTTCTAGTAAGGGATCTTAAACACATTGTCTGCAGATTATTACATGATTCAAATTCTGCCGTCGTCTTGCCTTTTATAGCGGCTATTCATCAATTTACTGTTGACTCGCCATCGGCAACAGTCATCGTCATGTGCCCCTCGTGTGTATTAAGTTATTTTTTTATTTAAACTTTATTGCACTGTTAGTTGTACAATTAGCGGACTTAAAACCTTAAGGTATTTTCTTTAATTCAACCGCTTGGAAATGCAGATATTTCAATCATTGGCGGAACATTAAAGACAATGTTTCTTTGTATATTTTTAGTTAGTTATTCTACCGTTTCTAGCTCTACTGTGACCAGGATCCTTACATAAGAGGCGAGGGCGTCACCCCACGCTATTATAGTCAATGTTATCGCGGCATAAAGACGATTATAGCTTGCCATTCGACATGGCGTCTCTTAGATAAGACGTGAATCGAAAGTCAATACATATGGCCTCGGGGTTTGATTCGGTCAGAGGTACGAATTATTGCTTGTTCACGGCGGATAAAGCGCTGGATTGCACCTGGAAGCGATCTTGTACAAAGTCATTAGATTCGCCATTTTGTGTTTACTCTAATTGCAAATGGCCGCCAATTTGACAACTGTCACTCAGACTAGGCTGAGCGTATGCCATTTTGCATTGAAGCGCTTTTCAAGGCTGTAACATGTCCATTGACATTTATTTGTAAAATTTAATGGTGTCATAGGTTATAAATGATAGTTAAGTGGTTACTTTTACAGACAATGGTGTTTTTAAATTGCTTCGAGATCGTAGAGCAGAGATTTTCGAACTTATTTTGTCTACTGCCCTTTTAAACAAGATTAGCCATCGCATCGCTTTGCCCCTCCAATTTTGTCTAGACCCTTAAGTGCCCCCATTGAGGTCCCAAGTGGCCACGTTAGGATGTTATCCACTTTGACAAATATCGTTTTATAGCGATTAGTTTCTTGGAATAAAATGCAGTGCAGGGTTCGTGTTTGCGACCTTGCCTTAATCCGTTCAAGTCGAGGCAGTTCAATTCTAACTCAGTTCTGAGTCGCCATATTGGTATTGCGATCCAACTTAAGACAAATTTAAAGGAACTCTTTCTCACGCACTCATATTTTATTTTATTTTATTTTATTCGGAAAACACTACAGTATACTAAACCTTAATTACTAACTTACTTATTTACTAATAACCATTTACGTGTCTTCACATATAGAGGCTAGTTGTAGTACATATATGGTCTAAATTAAGACATGAAAATTGGTCGGAGTAAATTTGCTAATCCATTCAAAAGCAGAGCAGCTTAAATGTCCAAGCAAGATCACAATACGCACCAACACCCTAAAAAAATGAAAACTATTTAACCAACGATAAGTACCAACCAACATTAAGTAAAAGGTATTGAAGAAATGGGAAAAAACATATAATTAGTAGATTTGAGAACCTGAAAGCTAATAATAATAATAGTATTTATATGTATATTGTTGTCATGTTAGCTTTTACCAAGAGATCTTGAAGGGTTCAGAAACCTTGTTATATGCGTTAAAGGACATAAACTTTTCTGTTCTGTGATTCACTCTAATGAAGGAATCGATAGACAGTTTGCTTGGCCAGGCGTAAGAACTTGAAAAACACAATTAGTAATAGTAATACATATGAAGTAGATAATTAATTATACTTCGTGAAATCAAGAAAAGTACTGAGTTGAACATGAATAATGCATTAAAATCTCATGCATGACTAGGTCATTTCAGTTCAATTTATAGTCGATATGACCCACTTTTAAAACCACATCGTTTAAGTTTGTACAAAACCGATGTGAGATCAAAGTGTTATTTGATGTTTTCGTCTGCAACACATTTTCTACATTAAAAGTATCGAGTAGTAGCTAATTAACTAACAAATAAACTTTTCAGGCTGCCAATTTCATTCGTATGAAGATAATAAGAAATTAGGCAGATAACTCATTATGAGCGTCATCATTAATTTCATCTGAAACATTTTTATTATGGTTCTAGTATATAGAAAATTGGACTCCGTCAAGGATAACTTTATTGCCTGTCGCCGCAATATTTTTTATATAAGATAAGATAACTCTTTATTGAACATAACCTTTTAAGTAATTTTTACAAATTCGTTTAAAGGAAATATATAATTTGGGCGGTCTTAATCTCTTCCAGACAACCTCAGGCTTTTTGAAATGTCAAATTGACATTTCTATCGATAGGTTACTGACCTCGAGAATGGGGTTTATAAAATGTTTGCTTTTGTGGTTTGTGGCATATTTAGCGATCTTACAAGCAAATCATAACTTCGGAAGAAATATCTGACAATAGGAAAACGGAAAAATCTGAAACTGTTATTATTAATTTTATATTTTGTTTTTATTATGTTTTGTTAGTGACAAACAAACTAATTATTATTATTTGCATTTGTAAAAAGTAACTGTGTCAAACAAAAACTACAACTAATAGCAATTATCAAAATGACCATCAAATATTAACCGAATACAAAACTAGGTATTTGTTTTAAAAATCATCAGAAAACCTACTCTCTATTTCTGCATTATGTGAGTAATATTTTCAATTTTCTGAGCTGTCAATTCGTCCCGCCACTCCTAATTATCAACCGATATGGAATACGTCATTAAAACCTTTCGTTAGCTGAAAAGGATGTTAATCAGACAAAGGTTATTTCGGCACGAGTTTAAATTACGGAAAATTAATAAAGAATCATCTTGCTTGTATTAAGTAAGCTTAAGTGACAATAAGTAAGGCAAATAGTGCGAAGAATTGCCGGTTTCTTGATCCAAATTATATGTGTTAAAAATAATCGAAATCGTCTCAGCCGTATAAGCGTATCAACTATTACAAGGTATGGTAATAGAGAGGAATAGAGTGGTTGTGACATACGGACGGACAGAGAGACATGATGAAACTATAAGGGATCCGTTCTTAGCCATTCGGCTATGGAACCTCAAAACACATAATAATATAATAATAATAATATCCTTGGACATCTCACACAACGCCATCTGGTCCCAAACTAAGCAAAGCTTGTACTATGGTAACCAGACAATTATTCTTATTTATTTTTCATTAAACTCGGTTTAAGCGCAGCCAATATTCTCCGTAATAAGTTTATTAACTGAGAGCCCGGCTTAAGTTCATACAAAATGCATTTAGTTTTAAAACTAGCGCGTACTGAGCGTTTATTAGTGAAGTTTGGCTTAAACTTGGAGCAAATTTTCTCTAGATTAATTTTGGGGCTTACTTCAATCGATTTGCCAACTCATTAATCACTGATTAGTGACCACTTAGTCACACGAATGAAACCGAAGGGGTCTTACACACTGCGACTTTTAGCAGCGATGCAAACGCGATGCATTCGCGATGCAGCATAGATGCAGTCGCAAAATGTCAACCTTTACATACTGCGCTACTTTTAGCATCGGTGCAGTCACGAAGCTAACGCGCGTTAGTCGCGATGCAGAAGCTATTTCCAAATTGACAATTATGTTCTGAATATTGGCGACTGCATCGATACTAACGAGCGTTAGCATCGATGCAGTCGCGCTTCTGCATCGATGCCAAATTAAATCTGTTCATTACGATAGTCGCAATGCTGTCGCGCATTTGTTAGTATCGATGCTTAGAGTCGCAGTGTGTTGTACGGGGTCTTATACCTATAATGACGGCTGTAGTCGCATTGTAGACCTACCAAGCTATCTGAAGAATGACAGGATGGCATCATGGTCGAAAAGGGTGGTCGTCTTTTACAAAAATAACAACTTCTGACTTTTTAATTACTCGTTTTTAATTACTTTTTATTGGTCGATGGTGAAACGGGATCTTAATTTTTGTTTTCAGTCAATGTTATGTAGCATACTACAGAAAACAGCTTTTATAGTCTTCGATAGGAAATTATAAATAACCAATATCATATACAATATTGAATTTACCGGAACGCTTACAAATATTTTCCATTGAAATGCAATAATAAAAGGCTTCCAATAAAAAAGGCTGCGTCTACAACTTGCAATCGTCAATAAGCAGAGTGTTGAATGCACAATTTCCGATGAGGCTGTGATACTGTGAAATTATTGGGGTTCCGTATTGGTATGTAGAAAACGGGCGAGTTTTTTTTTATAAGCAACGTATTAAAAGCAAATAAGACTTTTCCAAAGTTTTTGACATCGACATGCCTGTCTCTTCACCCGTGAAAGTGTCTTGACTCAGACTCGACAAAGGAACCCTCAACAAAAGTTTCGAAGATACCTCGAAATGGGTAGTCAAAGACGAACGACTATATTTGACAATTCACTTGGACGTGATTTGTAGCACTTGACAAGGTACAAACGACAGCACGTCAAGGTAAACACTACGGTATCTTATGGACTTGTAATAAGGACTAGTTTTCAACAAAAGTGGGTAACTTAATGTGCTGTGCTGTACCTTGAGTTTGACAATCGTTCCCACAAAGCTTCCACACCTCGACTGAGCAAACTGAAATACAGACGGAAGGACCGCTTTTACCCTATGGGTACGGAACCCTAGTAATAAATATAAAGTCAAATCGTTTTAAGTGATAATATTTTAACAGTGTCTTTGTAAACATCATAGAAACAAAACACTTTCATTATTTTTTGTAAAATCGAGATTTTATTTTTATTATTTTCTTTAACAAAGACAATATAATTTTTTAAAACAGCACCCTGACAATTTAAAAAAAAGTATCTACCTCATCGGTTTCACCTTTCTCAATTCAATGCCCAGACCTTCTCTTTCGCTAAGCCTAACCTTAATTAATATAAAGTAATAAAATCTGAAAAAAAAAATACCTTAGTCTCAAATTTTCTCAAAAACTAGCGGATAAAACCCCAAAGTGTTTTCCACAAAAAAATGATTAATTTATTATGCTGAATCAACCCATTAAATATACGAGGTCACCTTATATACGGAACACGATCATAAGAAAATATAAATTCCCAATAAGTAATCAATTGCAGTAAAAATATTTATACGCAATTCAGACATCAAGCAATGCAGGTTTACAGTTCAACGGTTTTAAAATGAGAAACGTTACGAATTGCCTCGCGTTAAAATTGAAGTAAATGAAAAGATATTTTTATGCTCCGTATATTTTATTTGTCGAGCTGTGATCTAGGGATTCACTCGGCCATATTATTTGTATTTAACGATATAAAACCGGCCAAATGCGAGACGGACTCGCGCACTGAGGGTTCCGTGCCAACTTTAATCAGTCAGGTATCAAACGACAGCCGGGAGCCGCATAACAATGGAATTTTTATTGTGTCTCGTTTACACATACTTGACGAGTTAACTGAACGATGGGTCTACTTAGCCACAATACCACAATATTTTGTTGACAGCAAAAATACTAGTGTTTTTTATCATCATCATCATCATTATCAGCCAAAGGACGTCCAGTGCTGGACATAGGCCTCCCCTGCGGCTTTCCACAAGGACCGGTTGTGAGCAGTCTGCATCCAGAGCGATCCTGCGATCTTTACAAGGTCGTCTGTCCATCTTGTCGGTGGACGTCCTACGCTGCGCTTTTGTTCGAAGGGGCTCCAATCTAGAACTTTTCTGCTCCATCGGCCATCAGTTCTACGCGCTTAAAATTAATTTAACTTGCCCTATGTGGACACGCGTAAAAATCTTAGTGTCCAGATGACGAAATAATAAGTGATAATATTTTAAAGTTTCACCAATTGGACACATGTGTCCAATCTCTTGTGTCCAGTTAGTGAATAACCCGTTTGTCCTACCTTCAAAAAGGATAACATAGATGATTATTAATATCTGCTTTGTTGAAGAATATAAGTAGCTTCTAATATAAATAACCTATCTCTTACCTAAGAGGACATTAACCTTATCTTTTATGTATTAATGTCATGTTATTGAATCAGACATTTAGCTCCATAGATAGCAAAGTTGATCGAACTCGGAAAAACACATTATAATAATTGAAGTTACCATTAGGATGACAACTTGGATCGAAGTAGAGTTGCAAAGATGTTATATCGATAAAAATATCAATACTTTTATCGAGATCTATCTTATACTGATAAATCTACTCTAACTTCCAATTTGATGTTGTTTTCTCAATGTTTCTCTTAAAAAGGTCACTCCTAGCAATAGCATCATCTTAACTTTTTTTTTTATTTGGTATGGGTTCGCTCTTGACTCCAGACGAAGCCAAGTGAAACTAGGACGGAGTCGAAAATAAAACTAGCACGCCCAAAAAACCTGTTACTCTAACTTTGAATAGATTCGGATTAAAATTATTAGGAAACAATGAGTTCCAGTTAAAAAAAAAAACACATATTTTGCTCGATAAAAATCGATAATCTTGCGTTAACAACACCGTCACAACTCTATACCGTATTAACCTGTTAAAAGTTACGACCAAGGACTGAAGTTCGAAGCAGATTTGGCTATTGTGACGTCGGTTCAAATTACCGATAGTGTGGCTTAACTATCGGTCGTTGGACAAGCAAACTTTATCGATAGTAACTACTCAAACTTGGGGTTGGTTTCATTGGTACTAAAGCTGCAGCTAAGATTATTGGTTTGAGAGATTGCTGACACAGTTTTCATTTGTAGTAGAGATGCATTTACTGTTTTTGGTTACGATATATCTCAATTATTAAATGGTTATCAGGGGGCGTATTGCGATCCAACTTAATCCGTTCAATTCCGAGGCAGTTCAATTCCCACTCAGTGTAATCAAATATTATAAATATAATAATATTTAAATACTACTACAATGGTATTAATATTAATATTTAATTATTTTAATGCGAAATTGAAATAATAATTGCTAATTTGACATTAAAGCAGAGCTGTTTAACTGTCAAAACTGCATCGCAATACGCACCAAGAAATACAGCTATAGGTAATAAATTGGGGTTTATGATAACACATCGTTTTTTCGGGTGGTGGCAATAACTAAAATGGTTATAAAATTTTTGAGTCACATGTCACAAAACAAAATTGTAAGTTTTATAACTTGAAAAAGAAAAATATATATAATATATAGTTACTTTTCAAATGTAATCAATCAAATTTATTAGTAGTCTATCAAAATATATCACCATTAATCATGTGTTATGTTATATATTGTGAAATTCATGTCATTAAATGGTAATAAAAATAGCCCTTCAGATATTTGGTTAAGGATTCTTTACTAACTAACTTATATTGTCATGTTATCTGAAAGTTGGTGGCTTTGAGTTCGGCATCCCATGGGCTATATAGCCTTAAGGCTTCGAGTTTCACCCTACCCTACATTACACGAGTTTGACACTTTATATTTGACACTTCCGGTTTCAGAACTTTGTTCGTACAAAATGGTAATTTCAGGAAACTACTCAGTCGAGAATTATGCGAAGGTCAATTTGAATAGTTGGATAATATTGCTAATTAATTAATTTAATCAATTGAATAGTTATTTATAATGGGTATTCGGGGCGTATTGCGACCCAACTTAATCCGTTAAATTCCCATGCAGTTCAATTTCCACTCAGTGTAAACGAATATTATCAATATAAATAATATTGTCATTGAATTACAATGTATTGTATTAATTAATGTTATGTATTGTTTTCCATACCAATGCCTGGTATTATACTCATTTAACAATCCACAATAAAGATACAAGAATTGTACTGTCTTATAGAATATGAGATTCTAATATACGAGCATTATTTGCTTACAGCTCTTTGATACCAAGGAAATAACATTTCAAGCATTTTAACAGCAGATCCGAGATATAAGGATCGTCAGCCGTTGTAGGATCCTCAATCCTGGAGTTTTATAGCCAGTTTTACGATCTCGTAAATCGCTGGATATCGCACTGGCATATTTGTTCCCACATTATACTACGTGAGATCGAGCGACATTGTCTAGGAAAATCGGCTTGTAGAGATAAAATTTGAGGAAATGTCAGCACGTTGTAAAGACAAGAAAGGTTTTCAAAATCCTTGCTAAAAATATAATATTATCATCATCATACCCAATCGCAGGATGTTTACTAATAAACGTAGGCCTCCCCTACCATGCTATGTACCTTATTTATTAATCATCAATCAATCAATCAACCTGTTGCAGTCCTACTGCTGGACTTAGGCCTCCCCAAGGGCACGACAATGTGCATGATCCCCTGCTTTCCTCATCCAGTCACAACCAGCAACCTTCTGTAGGTCATCGGTCCATCTGGCAGAGGGGCGTTCAATACTACGTTTGCCGAAACGTGGTCTCCATTCAAGAACCCGTCTACTCCAACGTTCATTGGTTCTGCGACAGATATGGCCAGCCCACTGCCACTTCAGCTTGCTACACTTCTGGATAATATCCACATCTTTAGTCCTCTGCCGGATAATTTCGTTGCGGATTCTGTCCCGCAGTGTATTTTAATAGTATGTATTTATTAATGAGTGTCCGATATTTAGCACTGTTCACTTAAAAGGAAGGTAGACCAATGTTTTTGCCAATAACAGTGAGTTGCTACTTCGTAATAGAGAAGCTATGCCAAGCAAAAAATGTGTCGCAACTCGATGATAAAATTTTAACGTATTCCTTGAAATTAGAATGTTGAATTTGAAACCGTTTGTATGCGTTGATGCCAAGTGGCGTCAAATCATGGCTCAAGAAATTTGTTCGCGGAGCCAGTTCCATAATCTAGGAATAGTAGTTCAATGGCCAATAACAACCGATCCGAAAATTTCTACAGTTACTCCGTGATCGTGGCGTTTGCAACAAGTAAAATAGGACAAATTATATGAATTAAATCTTGCTTGTCAATCTCACACTTTGCGACTTTTTGCAGCGATGCAGCATCGATGCAGTCGCGAAATGTCACACACTTCGTTAGTTTTAGTGCTGTCGCACGTTTTCAAAACGCGCGTTAGTATCGATGCTAAGTCGCAGCGTGTTAGGGGTCTAAAGTTTTTCCAAAAAAAAAAAAAGAATTAAGAAATTTATTTGACATTCTACATTCAAAAATATTGAATTTATAAAACTAAAGCAAACCATTTCTAGCCCTTCAATACCAGACAATATTCTTATGGAATTCACCGAGGAGCTATCTATTCCAACTTTCAGGTCTCCAGACTTAACTCCCGAAGTTTAACAACGATTTTTCTGGAAGATTCCCTTGACGTATTGGATGTATCTTGGGACCGTGATGTATCACAAAATGTCTGGCATATTTCCCCGAACAGTATTTAGGTCACCGTCTATAACAGTCTTTTGTTAGATATTATTGAATCGACATAGATTTTAGCATATTAATAGATTTAAGATCAAATCGTACATCCCAATTTGAAAACTGGACTAAATTCCTTACTTTGATTTATTTATTGCCAAGATGAATAACAAAGATTCATGAGGCAAGTTAAGAAAAATTAACCAAAAATCCAAATGCTCAATTAAGAGGTTGCAGGAATTTATGATAAAATAAGTACATTAGCACTGGCAAAGCCCTTTCAGTATCTAATTTATGTGTATTTAAATATAAGTACCCTCTTTTTGTGATACTGAATAAACATGTTTTCTTTCTTTCTTTCTTTCTTTCAAATACCACTGGCGAAGCTAAGTGCATTAACAAAGGCAAAAAAGTGTTTCCTTAGATCAAAATTCAGAAAATATCACCAATTGAATATGAAACTTCCTAAGCATCAACTCTTCAAAGTCACATAGAATTCCCAAATATATCTGAACATACTTTTAACTTACCTAAAATATTATGATGAACAATGCTGTAGGCTTGACGTAAAACTTCTTTCTCAGCCATCTCTCTCACTCGCATGGCCATGTTTTTATGAGAGACAGAGATAGATAAAGAAAAGGTTCTGCATAGTAGAGCCTTCAAAGGAAGTTGATGCTCAACCATTTCATTCACCACTTGTAATACGTCTTAAAGACGAGAATTCAGAAACTCATCATCATATTACTCGCATCCGGAATTTTGTAGTGATGTGAAACTTGATATATCGATAGATAGATAAGTCTTTATTGCACTTTACAACATTAGTGAATTTACAAATTTGTTCAAAGGAAATGTACAATTTAGGCGGTCTTATCGCTATAAGCGATCTCTTCCAGACATCCTTTGGGTAAAGAAATTATGGGTTTATAGGAAGGGGTATTTTGTGCGTTGTAAATGAAGAGCTAAGTGAAAAATAAATATATTTGTTTATTGAAATTATAACAAAATAGATATCGATATAATCAGATAAAAGATAACAATAGGAAAATTTTATCAATTTAATCTAATTATTATTGGAACTCTAATATGAAACACACTGTTTATAAACAAAACTATTGATTTCGTTTCTAATAACAAACAAAAACTTTTTATCTTAGAATAAGTCAATGTACATCTTTTTAACAAATAAATGATGTTACTTATTTTAATACCATACTCATGGTAGAAGTAAGTGTAGCAATAGCAAAGACTATAAATACTAAGTTTAGTATAGTACTAGGAATATTATAGTAAGTACTTATTTTATAAATCTATTTACTGACTAATACAATTTTGAATCGTAAGTTCTTTCAAGGCAGTGAGTGACAGCTGCTATATTCACGGGATATTTTTATATTTGTTTCAAAAGTGAAGGACTTTCATCATATGCTTATATTCTAAGAATACTCATTTATTTTATTTACATTGCGATATTCATTTCAATAGAAAATGCTTTTAACATCTCAACGTCGTAAAAACAGCTACTTTGTGTCTGTTTAAATAAAAACGTTATTCTTTTTTTCCATTATTTCATCTAATGGTAGAACATTTCAAGTACTTTTGTTCAAATATTTGACAGCACTCCACATTCTACATTAGTTTTGATGTTTGAAGTGGTAGTAAATTAAATTATTTTGCATTGAAACACTGTTATATACGCATTTTAAGCTCCTCTTAAATTGGTACTAGATTTAAAAAGATGAAAAAATAAAAGATGTAAAAACTCTTATCAGATAGTAAAAAACTTTATATTCCTATCTTCTTTAAATGAAAAATTAGGTATTTACAAATTATTTTTGTTTGTTTATTTACCAAACGTATAACTATATTTTTTCATTACGGAAAGAATGCACAAGCTTTTAAATCAACAGTATCGGTTACTTACAGGTTAAACTTGCTTTATTTTTGCTGTGTGAAGATCTTAATGTATGGCGCCTACGAATTATATTAGTGTGTCGCGTGGCTGGCAGCTTTCTATACCGAGTCCTTTGACTAATGCTGTTAACGTGGCCCCTTCACTTATCTTTCTGTGTTATATCAATACTATTTATCGATGCTTTAGTCAGATACTTGTCATTTGTCCCATCCCTATCAAAAAGTTCTAGAAAGGGTTGTCGAGTTCAGAATTTCTTCGACAAGTACGAAGTTCGGGCCCTCATCTCGAACAACTTTGATACACTTCGGAGTATTGTGAAGGTTTTATTAATGAATCGTCATTTTTTACTCGAAGAAACAAGGAAAGTCATATTTTAGTATGTTAACTGGAGATGTGTGTTATTAAGTACATAAAAATTGACTTGATCTGTGTATTATTAAGTAGATAAAAACAATTGAAATGTCAACACGTCTTTCTGTTGATGATACCACCAAATGTAATGACCAATATTAAGGCTTAGGAGTTAAGTTCTAAAATACAGACGCTAGATGGCGTTGTACTAAGTTAACTCATGGTGACGTTTCGTTAACAGTTTAACTCATACGTTCTCAGGGCCCAATTCATTTGTTTGTTCTACAAATGAATTGGGCCCTGCTATTTAAGTTTGAGTTTCATTTGGGGTTCCGTACAGTGTGCTTTTTGGGGATTTGTCCAAAAGAATTATGACTAACTCAGAGTGAAGCTGTTTCTACATCGTGCCATTGGACCTAAAAGGTTTTACTTAACCATCTTTTATCCATAATCTCCTTTTAAAAATATCGATGTTATGCTTTTGATTCTTTCTTACCTATCTATAAATACTTTCTAATTAGTTTTAACAAGATTTAAAAGCTTACTCCTGCGACTTCCGAACCTTTACTACCAAGAATTTTTAATAAGGCTAAGCTGTAAAACCTATACAGAACTCGCAATTGTAACAGAGATAATAATTTATTTTATTGAAAATGCAACACTTCCAGAAGTTATTTCATATTGGCATAAAAATGGTTAGCAGGTTGACGTGTGAAAACTATAAAACTAAAAATCAATTTTTTTTATCAATTGGTAGAATAATCTAATCCAAAAATATGCAGCACTGAAACATGTGCGTTGCGAACAAACACGCTTCGATTTATTTCACTTCGTTAACCTCTGTATATATTATAATCAAACTAAATCCAATAAAGTTCCAAATGAATATATCGTACAGTTTCCAACGCGATCATTTTGACTCCTATTACAATAGATTTATGGCAAAATATAAAAAAAATATGTTGATTCCTATACCCGGCCATTCTGTATAATGTCGGTAAATACAAAAGACGATTGTTATCCTTATTTTTAAGAACATAGTGTATTAAAACGCTTTTTTTTGGCAGCAATTACTCACCATAGTATTCTGTGCTTGAATGTCACGTCATTGAATATTGTAGCTTTTAATAGAAAAGCCCATCCCACCTAGACTCTCCACTGGTGTTGGGCAGCAGCCCCGGTTCTTAAAATGCGGCGTAGAAGGCTAGAGGGAAAACCGCCACACTATCTTCCCTAAGTTAGAGTTTTTTTTTGAGAAACCTCCGCCGACAATTGTGGAAAAAAACTCGACAAAAGCCTAGCACTTATATTTGATGATTATGAGGATTTTAAGTCTGTGGTGTATTGAACAAGGGCATTTCGGTCCTTATATGTTCGTGTAACTTAATTTAATCGTGTGCATTAAAAATGTAACCGGTGGATTGTGCAATCATTGTATTATCTACCTTTTCTCTGTATCTTAGTTCGCCTGTTTTTGCAAAAAAAAAGTGGTTTCTATGCAGGCTAGACTGGAGGAAAGGAACACTGTAGGAAGTTACATGTTATTTATCATATAATATGCAAATATGCGTGTACCTCACTCGGCAGAGGCCCACTGAAAACCAGCGCCAGGGCCTTTTGGGGGCCTGGCATATGCTGAGTGAGGTCCTCTTGATAGGGACATTACAGACACACAACGGACACTCGGTTGCTTCTATAGAAATATTAATGGAGTTTCGTCCGTCTTATCTATGTTTGTCAGTTTTGTTTGTTTATGTTGCCTTTTTGTCATATTTCATCTGTTTTTTTTCATTTGTGTTCAAAATTGTGTCTGTTATGCTGTGTGTGTGTGATGTCCTTGATTAATAAATGTATTTTCTTTCTTTCTTTCTTTCAAATATTACGATCGGTTCACTTTATTTTGTTTAATTAAAAAAACAGGATTATTTATCCCTTGGGCATTACTTAATTTTGCGGTAATTTTGTCTTCGATTGAATATGCTCAGAAAACTCAATTAACATTTTCAATACTGCACTTGACATGTACCTATGATCATACTTTCCTGGGAATTTCGTTTGCGCTGATATTTTATTTATAACTGTATCCCTTGAAATTGATATTTCGCTCTATATCCGGTTGTGTGCGACATATCAATAAAGTAACTGAAAAATGAAATTTTAACTTCACGGTTCCGTAGCTTTCAAGTGTAAAATTGAAATAAATGAAAAATTATGTATTAATAATTTCAGTAGTGAAGTAAGTAAAATTTACTTAGTAATTTAATCGGTTTTGCATGAGTGCGAAAATTCTTTACTGGTTTATGGCCCTGGATATATTTATTATTAGTAGCTCCCTGCAGCTTCAACCGTGTAAATATTAGATTTCATAAAATTAATGTGTTATTCCAGTGTATGAACTAAATTACTGAAAAGTTTTATCAAAATTCATTCATTAGTGTTAGCATGAAGGAGTAACAAACACCATTCTCACAAATTTTTACACAACAATAGCCAAATGTAAAGTATTTCTTAGTCTATCACTCGTGCAGTGCTATCCCACGCTAATTTGCTAAGTGGATTATACGAAATCGCAACACAAATTTGCTAATCCGTTCAAAAGTAGAGCTGCTTAACATCGCAATACGCACATTACTCACCTGGTTCTCTCATCTCTCCACAGAACCCTAAACTAGTGCAGCGCTGACCCGATTCCACAGCATTACTCACAGCTGAAAGAAAACCGTTGAATCGCTGACATCGTACTCTAGTGATGGGCTGAATCAATATCGATAATCGGATCTAGCTATAGAGCTCGAGTTTTCTTTTTTCGAGATCGAGTAGCCGCAAGGGGATTGTTCATTTGACTGCAGTTGAATTGGAAATCTAGATGATATTTTATTGCAGTCGTCTAGTCTTTTACTTGTTACTTTATTGGTTTAAAAGAGAAACGGGTCGTTTGCAGGCGCGAAGTTAATTATTATTCATTTATGAAAAATGCAGGCTAAGGCTTTTAAGGCTGGTCTCTACCTCGGCCAGAGAATTAGTCTCGCCATCCAGCGAGGTAATGTTGCCAGCATTTTGGGCACTTTCCCACAAAGCAACGAGCTTTTCGATGTATATATGTAAGTAGTTTAGTTTTATTAATTTAGTTATTATTTTTATGAATAGGTTATTATGACTGCTGCAATGCAATCTAATCAGACTTGCTGAGACCAAACTTTTAAGGCTTCTAAAGGCATGTTTTACCGTCGACCAATAAGTAGATGTACTAACCAACGAATAATTAAAATATAGAATGTAATTTAGTATGAAGTATCAAGCAGATAACGCTAACCAGAATTTATTAAAATATTGTGTAACAGAACCTGAGGATTCAGATATTTGGTTCTGAAGTTTACGCGAATACTCATTACGATAAAACACAATTTTACGGATTGATTTCGCGAACGTTTATTTTTATTTTATGCCTGACGTTTCGAATGCTTTACAGCATCCGTGGTCACAGGCAGACACATTCATTCGAAACGTCAGGCATAAAATAAAAATAAACGTTCGCGAAATCAATCCGTAAAATTGTGTTTTATTGTACTGAGGATTCAAAGTTAAAATATTACACTAAATTATTTATAAAACATAAAATGAACACATTTTGATTTTTGAACGGCAACTACAGTACTAAACAATAATTTGGTATTTTTCATAAAAAAGATTAAGTTTTGTTTTAAAATTAATGCAGAAAAATACAAACCTAATATACCGCTGCACCCATTGCCATCTCTCTGCATGACCTAAAGGTTTGACTGGCAGAGAATGCTTTTAGCATTAAGTCCACCTTTGTACACCATGATTTGTGCAATAAAGTCTTTAAATAAAAAAAAAACCTATCGAATAGACGTCAAAACGTTCTAAATTCATTGTAATCCTATCACATTACCGTACAATAGCATGCTTTATCGACATAATTATGATTTTAAGCACATCCCTAACAGTAGTGTAAGCACGACGATGAAATATGGGTTATCCTCTGAATGGGCTATTGATATGGTTTTTGTGGGATTACCCAGGAGAGCCTTCCATATTGTGTGAACTAATATTGATAGCGGGTTAGGAAAGACAAGTGTGCTGATATAATTTAAGTGTATATTATACGTATGTATAATACGTAGCAAACGCGACCCGTCGAGGCGTCTGCTATCCATAGCCGATCCGATGCGTTGGATATAATAATAAGATAAGATGTATTTATTTACGTAAACGTGTGCACAGTTGACATCACACATATTGTCTTGGTTTGGAAATATGGAATTTTCTTTCTTGTGCTACAAATACCAGACAACGATTATGTGTTCATTACTTAAACTTTGTCCCTTGATTCGAACCTGCGACTGCCGGCATAGTAATTAGGAGCGCTAACCACTACACCAAACACGTCGTCATATACGAGTAGTACGTTGTACAGACAACAGCACGTCAAGGTAAACATTGCTGTATCTTATGCGGTTGTAATAAAGGCTAGTTTGCAACAAAAGTGGGTAACCTGATGGGCTGACTGTTACGTATTCGTCGAAACCTATTTTTTTAACGACATACAAAACCTAAATCCATTTTTAGCTGAATCAGTGCAGTATCTGCTAAGTCAAAGTTAGCGTTTTTAACACTATGAAGCGCTGATAAATGTTGGTTAATCTTGTTATTTTTGACACAAATTATATTTCAGTACTAAGATAATGATTTTATTACGAAGCAAGACAGTTGCGAATTCTTCTATTCTTTCGTTAAAACAATCGTGAGTTGTGCACACTGCATATACATCAAAAGAATGGTTAAAGTACAAGCTACGAAATTTTTCAATTATGTCTTTGTGTGTTTGTGCGTGCGTTTATTAGATACTTCATTTAGCTCTAAATTTTTATTACAAATGGCTGCCATACTGCTGAATCCACAGGATTTCTGTCCAGGGCATTTACAAGTTCGTCCGTTCAGCACATTTACAAAGTCGTCTGTCCATCTTGTCACTTGACGTTCTACGCTATGCTTCTGGTCTAAGAGACTCCAATCTATTCTGCCCCAACGGCCATCCGTTCTACGACTATGCGCCCTGCCCATTGCCACTTTAGCTTACTGATTCAAAGGCCTAAGTCTGCCAAAAGTTTTTCTGTAGTTTAGTACTAAACATGGCAGAGCGTCTACCATTTTGTTTGCCAGTGCTTGTATGCGCTATACTCGGCAGTACAAACCTAGTGAAATAGACTGGTCATGCCAAACATCTGCCTCTTTCAGCGTTTTCCAGCTAAATATTGAAAAGAATTCGCCATTTTCAACCATAATACCTGGAGCTTAAAGTTGTGGCACCATGTTATTTGCTACAATGTCCGAAAATAAAGGTTTAGCCTCACTACGTTAAAAATGCGCATCAAATTTAGCATGCAACGAGATCGCGCTGGATGCTAAAATTCAAACTCTCAATGTTTTTTCGATAGATAATGTAGCAATGTAGAGGAACTGGCGAAAAAATTGTCTCACGAAGAAAGGATGAATATGCAGCCTATGTAGGTCAAATGTTGCTTTTTATAAACAAATTGGGTCAAATGTTGTTTTTGTACATATTTAACGGTAATTGTGATTATGTCAACTTTCATAGAACTGGGTGGTTGCTAATGAAATAGTATGTTGTCGTTAGAGACGAATGTTCGCTTAGGGAATTAAGTAAAGTAAATACACCAATCACATTCATTGCACAGACATTGCTCTGATCCCAAAGTAAGTAGCTAATGCACTTGTGTTATGGCAATCAGAATCAACAGTGGTATAACACAACACCCAGACCCGAAACACAGTAAAAAATTATGTTTTCTACATTGATCCGACCGGGAATCGAATCTGGGACCTCGGAACTACACACCACGTTGCCTTAGTAATACAAACTTTGTGCGACCCGCTCCCATAATGTACGGACAACAGCACGTCAAGGTAAACACTGCGGTATCTTATGCAGTTGTAATAAGGGCTAGTTTGCAACAAAAGTGGGAAGCCTGATGTGCTGGTGCATGTACAACGGTATCTCGTAAATCCTGTAATGTAGTGTATACTTTACAATTGTATGGAAACCAAGATTTATTTGCGTCACCGGAAACGGTATGCGTTTAACTTGTTGGAACAGCATTTGCGGAATAGAATTCGTTGGAAACCTGTTTGTGACGTGGAATAGGAATTAAGATGTGAATAGCAGTTTTGTACTAACTCGTCCCATGTCTGCAGCCTTTGTGTGACAAACTGTATCCTACGATGATAAAAGTGTTTAAATAGGGAAAAAAACAGACTGGTTGCGTAACGATATTTACTATTTTTCTACATAACTCGTCCCATATGGGCCAGTTGGAGAACGAGTTGAAGATTAATGTAATGCCTAAAAGAAAATCTATCAGTGAATACTATTCATAAAATTTTTCATTAGTTTCGAAACACATTCTTGTTATTTATCCAACTTGTATGTCTGGTCAATTATCTTATGCATTTGTACTAAAATAAATTAAGAATACGTTTTTTGCACATAAAAAGCCACCATTGATGAAATCTGTCTGATCGTCGCTCGGGTCATTTGTTGTTGCGTTTCATTCCCATTCTCTGGCTACAGAGTGATTTATTCCTGGTTTCCCGGAATTTAAATTAAAACTTTCGGCTTTCAGAGCCTGATGGTTTGGTTTAAGAAGAAACATTTGCTAGATTTTAACGTTGATTAACTGTCATGTTTAGGTTGGGTGACATTTTCTTTGAATGATTGACGGAATCAAGATACTGAAACTTTACTTGACAAGGGAAAAAACGACATTTAAATATTTTTGGCATCCTATTTTCGTAAAAATATTACCTACGGTCTGAATTTTTGTGGCATGAATCGGTTTATTACAGTATACATTAATTGGTTATAAAAAAACATACTAGGTTTGTCTAGCGTCGCTCCTATCAGTTGATTTATTTGAAGCTAGATGTTTTAAAATACTACCTGAATAGTAAAAAAAAACCTTTTAAAAATATTATCAAAGACAAGTCCCAAAATGGTCCTAAAATCATGGGACCATTCCAGAATCTCCACAAAAATCGGGACCAGTTTTATACTAAAAGTCGTGCGCTCAGTTTCAATGCTTTAATTGATCGCTAAACTAGCGAACCAATATGCAAATCCCCTAGTTCCATTATAAATGAGGTAATTTATTAATTTACCCATAATTCCTCTATAGCGGTCGAGGCTCGTTATTGAGCGTTTAGAGCCTGAATTTCATGTGAAACTATTGTTTAATGTTTTATACTCGTTAATGGTTAGTGTGAACTTTCGATAAAAGTTATCTGTAATGGATTTAAACTGAACAACATTTAATACTTTAATGGTTTCTAAAATGAGAGTAGTAATTTTTGATATGAACTCATCCAAAACTGATAAATTGTGAAATAGCTATAACAGATTTTTTTCAGTTTATTCTGTTAATAGTTCGATAATAATGTTTGTTTGAAAAGATAGAAACTGATATCTTTGAAATATAATTATGAGTTTAATGGGATGAAATTTAGCAACCATATTTTCTTTCGTATTTCAGAAACTATTTAATTGATAGGTATACTGACATTCTTCATGCGTATTAAGTTAGCTTTTTGCAAGAATATTCTCCAATTTCATGTAAATATTGATTAAAAACGCCAATCAAATAATTTCCAGATGAATATCAAAATTTAAAAGCTTGTTGTTTATATTACGTTTCAATATACCTATTGTAATACGGTATCAAAAAATAATAATTGAAAAATCCTTTTTTTTTATCTATTTCTTTGAGTATAAATACCTAAGTGCTTTTTTACACACACACACACACACACACACAGACACACACAGTAAAATTAACAACATTTTAAGCAGCACAATCTGGCTCTTGCATGATTTTTGACCTGAACAACCTCAATTTTTGCTACCAAAACTTTAAAACAAAGAGTGAATATAAAGATAAACCGTAGCACTTAATCCATCCTGGCTCTACGGAATTCAATTACAAGAAGTAGCTATTCATTACTTATAATACCTCTGAGATAATATCTAAAGGCCGCCGATAAACGTTACCTCTCTCCAAATGTTCTCGTTTACGTCAAAATTGTGATAATGTCATAATTATGAAGACATTATGGACTGGCCTCCCATTTTCGGCTTGGGAGATTTGGCCGTAGTAAAATGAGAGGAACCAGGGAGGCATCTTTAAAAAAAATCGTTGAAATTAAAATGTCCGTTTCACGCAACTGTGGGGAGAAATAATATCATAAGAGGATTTGAAATCCTTTTGAAGACTGTTAAAGAATATTCTTTTGCATATGTTGCCAAAAATTATCCAAAATCTATTCGCAAATGTATGATTAATATGCATATACTTAAACCGCTCTGAGGCAAAAATGTTGAAGTACATTTTCAGTTTCTCACCTTTAATGTATGAGCTAACTTTTTAATGTGTCAATTACATTGCTAAATTAGATGTTTAAAGCTCTACCAGATAGGCTGCCATGATTCTACGATTTAAGAGGTATTCTATTAAAATAATATTCTAATGGTATCATTAGTTTTTTTTTAACCCTCGACGGAAAGAGGGGTGTTATGTTTGACCGCTGTGTGTGCGAGTCTGTCTGTGTGTTTGTGTGTTTGTCTGTGGTTCCAAAACGGATGAACCAATATTTAGCCAGTTTTTTTTATTCATAAGCAGTTTTCTAGCGGTGGTTCTTAGCTATGTATGGAAATCAATGCAGACATTTCGAAGATATAAAATGATATGTCAATCATTATCGTTTTGTTTTTTTTTTTGACGGGATTTTTTTAGAATTTGCAAATATTTTCATAAGTATAAGGTCGATTTGGTTGATTTTTTGATTGTTTAAGGTCGTTTTAACCTGTAAATGAACCGTGAGATTGGTTGTATCTACAAAAAATCCAATTAATTACTAAAATAACCGTGCGAAGCGTTATGTAACTGAGCTGGCTGTATAATTTGATGTGTGCCCAGCTTTGGGGCGGCAATAGATCCCAAATAAAGATAATCTTAATTAGATTAACCTTACCCATAAAATGAAGCCTTTGATTAGAAAGGATTTTCTGTACAGCCCAAAGAAAATTGGTATTTCTGAGATATCCAGATACATTTTGCAACTGAATAGGTATTGGCGAGATAAGTGCCCGTCTGATACTATAATTGTTTATTCGAATTAATTAGGTAAATTAATTTGGAACCGAACTCATAGCTCTTTTAGCTTTCTTTTACTAGCTCAGTGATTGAAAGTTTTTCTAAAATTAATTATAAGTTTTGTTTATTTAACATTCCTTCCCCTTTATATAAATACCTATATATAGTATCGTAAAAATATATAATAAATAATTTGTTGAAAATTGTAATTAAAAGGTCAGCGCTCCCGTCTACTATGCCGGCGGTCGCGGGTTCGAATCCCGCAAGGGGCAAATATTTATGTGATATGAGCTTGAACATTGGTAACCTAAGTCATGTGCATAATGGTGAGTTGTTGGCGCATAGTTATTTATAATGATCAAGAATGTGATCATTTTAGGTGCTATTCTGATCATCATAAAGTATCACACTAACCGCCGTCTAGCACAAAGAAGAGAAAAAGCAAATTTAAATTTCCTTGTCCTCAATAACTTTGTCGTTCTATCCCTTCATAAAAGTACGGGAGAAATTGCCAATTTTAAAATTACGTTTCCGCAAACATTCACTCATCAAATCACCATGATCCCTTCACCGCTGGGTAACCTATACATATACGAAAACGTTTCATTTTTCTGATGCGGAATTGATTTCTATTTTGCTACAATAAGGTTGAAATCAGATTGCCAAATTTTTTTTTGTGTGGCTAGACGTGCCATTTTATTGTGCGCAATCAAATGGTCGTAAACGAAATGAATTTGTTACGGAGAGATGGTTTGATATAATTTCAATTGTATCTCCATTAAAATTTGGTTGCTGCTAAAATGGAAATTTCAAATGGAAGGAATCAGTCTTATTAGATACGTGTGTCATTAATTAAACTTGCAAATGGGATGACTTAACATTTGTGCCTATAAACCTTTTGGAAAGAGGTATTGACAAAAGTGACTGTTTTTTTGCGCCGCTTCTTCTCAGCACTAGCCCACAATTGTCCCGAAGCTGTGGTAGGGTTTACATTGAGACGTGTATAGTGCCTCCAGTGGGTCTATTGACTTTTATGACTTTTTTGTTTCGATGGTGGGTCAAAACGCTATTGTTCTTTTGTCATGTTTTAATAAATCTAAAATACCTATCGGAAATCCAGCAATATTTATATAAGAATACGCCCCATTGCGATCAGTTATATTATAAATATATACACTTATAACCATTAACATACACCCAGCAATTTCTATTATGCATCTTGGTTATTATAACCAAGAAATAAATACAAAACTATAGTTTGGTACGACGGAGCCTTAGAACCTTGTCTCCTCATTTCTCTCTACAAATAATCTGTATCTCTCCATTCCCTCGGCAAAGTGTTATATGCAAAACAACACTATTACAACAATCGCACAAATAGCGAAGACGTTAAGTTAAGAGTCTCTTTTCCACTTGTTTTCCTGGAGTTATGTCATCGCCCCACATTTGTATGTAAATGTGATAGTACCTCATTGTTAGGGGTGGGACAAACTCTTTGTAAATGTTTATCGACATGACCTGTTTTGATTTTATAATGATAACGTAAAGGGCACTGACCAACGTTACGAGGTGTAATGTAAAATTAGCATCGAGCGTGTTACGCATCGAGTATATTACGCTGTATTCTAAAATTAGCGTAACATGCTTGTCAGAACTCTGCACAAAACCGCGTAACAGTCAAAAGATTCGCCAAAAACCGACGAGGAACGAGCGTCTTGTTGCTTCCTGGTTTCTTCCTAAAGGCCCATTTAAATCAGACAATCGATTGCTCATTCTATCCCCACTTCATTCAATTCTTCTACTCAGAGCATTCGTTCGTTGTTCTATTGCGTTTTATAGAATATTCTAAGAACGTTCGCTCGATATTTTGGAGTGAAACGCTGAAATCGAGCTTCCTTTTACAACAAAAGAAGAAAAAATAATATTCTTGTTCTAGCCTTAGTTCTTTGTTCGTTTGGTTTAAACCCACCTTGACACTATGGACTGACTGCACGAATGCTCGTGTAATATGTTACATTACACTTCGTAACGTTGGTCAGTACCCACCTTAAGACGATGCTGTTGACAAAAGAAGAAAAGAAGTTCGAGGCTAGCAAATAGCTGTAAATAAGAAGACAATATGCTCATACAGCAATACGTACAATATTTCATTGCAAATCGCAACCTATCCCTTCTCAAACTAATTCAATTTAAGAAAAAAAGTAGTGACGACCTTTATTTAACCTGACGAACTTATCTGCAATCTTTTGAAGCCAAACTATAACTTACAGAACAACCTGTCTGAAGGCTCATATGATTTATACTAGCGGGTTCGTGCTGCTTTACCCTCGTAAATGTTGTATCTCAAATATCATTATGAATTATAGCCTATGTATTATTCTAGTGTATGATCTATATTATTACAAAGTTTCATCAAAATCCATTAAGTAATTTTTGCGTGAAAAAGTAACCAACATCCATACATCCATCGTCACAAATTTTAATATTTATAATATTAGTAGGATGAATAATAAAGAAACATGTATATGGACCAAAATTTGTACCGTCATAAACATCGTCTTTTCCCACCACTAGTGCGTACAAACGAATTACACAGCGCGGGGCTGGCATGGATCGACGCCAAGCCATAAAAAGGGACCCATAAAGCTCCCGAATTTCCGCTTTTAACCATGGTGTCACATGGGCTTTGATGGCCACTCTCTCTCATATAGTACGACCCTCCTTTTTGCTTGGCTGCAGTCGGGTAAATGGAAGGTTGGTTACAAAAAAAACTGGTTAGCGGCTAAACCCACATAGTATTTCACTAATTTAAAAATATGAGTCTATACAGGCTGTCGGAAAATACGGTGCAAAACTTTTGTTAGAAAATAAATAAATATTATGAAATATTATCGTTCAATTGTGTACTAATTGCAAACCCTATACAAAAAAGAAATTTGTCATTCCAATATAGGTACATATAAAGTCAAATCATTTTAAGTGATAATATTTTAACAGTGGCTTTGTACACATCATAGAAATAGGACACTGTCATTATTTTTTGGAAAATCGAGATTTTAATTTTAATTATTTTCTTTAACATAGACAATATCATCTTTTGAAACAGCACCCTGACAATTTAAAAAGTTATCTACGTCATCGGCTTTAGAAATAGAAATAGAAATATTTATTTGCATTAAACATGGTATACAAAGATGTTAAGTTTTTCACAAGGAATCTCATATTCAGCCAATAAATTATGACATGCAAATTAAATTTATTTGTAACATTCATTTAACAATAAATAAATTGCTTCTTTCAATTCAATGCCCAAACCTTATTTTTCTCTAACCTTAGCCTTAATTAATAAAAAAATAAAATCTGAAAAGAAATATTACCTTGTTCTTCAATTTTCTCAAAAACTAGCGGATAAAAACTCTAAAGTGTTTTCTACAAAAAATGATTAGTTTATTGTGCTAAATCAGCCCTTTAAATATTATCACTTAAAACGAGGTGTCCATATATAATTATGATGATGACCCTAGGTCCTTCGACGTCCTAGGGAATATGTACTAAAAACCAATTGGTCAATTTGTTTCTAAAAATATCAAAACAAGAAGTCATTTACTCAAGAAAAGGTATCATAAAGATTCCAAATTCCCCCTTTTAACCGTGGTGTCACATGGGCTCTGATGGCTACTGGATAATACGAGATTCATAACAAAATGTACGATAAAAATGTTCGGTAGAGAACCTAAAAATCCGTTGCAATTTTTTTTTTATCTACCTACAAATTATGAAAGTTAGATAAAGTTTTGGATACAAAGTCATGTCATGAGAGAAATGCCTTAATTTTATTTAGTTAAAAATATACTATAAAATACAAAGTGCTTAGTCCAACTTTAAAACATCCATAGGTTATTTGAACCTCACCTACTGCTTTTCTTAAAAAGTTTCCACTTTATTACTTTAAAAGGAGAATCGATACTAAAAAATCTATAGAAGCGTCTTGGTTTATCGATTATTCACATTTTCATTAAACTCTTTCTAAATTCTTAGTTCAAAACCTTATTTCAATTTAAAATGACCTCGGTCTTGTTGCCCACATCTCATTTTGCTCCTCAAAAATACTTTCTCCTATGCTCAACATAACACCAGCTTTACAAAAAGTTTTTATCGAAAATGACACTTATTCCCTTCAATATAAAGCTTTGGCTCAAAACCCTTCAGTACGCATAGAAAGGTGTCAAGAGTACTCAGTAGAGGCGGGGTGGGAACCAACACAACTTGACCTCTGAAGACCTGCTTTGAAAGGAAAACCGGGGGTCACAAATCACAATATACAGGGTGGCGGGGTAAAATCGAAAGCCTTTGTACAGAACCACCTCTATAGGTTTAATAGGCCGGGGAGCATTTGATTTGAAATCGTGGGAAAATATTCCATTTAAATTCACCGACGACGAATTTCTTATTATACGTATGTCAGGTTTTTTCTTGTGTATTCAATTTTTTTTATACCTTTAGCGTATAGTGTGGCGTCTAAATATATAAAAAAAAAATACTTTATTAGACCAATTTTTCGTTGATAATACGAAGTAAAACTTTTGTGAATTGTATTTAGTGCTTACTACTTTGTATGACATTTACAACGCACAAAATACCCCTTCCTATAAAACCATAATTTCTTTACCCAAACGTTGTCTGGAAGAGATCGCTTATAGCGATAAGACCGCCTAAATTGTACAATTCCTTTAAACAAATTTGTAAATTCACTAATTTTGTGTGCAATAAAGAGTTATCTATCTATTTATTTATTTATACTTTATTGCACAACCAAAAACTGTACAAAAGGTGGACTTAATGCCGTATGGCATTCTCTACCAGTCATACCTATCTAACTATACACCGTGCTTTTTTAACCGTCTTACAGCCGAAGGCCACTTAAAGTATCCAATAACTACATGTCATCCGTTAAATAAAACTTGGTTATTATTAAGATTTCAAAGCCTAAGACATTAAAGAAGATATCAGCACAATTTAGTACGAAACATCCTGTAACGAGCACTACGCGCGGGTCATTCACTCGGCTGTCTAGCACTACTGACCTTATTTTACGCACGAATAGAAAGGGGCGAGGCGGTGGGCGTCACAAAGGATTGCGCTAGCGCATGATTGGTTAGAGATCCACGTGGACTGTCTAAGATTAGCTACGGTGCGGAACGCGTGGAGGCGGCAAGGTCAAGGAATGCATTGTTGAAAACGTAAACATTATTATCAGGATGATACATTACGTAATATTACTATTACATATTTTTTACACCACAATTATGTGGAGTATTATATTATATTATATTTTATTATATTAATGATCTTAAATGTGTTGCAGTAGTTTAATAGACGTTTGTACATGCACTTTTCGAATACTTTAGAAATAATAGGTATTAAGGTAATTGGCCTATAGTTAGTGATGTCCGTTTTTGCTCCTTTTTTATACAGTGGCTTGACGATGGATTCTTTTAGAATATTCGGGTAGGTTCCCGAAGAAAATGAGAGATTAATTAGGTACGTTAGGATAGGAACTAGTAATAAAAAAAATAACATGTCCTAGAAGTTTATTAAGATGGTTACATTACGTGGGCTTCGGGTGTAAGACGGTTAAAAAAGCACGGTGTATATCTATCTATGACATCAATTTAATAGACGACATCCAATCCACTTATCAAATTGGCAATGGACAAGGCACAAAGCGCAAAAAACTAATGGCCGTTTGGGCAGAAAAGTTCTAGATTCCCTTCGACCAAAGGCGCAGATTAGGTCGTCCGCTGGATGCGAACCGCTCACAACCAGGGGCAGTGGAAAACCGTGGGTGTGATATGTTCAGCAGTGGACGTCCTTTGAATGATAATGATGAAAACGAATTATCAATCGGTTTCAACACAATTCTTTTGTATTTTTTTAGTTACGAAAAATATGTATGCTGTTAATATGACACGCCGCTGTTACTATACCTCTCACCCTGTATGTATCCATTACTACGAGCTTGTCATTTTCATTTCTCTAAAATTATATAATTTTGTGCATGATACACGTGAACTCGGTATTAATATCAATTTAATTACTTCACGCCAAGCCGAATGCATTAATATAATGAATATTTCGCCCCAAGAGAAAGGTGCACAATTTTCATTATGTCCCACTACAATCAACCCTTTCAAAAACACACGAGGTCACGTGTGACCGTAATGAACAATTCGTATTGTTCTGTCAATCAGTTTAATTGGATTATAACAACACTAGTTAAAAGGGTTTTCTAAATATTTAATAGTTTATTCGGCCACTTGTTATAAGGTCAAACATTTATTTAATGCACATAGACGATTTGCAAACTTCTTAATAAACATTATAATAAATGACGTCTCCGACTGCGACCGTGATTATGATTTAACTCGTCAAGTATGTGTGAACGAGACACAATAGAAATTCCATTATTATGCGACTCCCGGCAGTCGTTTGATACCAGACTGATTACGAGTATGATTCAGAAGCATCAGCATCATTATCAGCCAAAGGACGTCCACTGCTGAACCTAGGCCTGGGACCACGGCCTTCTACAGCGACCGATCGTTAGCGGTCTGCATCCAGTGTGATCCTGCGATCTTCATTCCTATGACGCAATTCAAAAAACCGTTATTTTTACGTTTCAAAATCTTTAGCTGTAACATTGCAGTAAAACAAAAATGGTTTAATGTAATTTGCAGGGTTAATGTTGTATAATTAAATTATTTTAGAAGACTTCAATTATTTATTAATTATGGTCATTTTGTACAAGCTTTGTGCGGATGTTAAATATTAAATCAATTGTGTTTGTGAATGTAATGTTTTATTAATAAGTAATTTCGTCGATGATGAATTTTAGATATTTGCAGTCATGTTGTTTTAGAGGATAAATAATTGAAATGACCTGATATTGCGTATTTAGTTTTTAAAGAGAGGGTCGGATTGTGTGCGATTTGTGTTTAAATAAACGTGCATTGTAAAAACAACAAATACATGAAGTCCTTATTTCCGGGAATCGTATTTTTTTTAAATATATTGTTTATGCAGGCCGTTTATTTTTCAGTGTAAGGGTGTATTTTCTTCGAATTCTATTTGATACCTGCCATCACATACCATATCGATTATGCCCTGCAAAAAAACTTGCTAAAATAGACTTGATTTTATGATGCTTATTAAGTAAAGCCACACCCTGTATATATACGTTTAAAATAGTTCTAATAACTAAAACTAAGCGATTGACACCTGGTCACATAAATCTTATCGATATTGAAATATTTGCTAATATCTCACAAGATATCGAAAATTTTATCATTGATATTAAAATTACTTAGGATATAAATCACAAGTTAGCTGGCCCATTTATCATTTAAGATGTTAATTTAATCTCTGCTTTTCATTTTAACTATAAAACTATGTTAATTTGGCTGTGACTGTCTGATCCCTACTTATCACAATTTAGTCATAGCATATGAAAATATGTGAATACTGGTTTTGCCCGCGACTTCGTTCGCGTGGACTTCAGGTTCGTCCCGTCTAGTAGCGCAAAAAATGTGTTTTTTTACGACCTCACATTAGAAACCTTAAAAATTGTAGCCTATATGTTATTCTGATGTATAAGCTATATTGTGGTAAAGTTTCATTCAAATCCATTCAGTAGTTTTTACGTGAAAGAGTAACAAACATCCATACATCCATACTTACAAACTTTCGCCTTTATAATAGTAGTAGGATTTAGGAATAACCGTAAGATCGGCCATATTTAATGATTTTAGAACTAAAACATGAAGTTGATAATCGTGGCATGCATCTTGCTGCCATGATTAATGCTGAGAGCTCTCGTTCACTCGAGTCAGTGTATTGCATACAATCCTTCCAACATCTCCTGACAGAATGCCCACGATTCGCCTCTAAACGCTCCGACCACATAATCATTTGCCACATCCATAAGCTCAACGATCCTTACAAACTCTCAGACGTGGTCTCAAAAGAGGCCACACTTAACAGTTTTAACAACCTACTCACATTCATAGTTTCCGAATTAAAGAACTTCAATAAATAATCCCATCTAAACCAATGTTGGCCTCACAGTGTAATCCGATAGCACTGTAAGCTCATTATACACTATTGAGATTTAAAAAAAAAAAAAAAAGTGTATTGCATATGTGTTTGTGAGTCGAATAAATGTATTTGCTTTCTTTCTTTCAAATATTATTAAGTCCTCGCGATCCCAGCAAACTTCGTTTGGCTCCCGGACCCGTCCCGCCCCTGTCTGTTTTATAGTTTATTATCCTATTCCGCGCCAAGACAAATACAACAAAGTAAAAATCATGAAAATCGGTCCACCCTTTCTCCGATTTGTAAGTTGTGTATAGATAGTAGATTGACGATGATAACATTAAGCATTGGTATTCAATATCTGTTTCTTCTTCGCAATACTTATTCGATACAAGCTTAAGTAATTGTCCACAGTCTTGGAACAAATACTAAAACGTTGAACGAAATAAATTATTCATGATAATTTAACTCAACACTGTCGAGTGCAACTGGGCGATTCATATTCATTTAGTGCTTTGCTAGAGAGGAACGAGAAAACATACGGTCATATGTTATGTGTGAGTTTATGCGAGTATGCACTTAGATGGGATGAATGTTCTAGAAAGAAATACTAGTGTACCCCAATCAAGAATAATTGCGTCATTAATAATTTTTATGAGAATTTGAAAGCGCCTCTATCGGTCGTAAAACAAACTTAAAAATTGACACTCGAATAACATAATATATTTCAATAATTTTAATTAAAATTAATTAAATTAACATAATCAAATGATGATTCACGAAAAGTTTTATCAATATAAAATGAACCCAAATGAGAGTATGGCACAGCATATTGCAAATGTAGAGAGTCTAGCACAGAGGTTAAAAGATACTGGTGAGAGTATCAGTGAAACGGCGATTATCACGAAGATTTTAAGTACATTGCCTCCCAAATACAGAATGCTGCGACAAGCATGGATGTCTTTAGATCCTGCAAAGCAAACCATCAATAATTTGACAAGTAGGCTTTTGGATGAGGAAGCATATTATATGAAGGGTGAAGAAGAAGAAGAAGAAGAGATTGCTTTGATGGCTTCTTCTTCTAAGGTTCAGTACAAACATAATGAGAATAGAGTAAACAAGAGCAGGTTTACTTATGGTAATACAGAAAACAAAAGCAGGCTTACTTCAAATAATGAAGAATTCAGGAATAGGTTTTCTTGTTACAATTGTGGCAAAAGAGGTCATTTTGCGAGACATTGCAGAGCTCCTAAGAAGATACAGAATGAAAGTAATACATTGGCATTCATGTCATCTCTGAATAATGCAGTTTTTGATGAAAGTAAAGTATGGTTACTTGATAGTGGAGCATCTGTACACATGACAAACAGGCGGGAGTACTTTTGTGAGTTAAATTTGAATAGCCATAAGAATGCTACTGTGAAATTGGGTAATCAACAGATTTTGCGTATTGAAGGTGAAGGTACAGTAATGGCACAAGCAATGATAAATGGAAAAGCAGAAGAAATTAAGCTTACAAATGTTTTATATGTACCAGAACTTCACAGAAATTTATTTTCTGAAGGCGCTATTATAACAAAAGGATTTGAGATTATTAAAAAGAAAAATAGTGCTGGAATTTATAAGGATGGTGTTTTGGTTATCCAAGCTAAGATGAATACCAATAATAATTTGTATTATTTGGATATTAAAACTATGATAAATGATGAATGTAATACAGTGCAGAAATCTGAAAACTTTACATGTGAAGCGTGTCAATATGGTAAACAAGCAAGATTACCATTTAAGAAGTCAAAAAGGGAATTATCACAACCAGGTGATATTATATACAGTGATGTATGTGGTCCATTAGAAGAACCATCAATTTCTGGAAAGAGATATTTTGTTTTATTTAAAGATGGTGTGACCAGTTATCGTGAAGTTTATTTTATGAAAAACAAAAATGAAGTATTGGATCATTTTAAGAAATTTAACGCCAAGATCCAAAATAAGTTTCAGAGAGATGTTGGAATACTTCATACTGACAATGGGGGCGAATATGTAAATCGGGAATTTGAATCATTTCTGGAATCAAAAGGCATAACTCACGAACGCACAGCTCCATTTACTCCACAACGAAATGGGCGAGCAGAAAGAGAAATGAGAAGTGTTAGAATAATTAACGAATTAGATTGTTATAAAGAACAACCTCTTGGAAATGAACAAAATTCATCAACTTTTAATCAAGTTGAAAATAGAGAATCAGAAGACAGAGTAATAAGAGGTAGTGAGATTGTAATGACTGATGAACAGCCTCAGTCTGAAATTTATGAAATAAATATGTCAGAAATTTGTATACCAGTAACCTATAATGAAGCTATTACATGTAAAGACTCAGTAAAGTGGAAAGAAGCAATTAAAGAAGAATTATTGGCTCATGAGGAGAACGGAACTTGGAAATTGGTTGAAAAGGAAACTATCGATAAAAAGCCAATTACTTCAAAATGGGTGTTCCAGCTAAAGAAAGATGAAGATGGAAAATCAATTCGTTACAAGGCTAGATTGTGTGTCAGAGGATTTAATCAGAAGAAAAGAGTAGATTTTAATGGAACATTTGCACCTATAACGCGTATGGATTCAATTCTTCTTTCTGTTTCAGCTAGAAATAATTATAGCTTTTGCCAACTTGATGATACAACTGCATTTCTTCATGGTGAACTAAATGAAGAAATAAATATGGAAGTACCAGAAAGAGCTGTGAACAGATTTCATTTCATAAATTGAATCTAATTTATTCATTATCTCCTTCGCCGTTTTACAATTCTGTATTAACGAAATTTGTTTCATATCCATATTCGAAGTAATAATATACATGGCCATTCCATCATTCTTTAGCCAATTCTCATCTTTTTCATCTAGATTCATATCAATTCCTTTGGCTTTTAGTGCTATCTTAATTTGGAATTTCCATTGTGCGTAATTCGTGCCATTGAAACAACCGGCATTTGTTTTCACGGCTTCCATATTGAGTAAGTAATTTCTATGTAATTTGTACCTGAAATACTTTCTTACAAATTGCGGCCCATAACCAAAATTAAAATTAAAATAAAAATTAAAATTATGTATTCTTCCAAGGAAACAAACTTTTGCGTTGCTCTGAAAAATCAGGAATTTATTATGTAAACTCTCACACTATCTTTCAGTCACTAAACATAAACTACACCCTATATTAACAAAATAAAACATACCTGAAAAATCAGGAAACGACAATTATGCCTATTCCTTGATAATTCACTTCATTTTAATATAATTTCCTAGATTCCATATTCCATTGTGAAAATAATATTTTATTTATTCTTATTATGACAGGTTGCTATGACAACCGACATTAACGTTTATTACCATAGTCAATACCTACCAAAAAGTATTTGGTTACATCTCCCCCCCTTAGGAAAGATAAAAAAAAATGTATACATACTGTTTCATTATGTGCAATCGTTAAATGTAAAATGGGTATTAACCATTGGTATTAACTTAGTAATATGAAACAGGTTGGATTCCATTTTCCTATGACCCGTATCAATTTTGTATATTGAGTCTGAAATCTTCTCAACTATCTCGTATGGTCCAGTTTTCAATTCATCTAATTTCTTTCTGTTTAATCTATTTCCGTTCTCCACATACACCATATCTCCAACATTGAATTTGTAATCTTTCCGATTCTTATCAAACAGTTTTTTATTATACTGATGTGATTTAATTGTATTTTCTAGTGCAATTTTTCTATCTTTCATCCATTCACTATGTGACTTGTCCTTCTTCAATTCATGGGGTAAAATGCTTACATCTTTACCGTATAAAAGATAACTCGGTGAGAAACCAGTTACCGAATGTTCAGTGTCATTGTACTTCTTTACACATTCTTGAGCAATGTTTGTCCAAGCCTTCTTTTTCGTTGCTTCATTCATTCTGCATCTAATTTTGTTAACTATTGTTTGATTAAGTCTCTCATTCAAGCCATTTGAAAAAGGTGAATTAACTGCCGTAAATACCAAGTCTATCTTTTTGTCATTTAAAAACTTTTTGAATTCTTTTGAATTAATCCCTGGGTACTGATCTGAAAGAATCATTCCAACATCTTCGCTTTCTGATATGTTCTTTACTAGTCTGATGAAATCGTTAGCGCTTTGAGTTTTTGATGTAATTATAATTGCGTATCTAGAAAAATGGTCTACTAACAGATGTAAATATTTGTTGGTTGATCTTGACCCTCCAAAACCACCAATCGTATCTATAGAAATTATATCAAAGGGCTTTTTTGCTGGTCCTAAATGTGACATCAACCCGAACTTTTCACATCCTCTTGATTTATTTTTAATACAAATCTCACAACTCTTACACACTTCTTTGATATTTTTGGTTAGATTTCTTGCCGTGTAGAAAGAACTTATAGTTTTATGCATTTGGTTAACTCCAATATGGCAAAGATGCTCATGTATTTGTTTAATTACATCAATGCTAAATAATTCTGATAAAACAATCTTTTCCTTCTTTTTATTCCTTTTAAAATATACACCATTTCTTTCTATCAATGCATTTTTCCTTTCTTGTATTTCTTCATTGCTATTTTGGTCTGTTATAATATCATTTAGTGTAATTAAATTTACTACTTTCAATTGTTCATCTGTATTGTCATCATATTCTAAAACTGGGTTTCTGCTTAGACAATCAGCCTCTAAATTTTGCTTTCCAGGTGCATATTTTATATTAAATTCATACTGCGACAGATAGTAAGTTAAATCACCCAACTCTTCATCAGTTCTCGATTTTAAATTCATATTTTCTAATGGCTTATGATCTGAATATACCGTGAAAGATTTTCCTATCAAGTTGTGTTTGTTTCAAGATTGCTCCAATACCCTCTATGGAAGCATCGGTGTATATATTAATCGGTAAATTTTGATCGAAAATTTCCAAAACTGGTTGTGAACATAGAAGTTCTTTGATTATCTCAAATGCTCGTTGACATTCTTCAGACCACAGAAATTTCTGATCTTTTCTGAGTAAATTATGCAATGGATCTAATAATATTGCACTTTTTGGAATATATTCATGGTAAAAATTAATTTTCCATACTGACCACTCTGTATCGATTGACAACTTCATCATCATTGAGCTATACCAATCCACGCAACTTTTATCCATAAATAATCTAAGAATCTCAATTTTCATTTCATCTCTAGTCACATTAAAACGCATACACTCTTTTTCAAAATTATTCATCCATTGGTTCGCATTGGGATTTCTGGTAGTAAACTTCTCCATCACAAACTTCTCTGCAATGTTCCTTAAGTTATTTTGTTTCACTTCCTGTGAGTTTTCTTCTAGTCTCCGAAATATCTTATTTAATGTATCTGATTCAGCTTGACGTTCCAATCGTTCTTGAGTTAATTCTTCTAAATATTGATCACCAAATTGCAAATTACCACCTTCATCGATATAAATATTTTTAATTTCTTCTGTCATTGTTATCCAAACTCTTCTTAACTGATATCTTTTAGTCAAACTATTCTTCACCTTACTAAAAGCAGCTGTTTTTATGATTTCCTGGTGATGGCTTACTGGCTGAAGGTTTTCTGGTATTGCATACACCTTCTCATCACTGGTTATGAGCGAAGTCAAACAATATACGTTTAATTTTCCGTCATCTGCAGGGAGTAGTTTGAATTCAAATCGTAGCTTTTCCATGTTGAATTATTATGAACAGAATTGTCGTTTTATAAGTGTATTCTTCCAAGGAAACAAACTTTTGCGTTGCTCTGAAAAATCAGGAATTTATTATGTAAACTCTCACACTATCTTTCAGTCACTAAACATAAACTACACCCTATATTAACAAAATAAAACATACCTGAAAAATCAGGAAACGACAATTATGCCTATTCCTTGATAATTCACTTCATTTTAATATAATTTCCTAGATTCCATATTCCATTGTGAAAATAATATTTTATTTATTCTTATTATGACAGGTTGCTATGACAACCGACATTAACGTTTATTACCATAGTCAATACCTACCAAAAAGTATTTGGTTACATAAATAGTTTAATTTGTTTCTGACGTGCCATATTTACGTTAGTGTGACGTCATCTGCGGTAATGCTTTCGAGCTTACTACACGACACGGGAGTACTTCGTGCTGCCGACTGACGTAAACTCACTGCGATTACGTGACGAATAGGTCAAATTATCGTGATTGGGGTACTGATTTGTAACGACACGATATGTAACTTGCTTGACAGAGACCTTATTCTATAAACTTTAAGCCTACACGTGCTTGGTTGTGACCCTTTGTCTGACCACTTCACGGTCATGCAAACGTCAGTTTACTCCATTTATCATGGCTAATAGAAAAGTGATAATTATAATTCGACATAAGTACAAATGTCATTTAATCGTGATTGAACTTAGTCACTTCATTATCACTTAGTCACGTCAGTAATAACTTTAATTATCATCAAAACCGCATAAATTGTCAGATGCCCTCTATAAAGAAGAATAGACAGAAGGCTTTTGTGTCACCTAATACTGAACCATAGGTACTGGGGTACACCCTGTATAACAACTATACACGAATCGATATTACCATAAATATTTTAAAGCTAAAATGCCTTACCACAAATAATTAAACTAGGTTTGGACCACTGTTTAATTAAATACAATATGGCTACTTTAAAGTCAACGTCAATCAAGTCATATGACATAAAGGTGACATACTATTTAAACAGTAGTTCAAACCTTGTTTATTTATTTGTGGTAAGGCCGAAAGAGTTTGTTTGTTTGAACGCGCTCATCTCACGATCTACTTTTCCAATCTGAAAGAATATTTTTGTATAAATTGCACTTTTAAAAAGACAACTGTGAACCTGTGACAGACGAGGAATACGCCCGGATAGCGTAAGACACGGGGTTCAATTCCTCGTCTGTCACAGGTTCACAGTTGTCTTTTTACAAGTGCAATTTATATTATTTAGTTTGTATGGTGACAAAACACTATAAAAACAAAAATAAACTATAAATTGGCTTTCATCATCTTAACTGATTTGTTAGATAGCTTATTTATCGGTGAAGACTATAGGTTATATAATATCATGCTACGACTAAGTGGCACAGAGTAAAAATCAAAACGCGCGGACGAAGTCACCGACGACTGTTAGTATAGGTAAAGTATACTCGTAGTAGTTTTCGTATGATTTACTTCCGTGTAGCATTTCGAGGCAACATGCGCTGTATATCATACTGCAGCTGCACTTGAGAGACGCAGCCTGAACTAGATTAATAGCTGAGCAAATTCTTAACTGCCTCGGTGGCGCAGCTGTGAGAGGGTCGCATTTCAAAAGCGAAGGCTGGGCCAGAGGTCCCGGGTTCGATTCCCGGATTGGGCCAAAAATGTATTCCTGGGTTTTTCTGCTCAGAATTTCTCAGGATAGCCCGGAGTTTAGAAGTAGTTTCACTTTCACCCCCGTGCCTCGGAAAGCACGTAAAGCCGTTGGTCCTGCGCCTGATCTCTCTCCGGTCGTGTCAGATTGCTGTCCCATCGGGCTATGACAGTGAAAGGAATAGAGAGTGCACCTGTGTTTGCGCACACACTTATGCACTATAATATGTCCCGCGCAGTCGGTTAGTCGTTGTGACTGGTCACCATAGTCGAAATCGGCTAGGCGGACTATTATAGCTGAGCGAAGGCTAACTTGTTTAGATATAGCTCAGTTGGAGCTAGAGAAAAAATATTATTATTTCTAATTCATCAGTGTACTTCATCTGAAATGTTTTGACTGATAGATCTTTTGTATTTTAATAACTATGAAGACTGGAGTGACTGGGACCAACTTTGTTATTCGTGGTGTATGTGTTTGTCTGCGAATGTCCTAATAAATGTTTTTTTTTTCTTTTCGTCACTTCTTGAATGAAATTGCAGGCGATAAAATGACTTATTCACTCGTATATTGAGAAGCTCATACATACATAATACCTAACGATCTTCGCGAGTGATTGAGAGTCATTGGGTGCTGTCAGGGACCAATGAAAGTCGTTGAAAAATAACTTTGCCTTTTTAGATTAATAAAAAAAATAACTTGTTATTGCAGTCCACTATAAATTTTGTCACAGACTTGACAAATGGAAAGTATCTCGCACGATAACGTTTTGTGAATGTGAATTGCTATAAAAGAAATATACAAGAAAACCTTCTTTCAGATAAAATCTCCCTTCCTTTGTCACATCCAATATCTCCTTGCGAATTAACACTCGATAATACTCGGGACAAACGTATAAAAGGGACATATTCGAGAGCATTCAGGCGACCTACTGTAAAAGACGTATTTGATACCATGATGCGGGATTACTGCATTACCGGATCCCGCAGAAAGCTCTTGTGTATTTACACGGCAGTATCTCGTTTTTTGCAGGTACGGTTGCCTGGCAAGTAATTAAATATAAGAGTAGAAGTAAGTAAATAGTTAGTATTATTTTTTGTTTGTTAAGGACAACCAACAAAGCATACACCACACATTGACATACTTAATATTAAAACTCAATTTTACAGTGTTGCCTTACTTATAAGCTGCCACGAAATTCACAACAATACTGCTGAAAACAGATATATAGCTTAAGTTAATTTGAATTATCATCAAAAAACTTCCCGAATCGATTAGACATGACATTTTTTGTTGGTTTCCAACGCAAGGAAAAAACTCAAAACGGCATATATTTTGAATTTCACGGACGTGGTAGTACCTCCTTGATAAAATCAAGCACTAAATACATTTTTCACTATCAAAATAAGCACTAACCAACGGATAATTCAAATAATGGTACAATTTCGTATGAAGTATTGGACAGATAAAGTTACCCAGGACTTCTTATGAAATTGTGAAACAGGCCGTAATAAGTTTAAAAATACGTTATATCTGAATAGAACCCCGGAATCGTAGTTTCACGAGTAACGGGCGTTCTACACTGCGGGCCAATGGTACGTATAAATCAAATTATTTTTATGAGATGCGTAGGTCTAGTGTTGTGAATTAAAATTCCTTTTTATCGATAAAAACCTTCTTTTTAAAAATTATAATATTTTCATATTTAAATTGTTTACTCCAATGTTAAAAATACCTCAATGGAAAGGCGTCACAATAAAAATATACTTCATGAAAGATGAAAATATATAGAAGTATATTTTGTTTATTAAATTATTTCGTGTTAAATAAAAAATTCGTGCAAAATTAATGAAATGCTTCAAATGATCATCGAATAAAGTGGAAATGACTATTTTGCTATTAAGTTTTAAAAAGTAAACTGTATAATATCGATAGATATTTACAATTCATGTATTTCAGAACCATATCTTTTCCAAAATCAATATATCTTGTATATTATCGACAGATGACGTCACTACTTAACACGAAACGTAACAAAGGAATATTCCTTTCATTTGCGCCGTTTTTGCGATAATACTATTTTCCTCAAGGGGAAAGATGTTGGAATATTAATATCTGTTACTTGTGAGCCATAAAACCCAGGCTGTTCGATCTACATATGTGTTAATTCAATATCCGCTACTGTATTGTTAATTAAGTATGTCGAAATAAATGAATTCCTTAGGAGATCTCTAACTTTCTATTGTTTTATGTAGTTCTTAGGCCTATTTTTTTAATAGTCAGAATATACATCATATTCATCGAATAAAAAACTATATGGCTAATTTAAAAAAGCGTCACATATTTCAGCAATCGCTTATGTAAATGTCATTTTAAAATCTGTTGCTTTGTACTTATTCAGTCTGATAAGTTTTATCTGACGTTCAAAAATTGGCACCTAGCCATTACCATTTTTACTTCAAGATTTGCTTAACAATCTTCGAAGTAAACAAACTCATATCATATTTAACGCAAGGCACTCACTTCTATGTCACATTATTAACTTTGGGATTTCTAGAATTTTAATTTAGTTATCTTGTTATCAAACTTTATTTTCTTGCACTGTGTTTTAAAATTGTAAATCTTACCTTTTTGGCCTCCACGCCACAGGCGTGGCCTAGTCCCAGTGGAGCCCAAAACAAATATTTTTACTTACATAATGTCTGTTACTTATTAAGATGTTTGTTACCTGCTGTACTACATAATTACTATGCTAGCTAAGTGAACAAACAATTAAAATGGTGGTAAATAAAGATTTTTTATGATTTTTTTTTATAACAAAAACAATTTGCCTCTGCACCTAGTCATTAAAAAAACTCAAGACGAACCGCGATGTAAGATGTAAGTGTTAGGTGGCGCCATCTATTGGTTTCATTTTAAACTAACACTAAAGTAAATTATTTGCTTTGATAATTGTAGTGTCACTAAGTTACATCTTTGAACAAAGAATAAGATGATTCAGATTTCGTAGCAGCAACTCATAATTTCACAAAACAGAAAGTGTGCGATACCATAAGTTTGGTTAATTTTAACTTATGTTCTTCATTTTATGATATACTAGCAGTTCATGCGTTTTAATGTTACCAAGATTTTTTTAGGCTAAGCAAATATTTGACTAAATATTTGAATTTCAATCAAATCACATAGCGGCCACTACTAAAAATATTTTGAAAATCCTTTACAGTTTTGCTTACGGTTAAAGAACCTAGGCAAAACCTGTAATTTAAAGTTTGTGTTGTAAACCACGTTTTTTTCATTCAATATAATAATTATTTTTAGTTTTTTTTAGTACTCCTGAAAAATTTCAAAGTCAATCCTAGTATGTACAATTTTGTGTGCTCTTTCCCTGGCCGCGATTGTAATGCAAAAGCTCCACTTACTACAACGAACTCTCCTTTTTAGGGTTCCGTAGCCAAATGGCAAAAAAGGAACTAATACCTTAAAAAAAATGTGTGAAAATGACATTGAGATTCCTAATAACATATTTTCTAAAAAAAAGTCTAACGTTTGAGTATAGACGCTTCCAAAGTGGTAAAATGGGCCATCCCCCCACCTAACTTTTGAACTAAGAAAGTGAAAAATTTGAAAATATTATATGATGTAGATCTCAACAGAATTGGTTTGAATGAGATCGAACCCGTAGTTTTTGAGATATTGCACATTTTCATCATCTGCAAATATAACTTTGTCTTTCTTACAAACACTATGGAAAACACAGTTATTTTTGCTGTCAATATTGTTATATTTTCATTAGGTGGATCCCGAATCCAGTAAAGGGTGGCACGGAACCCTCGGTGCGCGGGTCCGACTCGTACTTAGCCGGTTTTTTCGTCAAGAACTTTGTTCACCAGTTTTCAAACTTGTAGGCACTTCGAGCATATCTTCAGTAATGAGTTCTATCATTGTTTCTTTCAAGTATATTTTTGACGGAACCTTTTTCGGGTTAAAAAGTTAGCCGAGAAGCCCTGTTGGAAAAGTTAATGTTTTCTGAATAGAAAATACTTATGAAACTGTACTTTGAAGAAAAAAATTTTTGGTAGTTCTAGAAGTTGGGCTGGTAACTAAGTTTTAACTGGTGAAAGAGGATACGTGTAGTATTTGAAGCAATACAGCCATTTTTTTAACGATTGTTAAGTTAAAAATTTCAGCCAATATCAACGCATGATAAATATAAAAAAATGCGAGTTGTTTTAATTTTAATTTTTATCCATGTTCACGGTTTGTTACTGGAGTAAAGTAATAAAAAGTCCGCTCCGAATATTCGGAATGCTAAAATCCTGTGGACTAACTTTCCATACCCTGAAAATCAGTGATTATCTTCGATCAACTACATCAACAACCATCTGCGGATATTGCAAAATGTTAACATCAGTAACAAAAGTATAACTCTACCCATTGAACTACTACTAGCGTATGGAACTGACACCAAAAACAAATCTCGTGCCACATAATTTGACGCCACTTGTCATCAACTCATACAAACGGTTCCATATTCGTAAGTAAAATTTTAAGGAATACTTACGTCACAATCTTTTCTTTGTATTTGCGACAATTTTTTTGCTTGGCATAGCTTCTCTATATCTAGTAGTAACAATGCACCCACTTAACCTGATTTAGGTACGATTCCGGTCCATGAATGTATTAAAATAGCTGTATTTTTTAATTTTCAAAGTCACGTACCTAATGTGTTTATGACAGAGATTCAAAATTGTTCAGTTTTTAGAGTGGCATATGTGTTATTATCAGCAAAAATAATTTGTGTTCATGTGAATGCGCCTGTGTGCGAATCCCGATGCTATTTGTAAGTATTTTTTATTTCCCTAATTTAGTAACATGTATTCTTTTAGAGATATAAATAATAAAACCTAAGGGCTTGGTTTTGTTATATCCAGCGGTAAATTATCGAAACGACCAAACAGCGAATATTGTGCAATAACCTCTAACGCGTTATTTACAACGAGCTAGATTAAAAAGGCCGAAAATACTGAATTCTGCAAAGGTGCGGATTTTGCGGCCAAATCCGTGGGTTTTATTAATAAATACGCGTCGCAAATGGCGTGGTATAGGTTTTATTAAAACGTAACTTATGGTTTAAAGCATAAGGTAAATTTTGAGAAAAATAATATTTTACTAGGACTTTGTTTTTTTTTAACAATTGATTAGTTAGACAAAGGAGCTTTGTGATATCTACCTTGGCTCAATTCAATTTAAAGGCAATTTATAAAATAAATTGGTATTTCGACCCAGACAAAAAATCACGCAAGTGGCTTAATTATATTTCTTCAATGTACGTTCATGGAAAGAAGACCAATAATAATAAATTTATATTACTTCAATCTCAAATATTTTTATATAAAAATATAGATGTTGTTAACTGAATATTCATAAAATTTTAAAACCTAAGTGGATATTGAAAAAATGTGCTTGAAATGTAAAACTGAGCTCTCAAATATATCTAAGGACGAATGGAAAAGGGCAACAAACCCGCCTTCAGTCTAGATTTTAGACTGAAATGCTACAAGACATTTTGAATTAGGGAGGCGGCAAAAAGCCTCACAAATAATATCGATGATTGTATATAATCTGTATCTAAGAACTAAAACGGTTTTCGATACGATTATAATATTGGGTACATATTTTAATAGTTAATCGTGTTTTATTTACATTAACTAGCTACATTTTTTGGTTTAGAATGTTTTAACACTCCCAGTGTTATTTTCGTAATATGAATTAAGGAACCCAAAATTGCGCATGGGCGGGTCTTGAATCCGCAACCTCTGGCCCATTCTTATTTCATCTTATAGCTAAATTTTTGCCCTAGAAAACGTCCTTTTCCGTTTTGCAACCATGATGATGACCAAGTAATGTTTTAAGCCCTGGTATTTAACTGATATTAGAAAAAATATGGAAAATGAAAATATATATTTTTGCGTTTAACCATAGTGTGAGTAAAATATAAAGCATTCAAAATCCAATTTAGGATAAATTATGTAAATGATGTATCATCGTTTTAAATATTTTGAAGTCGATATTAAAACATCGATGTTTTAATGTTACCATCCCTATCTTAGATTGAACCTCTTATAAATTAAATATTTTATTTGAAATTCTCTTTACCTGTAATTCGCATGGAACGTCTACAATGTGAATAAAATCTAGATCTAAGAAAGATTTTGAGGCTCAAATAAAATAGTTTTCTGTAGCAAGACAAGTTATTAGATAAATCCTTTTGTTAGCAATAAAGAAACTTATTTTCTGTAAAATTCAAAGCTGTGGTCATTCAAATGATATACTGAAGTTAGTAACTGTAAAGCTGTTATATTTTAAAATAAGTATGTTTAGAACAATAAAGTTTTATACATGTTTAGAACCCAATTAGATAAATGGTTTGAAAATGTTTAACACTTACAGTGTTATTTTTAAATCTTATAAGATTAAATAAGAATAAGTATCTTATTTAATCCAATTAGATAAATCAAATTATTGCACCATATGCTTTTAATTCTTTGATGCAGTGCTGATTGTCACTCTTGTAGCACAGAATATAATAGTACTGTTGTAGACAACAGCCAACCTAGCTAGCATAGCTATTAGGAGAAAAAAGTTTAAAAAAATACTAATACAACCTCACTAAGAATTTAGTAACAATCACTTCTTCCACTTTTCATATTTTTATGGCGACCCCATATCTCATTGATAGGAATATCTCTCTGGCCCGTATCGTTTTATTTATTTATTTATTTGAAATGGGTTCGCTCTTGTCTCCAGGCTAGACCAGTGGCATAGACAGAGACGACGAATAATAATAATAATAATATTTTTTTTTTATTATTTTCCCGTTAAAGTTACAGTTTTTATGGTCGATTAGGTAAATCGAAGACACGATATTCAGCACTATTTTTAACTTTTTAAGCGTCAGACACCATCAAATTCAAATTACTTACCTATATCTATGTACGAATGTACATAAAAACTTAACGCATTAATAAAGAACATATTACCTTGCATTTCATACAAAAAATGCTTATCTTACATTCTAACGATCTGGGTTATTACCACTTAAATTCACTTAACCGTTTTCCGAGCCATTTCAAGAGTCGTGAATAAGTTAAAAATAGATTTTACAAGAACCAATAGTCCTTTCATCAAACCGAGAGAACTTACAGATTCAACAAAATGCGAAAAGATTCTATCCCCGTGAAAACACACGGGATTCTATTGTGCACGTAAAAGTATAACACACTTAATTTTTACACTATTTAATTATAATATTCTTAAATAAAAATAAAATTAAGTTGGTTTCAATAGGCAAAATCACCAATTCTTCTAATTTGGTGATGATTTAATATAATTAGGTGTTAAATATAAATGCCTAAAGGTCTGTTGCACCATCGACAAAAGCAACCAATAAATAATTCACCGTCATTTTGACAGTTAACGCAAATGAAAACTTATTCAGACATTGTGAAACAGGCTTTAAGTGTTTATATGGATAAGTAATAATTTACTGTTTAACTCATGCTTTGTTTATGCTATAATGCTGGTTTATTTATTTAGTAGTCATCTAGCCATTCGAAATAGATTGATTAAAGTAACAATTATCATAATTTAAAGGATTCTGACTTCTTTATAAGTTTGGTTAGATTTTTATGTAAAATATTTAGGACTTAAATGACTGGATTTGAAATTTATTAGTACGTCGTGCATTGTTAACACTGTTAAATATTTGTTCAAAATTTTGAGTGCCCATTCTAACATTTACCAGAGAATGTATTTAACAAATTTGAACAATTTCATCAGCGTATTTGGAAAACCAACATTTAAAAGCTTCAAAGTTTCCAATGTTTTTCAAATTTTTTTTGCACGCATACTGCGTTCAAAAAAAATTTGAAAAACATTCAATATTTCTTCTAGATTCCAATAGGTTAGCATTCACCAAGGCCCAGTTGCGTGATCGATATTAACTCAACTAATGGGTTAAAGTCGTAACCAGCGGTTGCAATTTACGATTGTGCGTATTTTGAAGAAAAAATAGATTTTGAAGAAATAGACACCGCGCATGCGTGTGGTGTCACGTGACATTTGACACACACACATGATTAATAGCTATTTTTTACCGAGTGTTGAGGGGTTAACCGAATGTCAGAATGGTTATTTTATTTCGGACAGTTTTATTTCTTGAGTAATTAGTCGTGACTTGTGTTCTTACTTTAACTAAATTATGTTATTGTGGTTGGCGTGTAATTAACTATAATAAAAATAATTACAACCTGTTTTTACTGAAAACTGAACCATAACACTAAAACACGACATCAGTAAATTCTGTGGCTATATTAAAAATAAGTAATGCAACGTGTCCGCCTGTAATTCTCGGCCGTATGTTTACAAATCGTTTTCCGCAATGAGTCAGCTACTTCTGAATAGGTGGGCTGACTTGGAGTCAGCCATTATGGCGGTGGAGTATCTTGACGTATTGTGACGGACATCCGGTAGGTTATACTGTCAGACCGAGGGTAGTACATAATGTTTATTTAGGGCTAAAGTTTAACGTTCATTTACTTTATCATAACTATATTTAACAGTAGTGCTTTCTCCTATGGATTTTGAATTGTATCCGATTTTAATTTTTTTGTAGGAATATTATAATAAGTTACAACTAAAAGTAGATGAAACCTAGGAAAATGGATAATTAATGAACCGGGTATCAGATTTTTATCTACCATTTGCTTTTGTTAATCCTTGATCGAAGCAAAGGATTTAATTAGTATTTAGAAGACTACTACACTATTATATATTCTGTGCTACTACTATTTAGTTGTTTAAATAGAAATGCGTTATTTTGAGCTTTTAGTCGGATTTTTAAGTTTTTTTTAATATTATGGTTTTATTATTAAGGCCCATTAAAATCAGACGAGCAAATGCTCATTCTATCCCCACTTCATAAAATTCTTCTACTCAGAGCATTTGTTAGTTATTCTATTGCGTTCTATAGAATATTCTAAAACCGCTCGCTCGATATTTTGGTGTAAAATGCTGAAATCGAGCTTCCGTTTAGAACAAAATAACAAGTAAGAATGAATGTTCTAGCTCTATTTCTTTGTTCGTTTGGTCTTAACTCACCTTTAGACTATCAGATGTATCTTCACGGCCAATGTACTAAACAAATTGAAATACTCAAATTACTGAAAAGTATATTATTGTTACTTATTTTCATTTTCAGAGTTGTTTTGAGGTACAATATCAAATATTCAACCATTCTTAATTGTCCTCGGCTCAAAACAAACGCTGTAATTTTCAGCTATAAGAACCAACTTCTGGTCTTTCATCTAAAACCGCACGTCACAATTGTACAATTGTGGCTTGACTGTAGTTAATTAAACGTCTCTATTGCAACGGAATAAGGATACAAATGGGTCGTAAGATTGTAAGAAGAGCACACGTGCAATTTCGCATTTCAACGAAATGTGACTGCGGATTTTGGTTGATAGTATAAATAATACAGACAAGTCAGTTTAATATAAAAATATTATTATTAAGATATTCCTTTCTTTATTAAAGTGCAAGTTAAAACTTAAGTGAGTACTTACTTAGTTAATATTACGATTGCAAAATTGAGTAATCAAAATAATTTTGTGTTGAACTGATAGAACACATTGTTACAAATTATTATTGTACTTTAAACTTTATATTACGCACAAACTGACCTCTATCTAGTAAAGTATAAAAATATTGTCGAAAAAGTCTATAAAAAATATATTTTCGTGCTACTCTGTAGCCTTCTCAGTGCTTGGGTTGTTGTGATAAATACTATATGTAGGATCTTGCCACTCGTACTCAATCTCAGGACAAAACTAATCATAAAATGAGATTGTGGCAAAAAGACTAGCTTATTATTATAATAATATTTTAAAACCCGGCTAAGTTGTATAAGAGCCCCCCTTAAATATTTAATGCATTTTGTTTTTAGTATTTGTTGTTATATCGGCAACAAGGTACAGAGAAATTTTCAACTATCTAGCTGTCGCGTTTCTTGAGATACAGGTTGGTGACAGACAAACGGACGGACGGTCGGACTATCGAACGGACTGAGAAGTCCTAATAGGTATTTACCCATTAGATGCGGAACTCTGAAAAATAACTTTCGCTATAAAATTTTGAGAATGTTTTTTAAATGGTCTGGCTAGTTTATTCAAGCTATCCTAGCTTCAAGGAAACTGTGCGTGGTATGTGTCATCTGGAAATGCCGAGACAACGGCTGTAATTCAACTGACGTCAACGTTTAGGTGTCAGGCCAGATGGTTGAATTGCATGATCCAGATTTGATAATTAGGAGTTAGATGTATCAGTAACGAGGAGATACGTAAAAGAACTAAGAAAACGGACATAGCCCTGAGAATCAGTACGCTCAAGTAGCAGTGGGCAGGGCACGTAGCGTAAAGAACTAGGGACAGAAAGTTCTAGATTGGAACCCTTTAGACTTAAGGCGCAGCGTAGGACATCTACTGCAAGATGAACAGACGACCTTGTAAAGATCGCAGGATCACACTGGATGCGGACCGCTTACAACTGGTCGCTGTGGAAAACCGTGGGGGAGGCCTATGTTCAACAGTGTCAACAACACGTCCTTTGGCTGATAATGATTATGTAGAAATGATGAACTAAGTATTCATAAAAAAAGAACAATAGATCTGCGAAGCTAACACCCCACCAACGCAATTTCAATGTCAAATTTTAGTCTAATATTTTTTTATTAAAATTTGTTTTGGTTTACTATAAATTTAGATAATGAAATACCATAAATTGAAGCTATCCAACCATGAAGTAAGTCTGTCTAAAGCTAGATTTGTGTTATCCTTCACAATGTTCGTTCATACTAAATTTTACTGCCAGGAAAATAAGAATGAAAAACAGAAAACGATACCTTACAAGTAAATCGTTCGGTTTTGAGGCCCTATTCTAATAGCGGTATTCGTATTTTCGACTATCAGCTAACGGTATTTTTCCGAAACGGTTTCGCGTTGATAACCTGAAAATGTATTTGTCAGTCAGTTTCGGTTTTTTTTGCGTAGTTTATAGACAGTTTTGTGACGACCTCTTGATGTCTATGGATTTCAAAATTTTCTTGACAACTGACAGCTATTTAGTTTGACATTTTGATCAATGTGTCTGCGTCTTTTCATACCGAGAATCAGGATCAATATCCAAAAATAACTTTGTTACATGAAAGTGCTGACAAGATTTATTAATGTGTCAGTCAGCAGTCATCAACCGTGAAAAAAAGATTTTTTAACCGCACGCCGACTTAAAATACGGAAAAGATAAATAAGGAGAACGCACACCTACGTAGTTATAATCACTGAATGATTGCCCTTACCTTTTTTTATTTAATTTATTTAGCATTTAAAAAACTTAAACTAATAAAACATTTAAAAGACATTGACAAAAACAGAGGTTTGTCTGCAATGCCGCATCATTCTTACGTCTCTAAAAATATTTAATATATTAAATAATAGACATTACATTGTATAGCTAATCACATTGACACTATTAATTCGATAGCCAATGTTGCCTTATTAATTTGTATTAAGTTACTCCCATTACAATTAATTACAGAAATATGCAGGTGCATTCTGTTATGTTAAGTACAAATATTTAAGTTTCGTTTCGATATTTTTTTCTTAAATTTTGTTCGTAATGTTTGTAACTAAATACCAATAAAGCGCTTCTGGAGCGATTACATTTTGTTTATTTGTTTTGCTTTTTTTCAGTTCTGTGAAACTTTAAGAGTAGAACCTTTCTGAGATATTGCATATGAGATCGCGTTGTTCCGGTAAATATTATGTATGGAACTTATTCGTTACACGTGATGTGGGTAGATTGCGTTGAAGTAAAGCTTTGTTTACACAATTTTGTGAAATTCAAAGAATGATATTTCAGGAAAGAAGTACTTCCCTAAAAGATAAATCAATTTTAGCTATCTAATAATTTTTAATTATTTAAACACTTGTGTGGATGCCGATGCGAATTTAATCTGAAAGTATGCAGGAGTTTTCTTTTCTTCTGCGATTGAACAGAATATTATATTAGATCACAAAACTTTAAGTAGGGTAATTGCTTTAAATATTTACCTACCTTGTAAAACATCCTATATCAGTCATCATCGTCATCATTATTATCAGCCAAAGACGTCCACTTTTAAACATAGGCCTTTCCGATTATTCCACAGCGCTGGTTGTGAGCGGATACAGCGTGATCCTGCGATCTTTACAAGGTCGTCAGTCTATCTTGTCGGTGGACGTCCTACGCTGCACCTTTGGTCAAAGGGTATCTCCAGTCTAGAACGTTTCTGCCCCAACAGCCATCAGTTCCTAGTGCTATGTGCCGGCCCACTGCCACTTGAGCTTACTGATTAGTAGGGCTATGTCCGTTACCTTAGTTCTTCTACTTATCTCCTCGTTACAGATTCAATCTCGTAGAGAAACACCAAGCATATCAACCATATCTCATATCATAGGGGCTTCCTAACAAAATTTGACTTACCTACATTTAAAATTGATCTTTACCTCATTAAACAGTGCCCTCCCAAACACAATATAGCATCCAATATTTACAATGTCAATACTTAAAGTCAGAAAAAAGTTGTAAAATGTATACCACAACGGATTCCATACAAAAAGAGCCACTATATCTTTATTAAGTTGTCCTAAAATTTACGTTTATTGTGGGCGTTCCGCCTACATCGTGACATAATAAAATTAGCCTTTATCTCATAATTTATGCTCTATTTGCTATCAGGTAAGTACGGGACTGACTGTTCGTAAGTAAGTTAGAATTTATGGCTATGTATTGACAATATTTAATGCATTGACGTCTATAACTTTGTTGTTAGCATTACTCAAATTGTGAATACGTTTTTATCAAATAAATTCAAACTAACCATGTGCATTACATTGCTGGTTTAATGGTATTTTTGAAGGTATCAAGGTATTTTCATCCCCATTGTCAGAATGGCTTTTTTATTGATTTTTGTTCAAAACACGCACATGCACAATCGTAATTATTTAACCACTGGAAAAGATTGTAATCAGTCAGGTATCAAACGACTGCCGGGAGTCGCATAATAATGGAATTTCTATTGTGTCTCGTTCACACATACTTGACGAGTTAAACGAATGTCTAGTTGTTATAACAAGGTGTCGATAAGTCAATCGGCGTGGGGTCGGTTTATTGGTCGCTAGTTAACTTATGCTTAAAATAGTTTTTTATTGTTTGAATATTACAATAGGCTTGTTTCCACTAAGAACAAATCACAATGTTAGGTAGTTTGTAGTGATTAATTATGGTTTGGAGATATCATAAAACGAATGAATTTATGATTTGAAAGGAGATGTTTACAAAAATGCCAAGACCATGTCTCTAAAAATAGCTTAAAATACAGGTAGTCAGACATACTTTATGTAATTTTAATTTCACTATTTTTAGGTAATTTACTAAATCCTTTGCTCCGATCAAGGATTAGCTGGTTATCATTTTTACCTATTACTTAAATTAACTTTCCATCAAAAAACCGGACCTTAGTGCTACGATTTCATGGCGTGTTAGTTTGACTACAAAACCCGAAAAAATCTTATTATGGTGTATTTATTTATTTATACTTTATTGCACAACCAAAAAACTGTACAAAAGGTGGACTTAACGCCATATGGCATTCTCTACCAATCATACCTTTGGGATAAGCAGAAATTATTGTGGGCGGTGCGACAAAGAAATGAATTTAATTATTATTAAGTAGGTAGATTATAAATTCAAAATATATAAACAATCTATTACAATAAAATAAAAAAAACAAATACAATTAGTAATGAATACAATACATACACAATACAAGTGATATAATAAATACATTAATAATAAATACATATATCTATATATACTATAATAAATATTATGACGAAGATGTAAAAGACTATGGATGATGCAGATGTTTCCGATAAATGAAGAAAGTGTGTACGGACGAGTCTCTATGTAGCTCTTTATTAAACGTAATCATGATTTATTTATTGTTAATCAATGCTTTACAATTAATTATCTTTGACGTCAATGTTTCTCAAACTATATTGTCTGCTTTTGTTTTATTTACACTGCTTTTATAACAATATTGAATATCTATTATTCTCCATTAATGTAAGATCAAACTCGTGTAGCCTGTCGAATCTTAAGATAAACAAAGTCTAGACAATGAAGCTAGAAGAAGTAGGTGTTGTTAATGGATGAAATATTAACCCTTGGGAAAATAATTAGTGCTCGTATTACAATGACGTCACACATATTTATACAGGGTGTCTCAGAGAAAAATCGCAAAAGACACAGGGGTGATTTGGGTAGCCCTAGTAATGCTCTACCTCCGGGATTCGGCTTGACACATTTTTTGGGACACCCTGTATGTCCTTTATATTTATATTCATAGGTATGTTAAATAAAAAGACGGAGTCTCTTTTTTAATTTGAAAGGGTGTATTATTTATTTAACTATCATTAAGTAACAGTTTTTATAACTGTTTCGCTGAACTTTATTTTAGTTTTCATGGTCTTAATAATTATTTAATAGTTGACTTTCTTGGAGTTAGTTAGGAGGTATGTTTTCTAATATGCATTAGATCCCTTTCAGGTTTCGAACCCACTATTATAATTTTATTTTTATTATGTTTGTATACATTTACAAAAGTGACAACAACATTTGCATAGCATATTTCTTTCTTTTGCCATCTTCATAGGAGGTATGAAATCGTTACGCGCTTTTAACCTCACTCACTTCTAGTAAGTTACAATCGTACCGCTAAATAACATCAAATGCTCCACTTTCCTTTTTAACAAAAAAAAATACATGCGGGTTTTTGCTGAACTAACTTTTCACAGACAGTATGCCTCAAGCGTAAGGCTCATTTTTGAATAAACATCCGACAGCAGCGCCACCCTTGTCAGATTTTTTATTTGGTAACATAAAACGTGCTAAAAATGCCTTTACCAAGATTTATAATGCATTTTACGATCTGCCAAAGCGCTTAAAATAGTCGTTTAAGGCGACTCGAATTTACGAAGGCACGGATGGCGAAAATGACGGCGCGAATAGAATATATTGAGCCTTGGTTCCGTATATTTTAATTAAATATACATATTACAAAAGAAAAACTAAAGCGAAGTTATTTTGTCAATCAAATGTGTGATTTGATTTATGTTTTATAAATTAAAGTACGCAGTTTCATAAAATTAAAGGCATATTTATCTGCCAATAGTAGCGGTACAAACACATTCGTCATACATATTTGCAGTTTAAATAAATATTGAGTGTTAAAATTAATTGGAAGAAATCTCTAACAATGTTTACCTCGCCCACAAAACATTAAATACTTCTGCACAATGTATGCACATTTGAATTATGATGACGTAGTTAGATATAATGGTGATATGTAGAAGTCAATAGCTTCTTCTTTCCACATACTAACAAATAAAACAATTCAAAAACAATTTTTGTCTTTGATTTCTTCTAAGGTATCATCATTATCACCTAAGGACGTCCTTTGCTGAACTTAGGCCTCCCCTATGTTTTCCACAGATACGATCACAAGCATTCTGCATCTAGTGTGATACCGCGATCTTTTCTACGTCGTTTGTCTATCTTGTCGGTGGACGTCCTACCCTGCATTTTTGGGTCAAAGGGTCTCCCTCCAATCTAGAACATTTGACAACGACCATCAGTTCTTCGCGCTAAGTGCCCTGTCCATTGCCTTTTGAGCTTACTGATTCTCAGGACTATGTCCGTTGCTTTAGGAATCTATTTAATTAGTATTGCTTTGAATCTACAACTTAAAGAAGATTAAACTCACATTTTCTCTCATAGTGCGTCACGCTTTTTTATATGAGCTTAGTTATTTCCACAACTGATCCCTAAAAATACCAAACTGTCGCAAAGTCAAAAGTTGTTTGATCTCACCGGCTCGTTAAATTCTTTATAATCTTTTGGCTTTTAACCCCAAAAATATGGTAGTTAGATTTAGAGCAGAATTTGATTTGGTTTCTCTCGTAAATTAAGTCAGAAGTTTGTAATTTAGAAGTTATTGCTATGTAAGTTTTAATTAGTGTAAGTTTTTTAAAAAACCATCACATACTTATTTAATGTAGATTTTTAGGGTTCCGTAGCCGAATGACAAGAACTGAATCCTTACAGTTTCGTCAAGTCTGTCTGAGCGTACGTATGTCACAGCCACTTTATTCTGTAACTATAAGCATTACACAGTTGAATCTTGGAGGTAGGTGTAACCTGTTAAAACCGTTTTACGTTTTTTTTTTAATTAAATTGATCTCCGTTTTAAAATACAATCGCATTTTCCATAATTAACCAAAATTGAGAGCATGGAATTTTCCAGAAAATTCCATCTTAAATCATTCCAATTTATTTGTTCATGTGCCAAATTATTTCGTCCGTTCAATGTTTTGACAGTTCACTAACAACCCTATTCAATTCATAGCTAATTGAATATCCTAGCCTTGATTTTGTGTGTGACAGGTAAATTTATTTGTCGTTAGGTTCTATTGTAGTGAAATCTGTTGCCGGGGTCGTACTACGTACTGTATTGTATAAATAAATATACGTTATTTGAGTCTTTTATCCTCTCGTAATTGAATTGCGTAAGATATGAGATCATACAATCTGTAATACCTAATAGTATTTTATTCTTATAAATAATTATGTATGTATTTGTAAAAGTAAAATGATAATTTCACTTTTACTAACCAAGAACATTATTTTACCTATAAATATTTTTTTTTATAATTTTTTTTAAGTTACTGAAGTTTTTAAAAAATATTTTAAAATTTTAATGTTATTTATTTAATTTTGCCAATTTTTATTCTTATTCTTAACTATTTGACATTTAAGCCATTATAATATTTTATTGTATTGGACGTCCTACTGGATTAATTTTTGAATATGGATTCTAACATAATTTAAGTTATGAATATAAAATTGCTTTACAGTTTTAAAAAAATATTAGTAACATTTACATGGGTATACTTTATAGCTTGCGGAAAAAAAAATAACTTAAGAACGGATTATTTTCAAATCGAACGATATGAGATTTAACCTAAGCCGGAAAGCTACTATACATATACATGATCGCTACTCATACCATATACCAGACATGTATGATATACGATGTGTAAACGGCAGGATCGTTAGCACGAAAAAAATAAATCACACGACCCTCGTAAGTGAGCTTACATTTACAAAAATATTACACCTTAATGATCAAGTGAGGAAATTATTGAAAACGCGCGTATGCGAAAATAATATAGGAAAATTCCTTCAAAATAAGCTTTACGTTTTGAAGATAAAGCAAGTTTGTATTTATTTATTACATAGCCTGACATTTGGCCACGATCGCACCTGATGTTAAGTGACAAATGCCTAAAATGAACCATGTCTGCCTAGTAACAGCCTATTCAATCTCTTTTGAAAACGTCACCACGTAGCACATGTAAATAATAATTCAATGTAAATTTGCAATAAGACTATAAAAACTTCAGTAGATTGGTATGTATGTACCCCTTTCATAAAAAAGTCATTCGCGATTTATATGAAGCTACTGCCTTTTTATTGATTTCCTAAGCTACTTGTTCTTTAATTTAAAACGTCACTGATGACTAAGAGCGCTTTCACAATTAGCCGACTTTAGCAGCGCGGCAGCAGCGCGACTTACGCGCGACAGTTGCGCTGCCGATAATTTCATACTATATACGGCAGCAGCGCCGCAGCGGCGCGTAAGTCGCGCGGGTCCTTCACACTATACCCATTACCCATTGCAGTAGTAATACTATCCCCGTATTAGCACTGCAAATGGGTAATGGGTGTAGTGGGAACGACCCAGTCGCGCGACAGACGCGCTGCTAATGTGAAGGCACCCGCTGCTGCCGCGCTGCTGTTGCTCTTATGTGAAGGCGTGCTTATGGTTGCCCAGAATTCGTTTTTCTTTTACTTATACGAGTCATCATTATTGTTATCAGCTAAAGGACGTCCAAGGCAACAAAGGACTCCCCCAACGTTTTCCACAGCGATCGGTTGCGATCGGTCTGCATCCAGTGTGTTTCTGCAATATTTTTATGGTCGTCTATCCATCTTGTCGGTAGGCATCCATAACATATAGGAATCATAACTCTCATTTCTTTTGTACTTAGTCTTTGACCTATTTACACACATTACATTCGTTTACAAGCACTCAAACCAAATTCTACGCCACTTACCGTTAACTAGATCTTTATTTTCCCGAACTAGTCACTAAATCATGTCGAACCGCACAAAAAGAACTCATTTTTTATAAAGTATCGACTTCTTTGTTGGTTAGTGCTGGGTTACAAAGGGTCTGATGGCACCGGTTAGTATACAAAGAAGTTTTAGGGCCGCCATTTTGAGATATAGGCCGAGTGATCGGCGCAAATCTTGGTCGTAGAAACTGTTGGATTGGGCACGCGAGTAACCTCTTTTTGTAGGCAAGCGAGTAGGTCAAATGTCAAATAAGGTTATTTAAACTAATAAATTGTCAAAGTACTCGTAGTTGTTATTATTATGACACTAGTCATAGGACCACTACTATAGAACCAATTGATACAGTAAAGAGAAATTGCGATAGGAGGTGAAAGTAGAACTAAAATGAAATACAAAAGAAAAGCAAAAATAAATTGTTGACCATTATTATTACTTTTATTTATTTATCATACAGGGTTTTATAGATTGATCGTCTTCTTTTGTTGTTCTTTATAATTGACAATAAAATCGATAAAGCGATGCTGCTCTTGTAATATATATATTTTTAATCTGTTTTTAATAAATACCTACGCATGCTAGGCTTTAAAAAGATCCCAATTTGTTTTTTTTCTACTTTTGGAAAAATAATTGAGTGATAGATAATGAGAGTGAGTTGAGTGAGAGTGAGAATTTGGCCCTAAAATTGGAGTAATTTGGCCCTAAAATTAGTGTGTGAGGTTGCTTTATTGCAACTACCACCCTTAATGGAGTGTTAGTATCATCGGAACCAATTGATACGGCAACCATTAGCAAAATCACGTTGGTATCAAATTCACTGTTTTCAAGGTGGTCGTAATTTGAGTTCTGGCACGAGTTCTTAATGAGCTCAGTAAGTGATACCTTCCGTTTGGTATCATTTTGTTTTACGCCTTGAACTTTGTCTCTGGTTTTTAGACTTCTCTGTCTGTCCGTCCATCCGTCGGTCTGTCCGTCCATCCGTCTGTCTGTCTGTCTGTCTGTCTGTCTGTCTGTCATTATCATCTCGAGAACTGCGATAGCTAGGCAGTTGAAAATTTCACAAATTATGAATTTCTGTTGCTACTACAACAAAAAATTAATACTAAAAACAAAATAACATACATATTTAAGCGTCAAACGCCCTTTTTTAGCCCTATTTTGCTCGATATCAATAACGGCAATAGGTAGGCATTTGAAATTATCATCTATCTTGTATACCTAGAAAACTATACGGGACCCTTAACAAATAAAAGTAAAAGTCAAGACAAATGAATACCGCAAACGTAAATACAGGGTGAAATTTAAATCAGTACCGAAATTTTGATTAAAAAAATCCACTGATGACTAAGAACAACTTTTACTATGGGGGCAATAGTGAAATCGAGAAATAAAATCTGCTGCTCCACACAAAAGTTAAATTGACGCGCGATCAAAATGTATGGAACAGCCGATTTTTTTCTCGATTTCACTAATAACCCCTTAGTAAAAGTTTTTCCTATTCATCAGTAGAGTCTTTACACAAAATTTCAGCCTGTATACATGCAAGCATCAAAAATGTCTTGATCAGTCTGATCACTGACATAAGATAACTTACAACTGCTTTCTTCCAAAGCCAATATCCTCTTTTATTACAGCGTTCTGAACATTAATTTAAATAACAAGACCACCTCGAAAACAATGCGGAATGCCACTCGAATCAATCGCGCCTTTATAGATCCAATTTGAACGTCTCACCCATTAATGGTGTCGTTTGCTGACAACTGATTTGATGGCATTCGCGTTGAGGATAGAGAGTTTGGTATCTTTACCGACTTCAAAAAAGGAGGTTATCAATTCGACATGTATGTATGTGATACCGTTGGAAATTGATAATATTTGGGTATGTTGCTCTATTAAGGATTCATAATACTCGTGAAAAAATTCTTATGTGTATGTGTGTATGTCCATGAATTTATCGGGAACGAGAAGTCATAGCGAGATGACTCTTTATAAGTCCAATCAGGTATATTCTAACTTAGGGTAGAATGTAAGTTTTATCAAAATCAGTCCAGTAGTTTTTCAAAACAAGGGCTATAAATTAAAATCAGTAAAAAGCTTAAAATAACGCATTTGTCTTCTATAGCCTAAAGATAAGACTGGGAGAGAGTGCTTTTGGCACTAAATACTCCTTTTGTAGTCTCTTATGTGTGTGATATGTAGCTTTTAAATAAACAAAAAATATCAAGTCCGCCTCAAAATAATGCGAAGTGCCACTCGAATCAATCGCGCCATTATAGATCCAATTTGAACGTCTCACCCATTAATGGTTTCATTGCTGACAACCGATTTAGTAGCATTCGCGTTAAGGATATGAAGTTCGGTATTTTTATTCATGTAACTGTATCTTATATGCTTGTAATCAATATAAATTGCACTTGTAAAAAGACAACTGTGAACCTGTGACAGACGAGGAATTGAACCCCGTGTCTTACGCTATCCGGGCGTATGCCTATACCACTCGGCCACCGTCACATTAACAAGCCTGTTGAATTTTGTAAGTGCTTTAAAACGCGTAGGTTGCGTGACATTATCAATGTTGCGAGATTGCTCTCACAATATCCGAAGGAAAATATTTTTACGAATATTTTAACAATCAGTCAAGATGATGAAAGCCAATTTATAGTTTATTCTTGTTTTTATAGTGTTTTGTCACCATACAAACTTAATAATATAAATTGCACTTGTAAAAATACAATTGTGAACCTGTGACAGACGAGGAATTGAACCCCGTGTCATACGCTATCCGGGCGTATGCCTATACCACTCGGCCACCGTCACATTAACAAGCCTGTTGAATTTTGCAAGTGCTTTTTAACGCGTAGGCTGCAAACACTATAAAAACAAAAATAAATTATACTGCTTGTAATCAAATTGATTTCATTAGATAATTTTATGCCCCAGCACGGCTGAAATTATTTGATTAAGAGCGCTCGCTAGCTAGTTTGAGGAAAGATCGCGTTTTGATACAATCCGCTTGCTATTGTTCACCATGGCGATGTTTTTGACGCGAATCCCGCAAAGGGGCAAATGTTACTGTAATGAGCACGAACATTTGTACCTAAGTCATGGATGTTTTATGTATTTAAGTATTTATGGAAGACGCCCCCGTCATAATCGTTATCTGGTACTTCGTAACGAAAGGAAGAAAATTCCTTACCACGAAACCAGACAATAATTGGTGTTGTCTGACGCATAAAAAAATGTCTATGTATAAAGTTAACAAAAATATTTGTACAAATCAGTTTTCTAGACAACCACAGTCACATCCCAAATATGTTTATGCTTTTAAGGTTAGGAGAAGTCAAAAAGATTGCATAATCCCAATCATTAGTTCAAACTTCATTCTTCGCCTGTTTCCCTGTTGCTATCTAAATTTACGCTTCCTAAACCCAAATGCCTAAAAAAGCATGCAACATGTAGTAATTAAAATGCCAACAGACGTTTGCAGCAACAACTAACACAAACAGACAAAACGTAAAAAGGCTTAATTGAAGACAATTGCACAATGAGTCAATAGCCGGAATGAACTTAGCTTTTGTTTGTTTACGAAAACCAAAATAAGCACAATCAGCTGTCGAGAGAGATAGATGAACTTTGCGAAACGCATCTATCCCTGTCTTAACTTCACTATTTTCTACCACACATCTCTCTCGCACACGTAAACAAACGCATACGCATCCAAATTTCAAAGCTCAAACAGTAGTGACCGGTCTTTGGGCGAGAGAGGTTGTGTCCCGCCCGCGTCCTAAAATATTCCGGTACGCGTGATCGTCGGATGTTTTTTAATTTAAAAATCGAATGTGATTCCGATAGAACGTTTCGAGGATTTTATTGTTGAACATAGTTGTGATAGAGTGAACATTTATTTGTGTGGTGTGTGGTAATAATGTTATTAGGATTGAGTGATGATAATGGACCTATTTGTTAAAAACTTTTTGATGAGGTAATGTTTTCTTATGATTTTTTGTGTTGTATTTAGGATTATTTTTATGCTTTATTTTTTATGTGTAACCTTCGTTTATTAAGTAAATTTGTTTTAAAGTTGTATTATTTCCTAAACGAAGGAAAAACTTTCAATTAAATTGTGTCTTAAAAAGTTTAATTTGTAAAGAAAAATATTGTCATGGGATTCATCTACGGAAATTTAACAAAACATTAAATAGTACCTAAACCAAAAAAAAAAAAAGATTATTGTCGTCGTTCTATAAAAGAACTTTTCAAACCTATAGCCTTATTATTTCAACATTTTTTTTTCACTTTTAAGAACACAGCAAAAAGATGAAAAGCACTCGGCAAAATTAAAAATCTATGCCTAGTCATTCTTGTGTACAATTAACGTCAGGAAAAAGTTTTATTTTTCCGACTCAACTGTCTTAAATGTGTTTACGTAAACAGGAGTGTATTTTGTAGCCTTAATTTGATGACAGGTTGTTAAGCGTTAATCATTTGTGTCACCCTGTATCTTTTGAGCTTACGAACAATTAAAAATGAAATGTTATCAAACTGAAGAGTTTTTTTTATATTTTTGTGTTGGATATCGCATTTATCGGGGAAGGTTTCAGTTAGTTAAATTCTATGTGCCATCATTACTTCTTCTTCTTCTTTTCGAGTCATTGGTAATAAAACTTTCTGCGCCCAAAAAGTGGCAACATCAATGGCCTTCTGGTTGGCGCTGTAAAGGTCCTCTTGTGTGCAGATGGCAGGAGAGGCACGACATTAAGTGTGGCATAGATTGTAAGGCGCCACACTCGCACTAATTACTTAAAAATCATTACTTTTAAAAAAGCTGTATGTGTATCTTTTTTACACTACTATCAAATTAAACTGAGAATTAGACATGACGGGTCTAAACGCGGAATATAAATATGAGTAAATAAAATCTCATATTATCAAATTGTCAGTCTTTTAATAAATAAACGTATGACGGTTTTGCCATTTTTTTCTAACAATTTATTAATAAGGAAACGAAAACTTATGGGAGACATTTTCGCTTTTTTAAACTGTTTCTATAAAAAATTGTTTTTCTCTTTTCAGGTACTCGCAAACAAAAGTGAAAGTACAAAGTGAAGTGTCAGTGTGCTAGTGATGTGCGGATACGCAGTGAAAGTTATCGATATCGACAAATACGCGAGATAGTGCTATCGACAATGGTGCCGTCTCGCCCGCACGTGCTGCCCAGTGTGCTGATTGGTCTGCTACTTCAATACTGTGTGGAGAGCCAGCAGGAGATATTGATTGAGGAATCAGGTGAGTGAATACTAAAAAGCTATTAATTTATTTATGAAAAAAAATATTTAAAAAACGTCCGAAATTAAAATACGTCTGAACAGATTTTAATGAATCATGGCTAAGAAATCTCGAGATAAAATTATCTATGACGGAAAAAAAATAATGAAAATCGGTTTATCTGTTTGGGAGTTACGATACCACAGACAAACATGTTAAACTTATGACACCACTCTCTTTTTGCGACGAGTGGGGGGGGGGGGGGAAGGGAAAGAAAGGAAAGGTGTACTTATAAGTTTTTAACATAGGGTTAATTACTATACTATACATGGTTAGATAGTTATATCAAGTTAGTGACTATTTGCTACACTTAAGAACGTAGGTACTTAATGCTAGGTTGAAATATTGACATGTGCTCCCATACCTCACATGATGACGAATAAATAATCATTTCATTTTATTTCATTTCATTTCACACTGTCGTGATAGCAGTAAAGCTGATTAAAAACACTTCTTATTTAACAATTCACATAACTATTAATTAATTACGGTAATGTGTGTCAGGATATTAATAAATCGTCTGATCATAGCGGCGTCAGTAGTTTGTTATCAACGCTCATTGATATTATGACAGGAGCAATTATAATACATTTATAAATCAATTAATTACGTCATTCAACGCCTCACTGAACCCTGGGGGTCAATTTGAGATAGTAATTTCTCGATAAAACGATACTATCTTGTTTAGCGCCTCTTTCTTTGTTTTATTCTTTATTGCACTGACAAAATTAAGTACAAATGGCGGACTTAATGCTTAAAGCATTTTCTACCAGTCAACCATTGGTTGAAGCAGACACGATATAAGTGGCGTAAAAGAACACAAAAAAGTGACATTAATTATACATATACTCCAAATATACCTACATACATAGATTCTTAAAAATAAACCGACATAAGCATACTTTAAAATATGTTTATAATTATACTCACTCTGACTATTATACAATTATTATTTTATCTTCGTATACAAAAAAAATATGTACTTATAATTTTATTTTACAGAGTTTTGTCATGTCTATGCAAACCTAATATTATAAAGTGCACTTGTGAAAAGCAATTGTGTCAGACAAGGAATCAAACCCTGTGTTTTATTCTATCCGGGTGAATGCCTATATCACTCGGCCACCTTTTTTTTTACCGACAAATTGGCAAGCTTATTGATTGGCAAGTGTAAGAAGAGTTCGATACCTTGTCTGAAATAGTTGCTTTTTTTAATTGCAATTGCAAAAAAAACTACAAAAAGCCCAATGATTTTAGTAAAAAAAGCAAAAGAAACATTTTGTAAAAAAAAATAGAACTATTAAATACAACTTAAATCTAATATTAGTACCTATGCCAAAAAAACTTTCTTTCATTTTTGGGCCCAAGAAATATTTCAATTACTTCATTTCAAACAAATTACGTAGGAATAAGCCAAAGGGACGGTATTCCAGGAATTTAACGGGAAAGTTTTCATATTAGGTAGGGTTGTCTTTCTTTATTAACTTTTTGAGAATATTTCCCAAATTATTAGACGAGGAATTTTTAATACTGTCTTTTGATTTTTATGGAAGAATTGTTTAATTTATTGCAAGATTTGCAAGGAAGGGACTTGTCTATACTAATATTATAAGCTGTACCGTTACCATGAGTTTACGACGATTTTACTCGCTAGCGACTACGTAAAAAAAGTATGGAAAATTGCACAGCGCTCCTAGCGGTCACTTGCAGAACTAAAATTTTCCACACAAAAAGTTACGTCGTCGCTAGCCGAGTAAGTAAAGCGATATAATATTAAAACTTATTGAACCGTGAGTTGTACAATTGGCGAACTCTGTGAACTCGGCTCAAAACAACGGTGGTACCACAACAACTAGGGATAAGACAATATAGCAAAATTATGATTCCTATATTAACCCAACCGGGAATCGTACTCGGGACCTCAAAGTGGCTACAGTACTATAGAGGTAGTAGTCACAGTAGATTTAAGGACGCTTAGATACAACCGAGACTCTGATTCTTTGAGTTTGTTCGGTACTTGGATTTAATAAAAGCTTACTTTTGGTAAATACAAGTTTGCCCTTAAGAAATACACGTTATATTTTACTCTTCAACCCTGAAGAGACGTAATCTTTGCTTTGTGGAACGTCAGCAGTCTGAAGATGTTGAAATGTGTCACAATAAAGAAAGGCAAAGTAGGCTCACTACACTTTTAAAGCAAGGACCAACTTGCCTACCGCTATGGCGCTTATGTCACTTATATGACTAGCATAAAAAATAGTAAAGTTAAACGAAAACACCACCCTCTGTCTATAGCAATTTCGCTATCAGGTATAAATAAAGATACCCAAGAGTCGTACTACTAAATGTCTTATTTATTTATTTACAAATCATGGTGTACAAAGGTGTACTTAATGCTAAAAGCATTCTCTGCCAGTCAAACCTTTAGGACATGCAGAGAGATGGCAATGTCTTCTTCTTCTTCTTCAATCGGTGTAGCACTGTGTGTTAAATTCGTTCGTTCGTTAACTCACCTAGTTGCATCTAGTCCTCATAACAGTTTTCAGTTATTGACAAGACGATGTTGAAGATATTTTAAATTAGATTTTCCAATGAATTTTAACACACGTGACATATATTTCTTAACTTCCAAACTCCGGGTCACCCTGAGAATTTCTGATCAAAAAAACCTAGATACATATTTTTGCCCCGACCCGGGGATCGAACCCGGGACCTCTGGCGCAGCCGCCGCTTTAAAATGCGACCCTCTAACCGCTGCCCCACCGAGGCAGTGGCTAACCGGTAATAGCCAGAAAGATTCTGCTTCGAGTCCCACCCGTGCGCAATTTTTGGTTTCTTATTTCATATTTTAAGAATACAAATATGACACTGTTGGTGTTACATTCTAAACCATATATTTTTCTATTTTTACTACATAACAAGTATGCTACTCTTCCTATTTCTTCTGTGAAATGAATTGACCGTGAAATGTACACCTTAAGACTCACTCGTTCCCATTATTATTTCTTCTAGAAAATTATGTTATGATAATTGTTTATAAGTTTGAGAGATCAGGTAAATAGAAAATGTAATGTAACATAAAATTTACAAGCGCTATGTTTATTTGTGCGTACATCGAATGCCGTTTGTAATAATGCGTATTATGTCTGTCTCGTCGGCGTAGCGGTTATTTCGCTGATTACTACCCAATGCCTAAAGCGTAGTGTATTTAATCAGTGCGTCCTACCCGTCATGACATACGGAGCTGAAACGTGGAATATGACGGTCAGGCTGGCCCACCGAATTCATGTCGCTCAGCGAGCTATGGAAAGGTCTATGCTTGGTGTCTCACTGCGGTATAGGATCCACAACAAGATCATCCGGCAGAGGACTAAAGTTGTGGATATTATCCAGAAGTGTAGCAAGCTGAAGTGGCAGTGGGCTGGCCATATCTGTCGCAGAACCGATGAAAGTTGGAGTAGACGGGTTCTTAAATGGAGACCACGTCTCGGCAAACGTAGTGTTGGACGCCCCCCTGCCAGGTGGACCGATGACCTAAAGAAGGTCGCTGGTAGTGACTGGATGAGGAAAGCAGGGGATCGTGCACTTTGGCGTGTCCTTGGGGAGGCCTACATCCAGCAGTGGACTGCAACAGGCTGATTGATTGACTACCCAACAGGTCCCGGGTTCGCATTCCGGGTCTGTTTTAAATTTGTTTCTGAGTTTTTCTGTCTCGAAAATACTCGGAAACAGCTTGGGATGCACCAGCAGTTGGTGGTGATGAAACCCCCGTGGCTCAGAAAGCACGTTGAGCCGTTGGTCCTGCGCCTGATCTCTCATTTGTCATGTCGGACTGCCGTCTCACCGAATAAATGAGAGTGAAGGAACAGAGAGTGCACTTTATCGGACTGAACTGGGCACTATAATATCTACTGCGTACCTGGCCTATCTCTGTTGAGGGGGGCCGCCATTACCAAAAAAATGGTAGGAGAATATGACTTGAAGTCTTAATATTTAGCTTACAATGAGGCAACATAATTTTATTTCTCGTCTCTCTTTGGCAACTCGATAGAACGTATGAATTGAGTAATTCATTAGAAATCATTTTTTCTGTATCCAAAAGGTACCATGAAAAATATTCCACATAGTTCATTTTAGCTGTAAATTTTTATCGGTGCGTTTTTGCATTAATAGATGGTTGGTATCTATTATTTAGCACGATGTTTTTAATTACTAAAATTATGGTCGCTCTTGTTTTGTGTTAAGCTGAATTGTATGTAAGCCTCTAAGCTGAATTGGTCGAAATAACTAGTATTTTATTCCACCATTATTACCATTTACAGCCTGTTTCATAATCCCCTGTGCTCTAGAGGTGCTACGAGAAAATTTATCGATATCGATAAAAATAATTTAAGCACTAGATTGTAGGTTTAGTCTTATACACTTTGATGTACTCGGATACTACGGTATCAAAATACATTAATATTCGCTCTTATAATTTATGAAACAAGACACATAAATGATTTAGAGTAGATTTTTGCATAGTCAGGTAAAAAATATACCTATTCGGTAAAGTAAAATGTCATTTTATAATAAGCCGCTTCACATTTTATTTTATTACCTGTCAATTTTTTTATATGATTGAGATTGCTCTTTATTATTTGCACGCATAAGCGTGATTAATCGTTAAATTATGTCACTATAGGTAGACCGCGAAATTGGGACTTCGCCTGCGGGGCAAAGGGGTGCGGGGGAAGACGAGAGCGCGGTTAGTGAGCGGCGCGGGGACTCGCGCGACCTGCTATCACCTCCTCCCGCGCCCCTGTGCCCCGCAGGCGAAGTCCCAATGAATTGGTTTACCTATAGTTCGACTATCGATATTGAACTATTTCTTTTGTCCCCACTCTATCGTATACTCACTCTCTTGCGTAAGTTATTTATGCCTAAATTGAACTTTATGGGTTAAGCAATAAAAACCATGGAATGGTCTAGTTTATTACGTCCGTAGCAATACTAATTATTTCGAACCGTGTTGTATGATGTTAAATGTGTTTTAGTATTGTTTTGGGAATAGGTTTATAGGAGGTGAGTAATACTTGCAGGTTTTGAACAATTGAATAATTCTCTAAGGCCCTTTTCTCAGTAACTACTAAAATATTCTATGAGAAATGTATAAATCTATACGGAAATTTTACGAATATGTATGTTGCTCTAAGCTAAGTGGTAAGGTAATGAAAATCGCACATTGAAATTGTAAACTACTAAGTAACTGTAATTTATAACTTGATTATAAAATTTACGACTGTAATAAAATATACTACACATTAATTAAACACAATTATTTTACAACTTTATTATATATGTATAATTTACTCATTTAATTTTATGAAATATTAAATCCCACCGTTTAGCAAACTTGACAGCGTTCGTGGTAAACTAAGATGTTATTTGTCATTAACAGAGTTGTGAAAAATTCAACTACCTTAAGCAATGAGTGCATTATCATTAACATTATATATAATTATCCAAGCAGAAATAGCTAACCGTGTATATATAATTCCACGGAGATGTAATTCCATAGAGATAATTCCACATACATGGAATACTGTTCTATCGAAGACCCACTAGTCTTGCTTGGTTCTTCGATAGAATAGTATCCCATGTATGTGAAATTATCCAACAATCTTCTCTGTTAAATTTTGGATGTTTTCTAATTTAAATATCCTCGCGTAGCATACGTAGAGGAACGAAACGACGCTATTTAATTAAACGCTTAGGGATTGATAGGCCGCCGGCGGTCGTGTAAAAAAGTACCTGTGACAAAAGAAGGTTGATAAACAAATCCGTTAGAGTTTAAGTGACAGTAGCGAAGCACAAAAAGGAAACAACATTTTTGGGCCTTTTCTCGTCGAGTCTGAATTTAAATACCGTCAAATTGTTTCTCCAAATACAATTTGTCCAAATCATATATCCAACGAAATCCCCCATTTGATTTTATAATCCTCAATAACACTGAATGTGTATTGAATAACTGAAATAACCGATGATCTGGTATTATAAGACTTTGGGGTTTCATTTTTTACACACGTTCGATGGTCTAGCCAACGACACTTTCGGGTAAGGTAGCATACATTGACGGCCAGTTTGGTCTCCAGCTCTCCCCTCTGTAAGACCTAAGCTAAATATGTAAATAATAAAGCTTTATTCATGTAGAAAACTTGCTACGAGTAAGCACTGGATACATCTTGCCAAATCATTAAATTAAAATTCTGTATCAAATATATTTTAAAAAGTTTCCTTTTCTAAAAGACACAAAGAGGAATAATCTGCACTGAAAGGTGACTTAATAATTTACCAACATTTTTGATAATATTTTCGAAATAAATTAAGGTTATAAGGGTTCAATTGTAATGTTTGATGTTATATCTACCAATACTTACTGCAGAATAAAATCCATAAGCTCTTGACCAATACAGCCAACAATGTATTACACACATATAAAACGTATCGTAGTACAGGGTGATTTTGAACACAGCTAGATAGAAAGCTGTGGATTATCTGAATTGCTCCCGAAATTGATTCGGTTTTTGTGAAATAATTATCATTCCAACGGTTTTTCCGATTTCCACTGCTCACCTTTTGTTTGGATTTTTGCGATTGGTTTATTAATTTTCATTCAAATACGAGTGTTATTCTGAATACATTGGTTTTAACTTTTTTATATTTGTTTTTTATTTGTGATGATGAGCACATAGTACGAATTACCTTTGGGTCAAAAAAGTTCTATATCGGAAAGCGTCCTTCCGATCGTACCTTCAATCACAAGTGTAGCTTTCGACGTCCATTGGCAAGTTGGATAAATCACCAGAAAAAAATATATTTCGAGATTACACCGGAGACCTTGCAACCGGTCGCCATGGAAAGCCACTAAGGAGGCCTATGTTCAGCTGTGGATGTCTTGTGGTTAATAATGATGCTATTTTGTTTGACTGCCTCGGTGGCGCAGTGGTTAGAGGGTCGCATTTTAAAGCGACGGCTGCGCTAGAGGTTCTGGGTTCGATTCCCGCGTCGGGCCAAAAAGTATTATTTTTCTGTTTAGAAATTTTCAGGGAAGCCCGGAGTTTGGAAGTTGGCGGTGTTTCACCCCCGTGCCTCGGAAGCACGTAAAGCCGTTGGTCCTCCGCCTGATCTCTCTCCGCTCGTGTCAGATTGCTGTCCCATCAGGCTATGAGAGTGAAAGGAATTGAGAGTGCACCTGTGTTTGCGTACACACTTGTGCACTATAATATGTCCCGCTCAGTCGGTTGGTCGTTGTGACAGGCCACCATAGTCGAAATCGGCTAGGGGGACTATTATTATTTTGTGATGGGTTTGCTCTTGACTTACCGAGAGTAAGTCAATCGTGGCACAGACCGAGTCGAGAATGAAGCGAGCTTACACAGAAGCAGCCAATTTTCTCTGATTTTGAAAATGTTACTATGTGTGTGTGTACTATGATATTGATAAGTAACGCTATCTTAGTTCTATTCTGTGGAATATAAATTCGCTTTTTTATTCATTAAATTAGACTCTCACGTACATTTCTTTGATCCCAAAGTAAGTAGCTAATGTACTTGTGTTATGGAAATCAAACACAACGGCGGTACCACAACACCCAGACCCGAGGCAATATAGAAAATTATGATATCTACATTGTCTTGACCAATATTAGGTGATATCCCCCAGTAGGTCTAGATATGATATATTTATTTACGAAAACATGTGCACGTTACATAGTCTTCACATATATAGAGAGACGTACGATGTTACAAAGGTTTTATAAAAATAATGCATAAGCCCATTGTTGGTGCTTTGATTTAAGTCAGTGTAAGAGAAGAGAGCTTTAAAATAAGTACTCAACTTTATCAGAGAACAACTATCACTACAAAGATGAAAAGAGGTTTAGTATACCAAGAATGGTAAGTTGAGAAAATACCCTACAATCTGAGATAGTTGTAGTGGAGCCTTCAGCACTTTTCACGTTATATTTCACGGGATTTTCCAGACAAAACCTTCGAATTTTCGCCTTCAGAAAGCCGAGATTTTACACCCCCATTCAGTGGAGATCACAAACGAAACTCGACGGTAGCACCATGGGAATAGAATTCGCAATGAAGATGGATGGAAAAGAGTTCGTAATAGTTTAATCTCTTGGAACGCCGCCAGGGTGCGCTTTCTCAAAATGGCGCCGATCATTATTCATAGAACAAACAAGTTTAATTCAATTGAAATGTTTTGGAAGTATTGTGATATTTACCATTTTCTAAATGCAGCTTTTCATAAACTTTTTTTCTGTTCAAATAATAGGCGTCCTTATTTTCCTAAGGCTCTGTTGTATCAAGCAAAATTAATGCGTGACCAACGTCGTACTATATCGTAATAAATCGATAAGCTGCTCTGAGAATGCTACGTTAACAAATTTGATGGAAGTAGCGAAAATGGAAAGTCAGGAAGTTAAAAACTCTTTTCATACAATTGGTGTCAAAATTAAAAGCCAAAAAATAGCATTCTCAAAACGGCTATATTATAATGTAAATGATACTTTTTCACTTTTCATTAGTACCTATACTATGAATGGCCTGTTGTACGATTTCCTCGAAAGCACCACCACAATAAATTCAAATAAAGAACGCAATTTTTAATCATGTAACTGACAGATATCGGTAACCGAAACTTACTTAGTCATAGTGTAACAGGCCCTAAATAAAATAAGTTGCAAAAACTAAGCTACATATCAAAACGCTTATACTCACTTCCCATAATAAAATCTATGTTCGTGTAGATATTTCTCACTTTCACCAATAAAAATTCTACGCAATATAATATTAATATAAGTAACATATTAAAATGTATTACCGAACTCAAAAATATCCAATTAAATGGGTCAAATTGTAGATCTTTTATTATTTATGTTACATAAATTTAAGTGCCTGCGTGCCAAGTAGCAATTACATCAAATAAATGTATTTAATAACTGCGTTTAAATGATTCTATCAACTGGTTAATAGTTTTTTGGTAGTTAAAGCGATAACTATGTAAATCAGATTGTGTTAAGGGTCCAACGTGACGTTGGATATTATTTTACGCACACACTAGACACAACATGGTAGGAATCTTGGTTCAATCTTTTCGAATGTGGTTTATCAAAGGTAAAGGTATAATAAAATAAGAAATTAAAAAAATACCATGATTCTTCGTGATAACTTCGCATGATTCCTATTTTATTTAAAAAAAATATATAAGAAAACATCGTTTTTAAACATCTCTCAAAGTCATTTTGTACGTCAATTAAGGATTTTTTCTCGAACATGTAGTGAAACACACGTTTGATGTAGTAGCTAGCGCTCCTGACTACTGAACCAGCGGTCCCGGGTTCGAATCCCACAAGGGGCAAATTTTTATGTGGTAAGCACGAACATTTGTACCTGAGTCATGGATGTTATATATTTAAGTATTTATGGGAAACGCCCCCGTCATAATCGTTGTCTGGTACTTCGTAGCACAAGAAAGAAAATTCCTTATTTCGAAATCAGACAATTAGTGGGCTGTTTGGCGCATATTTTTGTATTTATTTTATTCAATGTATTCGACTTTCTCTGCAGTTTTATCTTCAAATAGGAAAAGCTATTTGATAAACAAAGACTTGCGACCTTACCACAAATAAATAAACAAGGTTTTAACAACTGTTTAAATGTTATGCGGCCAAAATAAAATGTATGTCACCCTTGTGTCATTTGACTTGATTGGCGTTGATTTTATACTAGCCATATTATATTTAAACAGTGTTCGAAACCTTGTTTAATTATTTGTGGTAAGGCAGTTGGTTTCAGAGGCACGTAGGAGCCTTAAAACTTTGGTATGTCTGAATGTGTTTGAAGTGACGAATGATAAATAATTATAATATTACAAATTATAAGATGTAGATGTCAGTAATTGTACAAGCTATTTAAATAACAAGTTCGCCGAATCTTTAATTTATGTGGTTATTAGCACTTAATTAACTTTATTGCTTTGATAGTCGTCGTATTTTAATATTGTATAAAAGACAAGTGTAACATTTATAGCGAATGAAAAACTTGAGTTGTACTTATACCAACTTTAAGATCAAGTTAAGATATTTTAGTTTATAAATTTCTAGACGGTCAAAAATCCTGCAATATTGTAAATAAAGTTATTTATAATTTGCATTTTGTTTATGTTGGTACAATGAAGCTCATGAATGCTTTAATATGCCACTTGTGGTCCCTCACGGAGCCCGCGACCTTTGCAACGAATGCAAAACCGTGGAAATCGGTTGGTGCGTTCTGGAGTTATAGCGTCAAGGAGGAAAACCCGACTTATTTTTATATTGCTAACAGCAAACAAAAAGGAAATCTTTTAAATATATTCTGATAAACTTATTCAATTAATCTTAAACTTCATTCCTTGTACTTTTGTCTAAAATAGACTTAAATCAAGGGCGAAATTTTTGACGATTCCAAACATTCTTTTAAAGAGATACTCCCAGATCCAGGTTTTTCTTTCAACTAAGTTTGATTAAACTCACAAGCTTATGCAAACCTTCTGCCAAGTTTTAATGAAACTGCCAATTTTCAACGTTTCGCCGCCCATTTTTTATAATTTATCACTAAAAATCATAGAAGGACTGACCCAATTTTCTCTTCGTGCAATTAACGTCAGAACCTTTGATAAAGTATGGAGGTATTAGAAAAGTTTCTGTTGGACAAAACTTCTGTTAATGAAACAGCGGCTTGTGATTTTTCTGAGAAAATCTAGTACACTATTTATAACTCAAGAACGGCTGAACCGATTTGGCTGGAAATTGGTGGAGAGGTAGCTTAGAACCAGGAGATGGATATAGGACTTTTTATCACTACTTATTACTCGACAACGGTTGGACCTATTTTCGTGACTTTTCCTAAAACGGGGCAGGGGTGGGTCAAAGTTCAATGGGACCGCTAGTTCGTTTTAGGTTATTGGATATATTGAAGTTTGGATTGATATGAATATTGTATACAAATACATATGTATATGTAAGAATAATGGTGGCAAAACTAAAAAAAAACTCAATGTTTTATCACGTATGTATATTGTTTATAAACCGTTGTCCTTTTTGGAACAAAAATATGTAATCTATGTCATTAAAAGGATATTGACCACAACTCTATAGAAACTGGTTCCACTTTTGCGTCAGTATGAGTCTTTACAAAATGTTCGGATAAAATCTAATAATTAATGCCTAATTAATCACAAAATAAATGTAAGTGTTTCTATTTTAATACACGATTACTATACATTTTGAGACCTTTGCCCAGCAGTGGGATGTTTACAGGCTAACCTTACTTTTTTTTACACGATAACTGGTAAAAAGAGCCTAATTTGCAACCCACTGCAGTCAATAAACTATAAACACAACTGCGAAAATAATAAAAATTCAGCACAGTAAGCCACTTTGTACATACTTCTTCTATTTTATTTTGGGCACCTACATTCTAGACGTTCGCGTGAAGTTTCAATAATTCTGTTTACTTTTTCTACGTAACATATTTATAAACTTTCGCCCTACAAAGTATTACTTCTGTAGATTTATGAGTTTTCGTTTTAGCCGAAATGAATTACGACATTGCGTTTTATGGTTATATTTAGTGGTTATAAATTATTTATACGGCTTTCCGGGCTTGAGCAGATGGGCGTTTGACGAATACTTTATTTTTAATCTAAACTTAGTTTGCTTAGAAATTTTTTTTTGTATAGGCTGGTTTTGATAGTGGCCAAATTGTAGAAGATAGATATGGCTTTTATTGATAAGTTCTTGTTTAGGAGTTACGATAGTAATCTAGTTAACATTTTAAGGTGCTAAATACAAATACATCTGTATCGTCGATTAAAGATATCACATATGTAGAAAAAAATGCTGTTGTATTATCCTATACCTGGGACCACGGATGCTGTACAACATACGAAACGTCAGGCATCTACTAATATCCTTACTAATATTTTAATTGTGAAAGTAACTCTGTCTGTCTGTCGTGCTTTTACGCCATAACTACTGAACCGATTCACATGAAACTTGGCACACGCATAGAATAGAGCCTGAAAAAGGTCATAGAAAACTTTTTAATGCGAATTAAGGGTTGTGATGGGTTGAAAAGGGGGATGAAAAGTCACTTCTTAAAGTGTTTTAAACAATGCTGTTAATTTCGTTTTATTGATACAAGAAATATATATTTCAAACAGCTATTGGATAGTACGAGTCTTAAAAATACAAAAAGACGATAAAAGGTCATTTGCAGCAACAAATGCGTTGCATAATTAAATTCCAAACATTTACCAATGGGAAAGTCGTAACATTTTTAATCCTTTTAAACACACCCTTTAAAATAATAATGCAATCATCCTAGTCACAAATAAAAGGTTTTTTAATCTGGCTAACTTACAAGAAAAAACATCCCTTAGGAACCCAAAATTATATGCCTGTTATAGCGCAAAATACGGAAGCTCATTAGAAAATAATGTGCCGACTGTACCTCTGAAATCTGAGGAGATATTATACAAAATTAGACTTTGCGTATTCAAGCACAAGGTTTCTTTTCATTAAGAAACTTTGGGGTTAATATTGTACTCAAAATTGAAATTGACGCTATCTTTAAGCCGAGCGGGAAATTGAATTCATTGTTTTCATACTTGCGAATTTGTACTTTTTTACATTTATTTTCATGTTGACGGAGGAAAGGACAACTTAATGGAATGATAATTTTGAGTGGATACTTTAGGGACCTTTTTATGTCTTTTTGTTTTATAATTTTTCGTTACTTATAAGTTAACCAACCGGTTTTAATAAAACAAATGGGCATTACCAACCAATAATTCAAATATGGAACGTCATTTAAGCTAATCCTTTGAAGTAGTAACCGTTGGTTAGTAAATGTTGGAGCAATTATTCCAAAATAATAATTTAGCTTAAGGTCCAAACGTATCAACGCCAAACACATATACCTAAGAGGCCATTAAAATAGCCTTTCTGACATTGGCTAAGATAGTTTTTCTTCAAAACACACACAATCGTAAATATTCAACCGCTGGTAACGTAACTTTACCATTACTATCGAAAAATTGCTTAAATTATGTTTTTAAAAGTTAAAATCCATAGCAGTTCGCACAAAGTTCATGTTACAGTAACTATCATTAAGAAGTCACCAGTTTCCATCAGAATATTTTTTAACATCATAACTTTCGTTTATTTGAAGTATTTAAAGGGAGACCTTCCATTGTCACTGAAACGCAAACTCGTCGACACCTGCATCCTGCCCGTACTTACTTACGGAGCGCAAACGTGGTCATTGACCGAAAGTCACAAATCCAAACTTAAGGTTTGCCAAAGAGCTATGGAAAGGAGCGTATTGGGTATTATTAAAAGGATCGATAAGATCCGGAATACCACAATACGCTCCAGAACTGGCATAGCAGATGTAGGCGAAAAGACAGCAAAGCTTAAATGGGAGTGGGCGGGACATGTGTGTAGAATGCACCCGAATAGATGGGCCCAAATCGTCACGCGATGGATACCACCAGACGTCTACCGACGAAGGGGTAGACCTAGAAAGAGGTGGAGTGACGATCCGTCCAGCTTCGCGAGAGATTGGGAATCGTTGGCCGCTGACAGAGACGCATGGAAGGAATTGGGGGAGACCTTTGCCCAGCAGTGGGATGATATAGGTTAAATAAATAAAAAAACTTTAGTTTATTTTAAACTTTTAAGGAATATTAATGCAACTCTATCTATGATTAGATTATGCCAAGCAGTTGTGAGCTTAATTAATTGTTCTGTCAAATGAATCCTTCAGTCACAAGCGTACCGATAATATTCAATATCTTTTGGTTTCAGTGATGTAAAATCTTTGTAATTCAAACCGCATACTAACAGAGATCAAAAGGTCTCGTGACATACAGAACTTTGTATCAGAAAGCGAATTTGAATACTGGGTGCGTATTGCGATGCAGCTTTGACAGTTTTAAGCAGCTCTTCTTTACTGTCAAATTAGCAATTCGTATTGCATTTTCGCATTGTATTGATAATATCGTCATAATAATAACATCATGAATATTAATATTCATACCATTGTAGTATTAATATAATATTATTATTTTGATAATATTCGTTTACACTAAGTGGGAATTGAACTGTCTGGAAATTGAACGGATTAAGTTGCATCGCAATATCCTCATTGCAAATAAAACTATTATTTATACTAATTTGCTGCACTATTTGTGCAGTCGCCAGTACATTAGCTATTGAATATTTTTTTAGTTTTTAGTTATTGTCTACTTTAGAATATATCTGACCAAGCTAAAATATTTAAAAAAAAACTCAACCTATATTAATCGACAATCATAGTGAGTTAAAACGCTTGTTTTAAATTTTTTCTTGACTGTGTTTTAAAAAATATTTACCCGTAATAATGAACGTCACAAATTTAACCATCCGTGTGTCTCAACTACAAATTATTACTCTCTCTATTTAACTATTGTACAACATTTCTCGTCCAAAATGAATGGAACAATGTACCTAATTATGAAACTAGTTGGTTCGTATCAAATATTAAATGTTAATTTCGTAAATTACTACTATAGTATAAAGCCATATTTAATTTGGCAAGCTATTTGTTCTTCATTTCGTTATGCTTTGAGAGTTTTATGATAACATCATTATATAGTCAAAAAAAAAAAAACCATTGACCTGTTGTCCTTCAAAAAAATATTAAATTTTTGAACCTCCAAAGTAACTAGAAAGAAGTTAACGTTTCACACAGCAAAAAAATAAATTCAGGCCCTTTAAGTGACTGGTAATCCAATATAAATAGTTTTAATTTATTAAAATAAAAAATAGCTTATAGAATCCATCCCAATTCAACTTTCAATTTTACTTTTTTTATTTTATTTAGTATCGGTTTGCTCTTGACTCCAGATTAAGCCAAGTGCGACTTACACGGAGTTAAAGATGGAACGAGCTCGCCCAGAAGAAGCCTGTTCACTCTTACTTTGAAAATATTTGGATTGTATTCATTAGGAAACACTGACGCGGGCAGCGAGCTCCACCTCTACCTACTAGAGTAAAGGGATTTCGCCAAAGCCTTTCCTTGCCGAACATCCTGAAGGAATTATACCATAAGCGGTTTATATGCCGCGTTGTATGTCACACCTTATATCCCCTACTGGTCCTTTCTCACAATGCATAGCTAGGTAAGTGGGTATTCGGGCATTTCGCACCGCAAAGTTTTCGGACCGCGGTGCGAATCGCCAAGTGCTGTTTCAGAGAGGGATCATTTGCATCGCGTGTGGTGCGCGGTGCAAACCTTTTGAATCAATCCATTTCATAGACCACTGCGGTGCGAATAATGCCATTCTGAAACAGCACTTGGGCAATTCGCCTTGTGGTCCGAAAACCTCGTGGTGCGAAACGCCAAAGTAACCAACAAGTCTATACATAAAATAAGAATAATTATAATGGGAGGTACCTAAAAGTTTTGCCAGTCTTCTTCAACAACTATGACAGCTAAGGATGTTGGTTTAAACATTTTGACTTCAGTTGGTTAATATTAATCTACAAGGTGGAAAAAAAAGTATATTAAAATGGTTTGTATGTGGAAAGATCTAGCCAAATACCTGCATTAAAATCGAATCGGTCGCCTCGCGCTCCTGGTGGCTCAGCAAACACGTTGATGTAGGTATCCTGGGCGTTGATCACTGCATAAATCCATGTGAAGAGTTTTCCATAGGTTCTGTGGCACTTATTACGGGTTTTCCACACGCGCACAATCACTCACGCCGAGATATTTATACGTTTTTCATTAATATTATAGGAGCGCAGTCATTGCGTACGCAGTAAGAGATTTCAACTGTTTTATTTTTGCGGATGTAGATGGCGCTAAAAGACGGGCGCGCTCATCGAGTAGCCAATCGCAGTGGATTGCTTAGCAAAACGAAACAATCGCAATACAGGAAATGGCTTTCAAATTCCGAAATACAAATCTTTTTAATAGTTGATTGTATCTAACAAGTTTTTATTGTCACAGGTATGATCATAAATCATAAAATAAATTAATAAGTTGTTTAACTTGAAAATAAATGATGGAATCCTATTCCAGTACGAAACATGCCGCTCACCTTAAAATAATGCAATTATTTTAACTAATTTAAAACCTAAAACTAAATTTTGTACAACGCTAATTCCTAGTCCTCGAACTAAATGACTCTAAGTTAACACAAATCGACTGAAGTTACAATATAGGCATGATATCCTACTACAATGAATCTAAATAATCACAAACCCTACCTAAGCTAAGTGTTTGAGGAGCTAAAAAATTTGGCTTCGTACAGCACTATCAAATTATTACCAATTAATAATTACTCAAATGGAAGAGGGCAGATTTTTACAACTGCTCTTTTATATAAATTACTTCCGCTTTGTAAAGTAACAACACGTATTTTCCCGTCAGAGCCAGGATGGAGTGTATGCACGCGAGCTAATTTCCATTGAAGAGGAGGAAGATTATCGTCACATACCACAACAACGGTGCCTTCACGAATAGGCGGGCCCTGGTCGCGGTACCATTTAGTACGTTGTTGAATTTCGTGCAAGTACTCACGGCTCCAACGCTTCCAGAAGTGTTGAAGACATTGTTGTACCCAACGCCATCTAATTAAACGACTCGGATTCGAATCTATTAGAGATACGTCTGGAAGTGCCGTCATAGGACCTCCAATTAGAAAATGGGCAGGCGTTAAGGGCAAGGGATCTCTAGCATCTGCACTCAATACGCAGAGAGGTCGCGAGTTTAACACCGCCTCTATTTGACACAGTAATGTATGCATCTCATCATACGTTTGAATCTGAGTTCCTATCACTCGATGAAAGTGATGTTTGAAACTTTTTACACAACTTTCAAAAATTCCACCGAAGTGAGAAGCCTTCGGAGGCTGAAAGTGCCACGTAATACCCTGTTGCAAGGTTTGAGAATTCAAAGCACATTGAACAGAGTCATTTTTAAGAAATTGATATAATTCTTTTAATTGATTGTTAAATCCCACAAAGTTTGTACCGCAATCCGAATATATATCAGTACATAGGCCACGACGCGACGTAAATCGACGTAGGGCGGCTAGAAACGCCTCACTTGAAAGTTCGGAAACGAGTTCGAGATGGGTAGCCTTTGTATTCATACATACAAAAACCGAAACATAGCACTTAATCACCTTAGCATTGCGAACTTTATTGGCACGAACGTAAAACGGGCCGGCGTAGTCAACAGCTGTTTTAAGAAACGGGCGCTCGGGACGTACGCGCGCGGCAGGCAGAGGGCCCATCGTCGGTTGTGACTTTACGGGTCGTGCACGGAAACAGCGAATGCAACGGTGAATACGCTGACGAATGATGTCACGGCTAGATAAAATCCAGTATTTTTGAAAAAGAGTATACTGAACTAATTGAGCCCCAGCATGCAATTTGGTTAAATGAGCGTCATCAATTATCAAATTAGTCAAGTGATGCCTCTTAGGTAAAATTAACTGGTGTTTGGATTGAAACGGTAAAAGGGACTTATGTATACGTCCGCCAACACGTAAAAAATTATCGTTATCTAAGAATGGATCAAGTCGCTTCAATTGATTCGAGATAATTTTATGCTGCGAAATATTTTGAATATCTGCGGAAAATGTGGACTGTTGCACTAAATATATCAGTCTATTAAGTGCAAAATTATACTCTGGTACGGAAACGTACGAGTGGAATGAAAGTTTCTCTTTGTTAACCCTACATTTGAGAAGTTTATAAAAACGAAATATGTAGGATGTCACACGTACTAATTTATTGAGAGATGAGAACTTCTCAATGAAATTATTGTCCTCGATAGACGCCGACACTGCAGGTACGGACGACACGGGACTACTGCGCTTCTCTTCATTTGTGCGTGGGATTTCCTTGCGCACGGGCCAAGTAAATTCATCTTGAGAAAGCCATTCAGGGCCATGAAACCACAAGTCTGTGTTTTCTAAAAAGGTTGAAGGCAACAAGCCACGTGACGGCGCGTCAGCCGGATTGTCAGCAGATGGAACATGCCTCCAACGTTCACTAGGTACTAGCGTAAGTATTTCACTCGTACGATTTGAAATGAATGTCTTCCACTCGTACGGAGGAGACCGAAGCCACGCTAGCACTATTGACGAGTCAGACCACGCGTAAACGTCTTTCTTACTTATCCGGTCACTGTAGGTACGTAATACCCTATCAATGAGTCGTGTTAATAGCACGGCCGCCATAAGCTCGAGTCTCGGGATCGAAAGGCACGGAGATATGGGGGCGACGCGAGTTTTAGCAAGTAAAAGATACGAATGAGACGATCCGTTACCGTCCGTAAGACGTAGGTATACGCATGCGGCGTAGGCCTTCTCCGACGCGTCGGAAAACCCGTGTATTTGAAAACTACATCCATCGAAAAATACTTGGCGCGGGATAGAAACACGCGATAAAAGACACAATTCTTGTATGAACGCACACCAAGAATTAACGATACTAATAGGAGGGCGGTCGTCCCAATCGACACCAGATATCCACAGTAACTGCATTAAATGTTTAGCGTAAATAGTCACGGGTGATAACCATCCCATTGGATCGTAAATTCTAGCTATTTCAGAAAGAATCGTTCGTTTCGTAATTTTATCCGAATTACATTGAACACTAAAGGTGAAATGATCAGCTTGAGGGTTCCACTGAAGCCCTAGTACCTTAACTTTGTGATCATTCTCCATTGGAGCGAAGGGCACGTTATCGGGCCGCTCACCGTGAACCTCTGGCGTCTGAACTGCAGCGAGTATCGCTGGCGAGTTGCTATGCCACTTACGTAGCTCAAAGCCGGCCGTAGCGCAAATATCAATGAGTTCTTGCTGTAGGGTGAGAGCCTTACTTTCATTGCATTCCCCTGTGACAACGTCATCAACAAATACCTGGTCTAATAGGACCCCCGAAGCTTGACTAAAACGTTTCGCTTCAACGTGAGCTAGTTGCTGAATCGTACGCAGAGCTAAGTACGGGGATGAGCTCACTCCGAAAGTGACAGTTCGTAAACGGAAATCTTCTATAGGTTTGTCAGGTGACGTCCGCCAGAGAATGCGTTGAAAATCCCTATCAGAAGATTGAACTAAAATGTTTCGATACATTTGTTTTATATCGGCTGTAAACACAACACTGTGTCTAAGAAATTTCAAAATAATATCTACGATATCCTGATGCAATTTAGGACCCGTTAACAAAATATCATTGAGTGACTTTCCGGTAGAAGTTTTACAACTAGCGTCGAACACTACGCGAGTTTTGGTAGTTTCACTCGATTCCTTAACTACACAGTGGTGCGGAATGTAATACGGGTTACCCGATTGCGGGGTTCCCTCGACCGGTTCCATATGCTCGAGGTCAAGGTATTCTTGTAAGCAAGCATGGTAATCCTCCTTGAGTTTAGGGTTGTTTTCTAACCGACGCTCTAACTTATGAAACCGAGCGAGGGCGATATCCCTAGATTCCCCAAGGGGCTGAGCGTCAGGCTTGAAGGGAAGTGCAACCACATAGCGACCGGTGTTATCACGAGTGCATGAATTCTCATAAATTTGCTCACAAAGTCGCTCATCAGGTGTAAACGCCTTCACTTCAGGCACAGACTCGAGTTCCCAGAACCTTTTTAAATCGTTGTCATCGTAAAATGAGCTAAAACAAGTATTAATCGGAGATGGAGTCGTAGACTCGAATGAAAGTGCACCTAGTAATAGGTACCCAAAAATACTGTTCATCGCAATCGGCGAACCGGGAGAACCAGTAATGACATTGCCTAGTAGTATCTGGGATAGTATATCCGCTCCTACTAGCATTTCAACCTCTTGTGGGCTGTGAAAAGAAGGATCTGCTAATTTGAGATTTTTAATGTGTGGCCACCCTGTATGAGGCAATGGCACACTGGGCATTTTCGGTACTAATTTCGTTAAAATTAATGCCTCTACGGGAATAGAAGGTCGTTCCGAATCCGTAGGAGAAATGAAACATGAAATTATCCCTTTCGGTTGAATCGGCCTACTTTCACCTATGCCGTTGACAGGTACATTTACCCCACGTCGTTCCAGTCCTAAGCGTTGAACACAAGACTCTGTTATAAACGACGCCTGACTGCCAGTGTCCATCAAGCATCGAACCGTCGAACGTTTATTCCCGCCTACATATAAATCGACGCGCGCCGTTGATAACAAAACCGTACGAAGACAAGTATTCCCTAACGCGTTATCATTGTTATCACTTATCGCGTTATTAGTCGACGTCATCACTACGGGAGTAGACGCGTTGTCGTCAGTCGAGGATTGAGCGAGGTCATCGACCCCCGTAGCAGGGGAGAACGAGACAGCATTACTTTCAACTGTGTCGAAATTTAAGAGCGAATGATGTCGTTTGTGACAAGAACGGCACACGAAATTGGACTTACATTTATTAACGTCATGTCCAGTATTTAAACAATTAAAACAAACATCCTTTCCCTTCACGAAATTGTACCTATCGGACGGAGATAGCGCGAGAAACTTATTGCATTTTGCTATAAAGTGTGGATTGTCACAACATAAGCATTTGTTCTTATTGCCGTAAGAATAAGGTTTAGACTGAGCCGCGTTCTTCTCAGGTTGTGAGTTAACCGTAAGTACATGTTGAGTGCGAGTCGCGTTCGCACCAGAACGTACAGTACTAGGAGGTACTTTATTACGTTTGCTAGAATCAGTTATCTCGCTTGCAGCTAAGTCGCGTTCAAGAAAATTGATCAATGAATCTATGCATGGAATATCTGTGGGTTTATGCAATGATAACTCAAACCTTTTACGAATTGAATTAGGTATTTTACGTAGTAAAATTCCTAGCAATAGAAAGCTCCATTGATCAACGGGGAATTGCATCCTTTTCAAAGCTTGAATATTCTCGTGATATGTATTCAGTAATTTACGTAAACTTTGAATCGATTCTGAACAGCTGTCTATATAAAGTATTCGATCTAAGTGTGTGGATGCAATTGCTCGTTTATTCTCATAGCGAGATATTAATATGTCAAATGCAACCCTATAGTTTTCGTCCGTAATTGGAATCGATTTGATAAGATTGTACGGCTCATCTTTAAGTGTTAAAAGTAAATACCTAAACTTCTCAGCGTCCGTGTAAGCACCATTGTTGTGAACGAGACACGTGAACAAGTCGTAAAACGATGGCCAGTCCGTGGATTGCCCAGAGAAAGAAGGTAGTGGAAGTGTAGGTAATTTGTCGTGATTATTACAACTCGTAGGTACTACAGAGTTACGGCTAGCGCGCTTACACTCCTCCTGCTTCCGCTCTTTAATCTCACTTTGATGCGAAATTATCATGTAATAAAGGTCATTGAACTGGTTTCGAATTGCTAATTGTTCATTTCTATCACTTGCTAGAAGACTTTCGTCTTTGATAAGAGATTTCTCTATCTTTGTTTGTAATTTGAGAAATTTCTTTTGAGTTGAATTGATATCTCTACACCGAGCTAAGAACTGTTGTTCACTAGTTTCGTAGAAACCTAGTGTATGTTTTAGTTCGTCTAAAATTATATCACGTTCGAATAGGTCTTGAACCGCCATTTTGAATGTGGACGCGTAACGTCGCTATGAAATATGGGGCCAAGGAAAATACCTAGTCACAATAAAAACCCGTAAAACAATACCAATCCGGATCGAACGGATCAAATTGTGGTTTGTATGTGGAAAGATCTAGCCAAATACCTGCATTAAAATCGAATCGGTCGCCTCGCGCTCCTGGTGGCTCAGCAAACACGTTGATGTAGGTATCCTGGGCGTTGATCACTGCATAAATCCATGTGAAGAGTTTTCCATAGGTTCTGTGGCACTTATTACGGGTTTTCCACACGCGCTCAATCACTCACGCCGAGATATTTATACGTTTTTCATTAATATTATAGGAGCGCAGTCATTGCGTACGCAGTAAGAGATTTCAACTGTTTTATTTTTGCGGATGTAGATGGCGCTAAAAGACGGGCGCGCTCATCGAGTAGCCAATCGCAGTGGATTGCTTAGCAAAACGAAACAATCGCAATACAGGAAATGGCTTTCAAATTCCGAAATACAAATCTTTTTAATAGTTGATTGTATCTAACAAGTTTTTATTGTCACAGGTATGATCATAAATCATAAAATAAATTAATAAGTTGTTTAACTTGAAAATAAATGATGGAATCCTATTCCAGTACGAAACATAAAACGAGTATACTTTGTAATTTTAATAACCATCCTGAAACTTAAGCTCGGAAACTAAGCTGCTTAACACATTTGTTCACCCAATCTCCTTAGTTTACCTTTATTTTTGCACCACCCTCCAACAAAGCTTCAAGCCATCTCCGTTCGTTCTACAGCTTAGGGTGGTATTAGACAGTTAAGTCACAAGTTTACTGCTAAAGCGACTCGTAAACAGAAGCGTTTTGGTGCAGGGAGTTTAGAAACCCCCGGTATGTTAAAATCACCCTGTATAGTCAGGTAACGGTTGAGCTGACGAGAGGCAGAGGGTTAACAGTTCAAAGTGAATCATATTTTTTATTTATTTAAAAGCATATTAAAATACTAGCTTTTGCCCGCGACTTCGTCCACGTGGAATAGTGACTTCCGGCAGATTTTTGCGGACTGTTTTTTAGATCATTAAAGAGCTATTATTCTTTAATACATATTTTTTGTGTATCTTGAACCGTTTTCACGGCGCACGCAACGGAAGGCTTCAAAGATGAAATAATTTCTCCCGTTTTTTACACATTTACCACTATATCTTTGCTCCTATTGATCGTAGCGTGATGTTATATAGCCTATAGCCTTCCTCGATAACTGGACTATACAACACAGAAAGAATTATTCAATTCGAACCAGTAGTTTCGGAGATTAGCGCGTTCAAACAAACAAACAAACTCTTCAGCTTTATAATATTATTAGTATAGATTTATCAGCTAGTTAATGGGCCTGATTCTTAATATACAATACAACGTCTAAAACTAAACTAAATTCATTTCTCTTTTAAATTAATGGAAAGAGACTGACTACAATCATTTTAAAATGTCAAACTAAACAGCTGTCAGTTGCTTAGAAAAATGATTTTTTGCGTAGTTTAGTGTAGTGTGGGACATCAAGAGGTCGCCACTGAATTGTCTGTGCTGTGCTGTTTAGTTCGACTTCTCTAAGTCATTGTAGTCTGTCTCTTTTCAATTATTTAGAAGAGGAAGAGACATTTACTTTACTTATAGTCGTTGCATAATAAGAATCACACCTCACGAACGGCTGGACCGATTTGGCTGATTTGGGTGTAACCAACACGACATTAATTTGATGGATGGAATTGCTTTTTTTAAATACTTTTAAGTAATAAAATAGGTACCTAGTTCCATGTTTTGCGATAAAATAAAGAAGCTTTTGTAAATAAAATATCCAACAATACTAACATTGTGTTCTATCTGCCTTCTCCAACTATTTTAACTTCATTACAAGTATAATCTCCACGACAATACAAAAGATATTTCTCCAGAGAATGACAATAGAACGCAAAAACAGAATTGAAGTTATTTCCTACAACCATACATTTATTTACACTGAACAGCGCTAGCGCATCAAGCTACCCACTTTCGTAGCAAACTAGCTCTTATTACAACTGCATAAGATACCGCAGTGTTTACCTTGACGTTATCTGTAGCGTCTTTGTTATTTGTTTCTACGTGAGTTCTCTACAATCGTGATCGGAGTAACAATTGTGACACTGTAAATTAGTTTAGTACAAACTAGTCTGTTGTAAGATTTAAGGATTTCGTTTGGAAGGAGGTTGTTGGTTTCTTACTAAGGAAATCCAACATACTCTCTTTGTCTCACTTGCCAAGAATCTCCCTCCTGGACATGATCTACCATGGCCGATCTGGAAGTCCTTAAACAGGCTTCGGACTCAGGTTGGCCGAAGTAAGGAAAACATGGCCGGGTGGGGATTTTTGGCAAGCTCCGATGTGGACTGTATTTGCGGCGCAATGCTAACTATGGCACACTTAACATCGTGCCCGGCGTGCCCCAACATATACACGCCAGCGGATTTAATTAACTGCAGTCGATCCGCAATACAAGTAGCTGAATTTTAGGCTGCTACGATGTAATTTCTCTATTGTAATTCCTCCATATGGGTTTCCATCGACACGCTAAGAAGAAGAAGAAGAATCCAACATATTTGCAGTCGCAACAAACCACCATATCTGGTGGCCGTTCACTATCTGTCACCTGTGACCCCGCTAGTAGCCTAGCGGCAGGATTACCAGAATATAGTGGAGTCTTGTGGGATGGGCTTCTCTATTAAAAACTGAAATATTCAGTGACAATCCTGTGACATGGCGAGTAAACGCCGCCATTAAATAAGCGTTCCCCTGGTGTTGTATAGCAGCGAATCAGTACTGGCGGAAGGATAGAGATATTAGTATATGAGGAAAGCCTAAGGCCTCGTCCTGGACGCCAGCGGGCAGAGCGGGCGGTATGGGCGGTAATACAGCTCAACGCTCGCTGCCCGCTCCGCCCGCACCGCTGTCGAGGACGAGGCCTAAATATGTAAACAAAATGTGAACTGTTGGTGTGCCTTTTCAATAAAATAAAATAAGCCTTTTTGACTGGGCATCAAGAGACGAAAATTTCATATTCGTGATTTATTTTTTTTAATTTTGTATTATTTTCGATTTTCAAAATATATTTTAAATTGATCGATAGGTGTTTTATTGGCCCCGTTTTTGTTTGGGTGTTAAATATTTATGAAAATACGAGTATATCTGTTTGGAGTAGCAGCTATCTCCAAGTATTGTCATAAATGTTTTTCATCATTGTTGAGTGATATATTATTTTCATTACCTACCTTTAACATCAAAAATAATCTGATCAGATCTTTAGGTCACTTCAAGACCAGACTGTGTTCCCAATATCAATTCTCTAACAGTTTCTCATATTTACCAAACTATTGTTCCCAGAAATGGTACCGCAAAATTGGGTGCCCTTTCAGATATTTCATCTTTGGTCATCAAAGTGATATTCGGACGAAACAGTAAGTTCTATCCTAAGTCAATATTGGCCGTGCGTTGTAAGGGTTGGCCCGTTGTTCGGGTGCCCTTTGATAGAAGTACACCCGAGGAATTTTGATATATCGCTTTATGTACAATCGGGGGCAGAAGGTTTTGTTGTAACGATAACGAAACTTGGTGTTTTTACCTCATTGAAAAATTTGGGGAGAAAAAAAAGAAAGAAGGGGTGGAATTAAAACTGGTAATGGATCTGGTGAAGAATTAGGCTACGTTTGAAATCATTTGTTTTTATTGTTTTCTTGACTCATACCAATTAATGCCAAAATCTTGATATTGGCGTCTATGGTACAACTAACATAATCAGCTTTTACGTAGTATTTTTGAATTTGAGTATCAGGCTGAACATAATATGCCTATAGGTGGGGAAGGCCTGTGTTCAACAGTGGACGTTCTTTGGCTGATAATGATAATGATGATGATGATGATGATGATGATGATGATGATGATGATGATGATGATGATGATGATGATGATGATTAGTATGAGGAATAATAGTGTAAAACACACGATAGTAAAAAAATAAAAATGACATCTAGATAAAATTATTATTATTTATTTTTTCAAAGACAAAGTTTCAAGTAAGTAACCCGTATGTGAGGTCATTATTACTAACTTTTTTTAAAATCATATTTAAGCGTATTTTTTTATCACAATTTTTACTTTTGTACGCGAATATACTCGTCCCAGTTTATTCCGGCGTGTGGCGAACCGCTGTATTAGACTATGGCCCTCGCGGTTTTGCTATTGTGCTACATTTGTTTCTGAATTTCTTATATCTCATTAAACGTATTATACATATAATACGTATTATAGTAATATTTAGGTATTATAATACGTAGTATTATACATTTCCAACACCTATGGGTTGGCTGGAAGAGATCTCTTTTAGGGATAAGCCCACCTTTGTTCACATTGTGACCTTTTGTATTTTCTGTACATCTTATAAGTGCAATAAAGAATATATATAACGTACATAAAGGTAACGACTTTGATTTAAATTTTTATTTTCCCCATCCTACATAAAACTAATAAAATATTTTTTTATGTTTATTTATTTAGGTATTGCAACAAAATACAAATCAAGACTTAATCTAAGTTACACTGGTATACAATATCGCGTTTAATTTGCATTTCGATTATAGCTGAACACAGCATTTTCATTTGGTAGTTAAATACAATAAAAACAATCAATAATAAACGGTATACAGTGATCTATAAATTACTTTTACATCCTTTTATATAAATTAAATGAGATTCAGAAAAAAGATGTACCTCCCTACTTATATTATTATACAATCTGCACATTCGGTATATTGGATTGTTAAACATTATTTCAACATACTGGAAGATCAAAAACTTGTTGCCTTCTCCCACTACCACTTGTCTTAAATGAAAGATGGCCCAACAAATACTCTGCCCAACAAATACTCTGCCCAACAAATACTCGGCCCAACAAATATTCTGCCCAACAAATATTATGTCTACTACTATATCCTTTTCTGTAAATACTTTGAACAGCATGACGTTTCGAATGTTGTTATTTCTTATTTTTAGTCATCCTGTTGTTTATTTTAAAAATACTTGTTATTTTTAGTCATACTCTGGACGCCAATTCTTGTGCAATTCGTATACGAAAAAAGTTCACCGATCGAATTTTCTTTTTCAAAGAAAATACAGTGCTTTATTCGGGTCCCAAATACTAAGCATTTTGATTTCTTTCGTACGTTAGTTTTTTCTACGTGGATAAATTCTTGATTTTTTTCGGTAATACAGTGATACTCGTAATAGAATTACCACACGAAATAAGTTCGGTCATGCGAAAATCGGCCTCATGGTTTATTTAAAAATCCTCTGATAAAAAACTTGAAATCGTAAAGATTTTAAAGATATGCAAATCAATTGTACTGTTCCACATTTGATGCATTCCCACGAGATGGTCAGATATCTTCTTTTTTTTCAATTGATACTGGACATATCCTTCTTTTGTGCCGACTGCAATCTGGCCAGTGAGTAATAAAATAAATATAAAACAAACCAGGGATTCAAATAAATTTAAAAGGAATGGAATTTTATTACTAGTTTATATTTTATAGTTTATTTTTGTTTTTATAGTGTTTTGTCACCATAAAAACTTAATAATATAAATTGCACTTGTAAAAAGACAACTGTGAACCTGTGACAGACGAGGAACTCCTCGTCCTCGTCTGTCACAGGTTCACAGTTGTCTTTTTACAAGTGCAATTTATAGTTTATATTTTGTATAGTAAAGCCTAGCTACCTTCCACGTTTTGTAGATGTATCTGTAGATTTTAAAAAATAGTGTTCCTTTTTTCTTCTTTTGAGGTATTGAAACCTTAAAAAATTGATACTTTTCTGTTCTGACCCGTAATTTTATGGTAGATATGCATTTGTCGTTGAGCTATATAATGTACAGTGGCCAGCAAATCAGTACCCCAATCACGAAAAACTATCGACTGCGTAAGCGTATCGAGAAATGTCAAAATCCATATAAAAAAGTAATTTATTTACGCACCGCCAGGGACGCTAGTACAATTTACATACGAATTGAAATTTCTTGATACGCTTACGCAGTCGATAGTTTTTCGTGATTAGGGTACAAGTTACACATTTTTGATGAAAACTGTCCCTTATTACAACTGAAGTAACGTTTACCTTGACGTGTCTAATAAAAACATGAAATCATGTCATCGATAGATTAGACACTAAATTTATAGGCCTATTTTATCATCGACAATCAATTACTAACAAACGAATACATCAAATATGGAACTTCGTATGAAGTAATTGACACATAACGCTAATAAGAACAAATACAAATCTTTATTCATATACAGGTATTGTGAAACAGGCCGTTAGTGTCCTTTCTCTTGCAAAGTCGTGTCCTCTCTATAATATTTACTGCTCTTTGGACCTGCAATCTCTGTTAAACAGCGTTGACAGCTAAAACAATAGTCGGAAAAAACAAAACACTATTTACAAACAAGTGTAGGGTTCCCTTATACTTGCCCTTAATCCTCGTAAGTTGACCACAAACATACTTGAGCGGCGTTTACACTGGTAGAAGTACAGAAAACTTCAGTGACGGGTTTTACACTGTGCGATTTTCTTTTTACCTACCTGTCACTTAATTTTATGAAAATGCTTAGATTACCTATATAGTTTTTATATGTATAATTATATAAGTACTAAGGTGCCTAAAAGCGTGTATGAAATTACATAACTTATATAGGATTACGCATATCCTAGGTTAAATTATCATTCTGTCTCTGTCAGTTTATTTGACGTTGACAGAGACAGAATGATGATTTAATCAAGGGTTAGTGTAATCCTGGGTTAAATCATCATGCGCAAGTCCCAATTATTTATTAACTTCTTATTTAGATAACGGTATCCAATTATTTTGCATTGCTTGTAGGCTACGCTACCTCAGTGAAATATGAAATCTTTAGATAACTAAGTGCAAAACTCATTCAAATATTTAATTGCACACCACATACAGAAAATCATACAAAACATCTATCAGAAGTTGTGCACAATAAATCGCAGTCTTATTTGCTCAGGGAAAATTCTTTTATACAGCCTTTACAATCTTCATAGCTCAAACTTTGATTGAAGTTAGGTAAATAGTTTTAATAATTATTTAAATTCATTTCTGTAATCGTATCTACATATTGTCTTAAAATTGTAACGAGTAGCATAGTGACTCTCATATACGACCACGTATAAATCTATATAGGTTTTTGTTGGTATTGAAATATGTTTTTTTAATGTAAATTGTTTAACATAAATAAAGAAAGAAAGAAAGAATCGTATCGTGTAAATGCCAGTCTCTATAACGGTTTGTATAAACGACTGACATATTTCGTTACAATACACACATGTCAAATGTTATGTCAAGTGAGCTGTCAGTAAGGAAACGGGTCGCAGATACTAGTGTTGTGTTTAATTAATATGTTAATTAAGTAATTATCGACACCGTGTCATGTTGGCCTAACGATGTCTTGGAAACTCAATTAGGATTATTTTCTCGCGTGGCAGGTAATTTTTGATGTTGCAATGTGATATATTCAAATAACTTTCTATTTTTCAGGTATGTCTTTTGGATTTTAATTGGCAGTACCAGAGATATTTTGGTAAGAATAAAATTAATTAGCTGCTTTTCCTTACCTGAAGGTTGTCTGGAAGAAATTGCTTCAAGCAATAAGACCGCCTGATTTGTACTCCTATTTAATATTTAAGATGTTTCTGTATTTTTATTGTTTATGGTGTGCAATAAAGTATATTTATTAGTATTATTATTAGCTCAATTTAAGGAAATTAAACACTGAATTCACTTTATTTTTACATGCATAATCATGCGGATAAACATGTTTCTGATAATCTAAAATTGTTTTGTTTATGTTTTATGATGCAACCCATACGAATGTCACGGTAATATTAATATCATCCGAATAACTGTTTCTTGTTTCTTTTTAGCAAACTCTTTCAATTGGCTGCGCAGTATTTATAACGTTTTATAATGAAGTATTACTATAGTAATAGTTCGCCCGGTCAATTAACTGTAAAAAAGTAATAACCATGAACCTTTCAATTTCGCAATACAAATGCAGTTTCTTAAAAAAGTGCGTTACAACTCGTCAAGAGTAAAAAGAAACAAAAATATCGATATATAAATAACAACTAAAATGAATACCCACGAACCATTCGATCTTGCAACGCAAATGCATCTTCTTATAAAAGTCCCTTTTATTTCGTCAAGAGTAAAAAGAAACAAAAGTATCGATACATAAATAACATCACTGAACACCATTACCCTTCTATCCACACGGATATCACGTTACAAAGCAAAATTACCGCCAAATTCCGCATCTCTTTCGCGCACACACATTAACGATGTATCAGAAAGAGATAACTACAGTAAGGATATACAGAATACTGACAAGTGTGTGCCCTGATTTAAAGGATATGGGAGTATGGTTACATACTTGTGACGAAAATAAATTAATGTTCGTTTCGTTTGATTTAATGTTTTAATTAGGCAGCTAACTATTTGGGTTGAATGAAGAATGTGGCTGGTAGATAATTAATCAAAAGCATAACGAGAATACTTATGTTCTAGTTTTTATTGCCTTTTGTCATTGATATTTAATTTCTTCTCGGCCAAAGACACAGAAGATATAATTAGGCCAAAGATAATGAATGTAGAAATCATAACATGGTCCGGGTCAGTCAGTAACACAAGGCTTTAGATTTTAAAAAAAATGTATGAATTGTGTTATGTGCAGTTTGCAACAAAGAGCTTCTAAATATCAATCTACCTACATGGTACCTCGCGACTTGGTCTGCTATAATATCGGAGTTCCAACGTCTTTAACACGTTCCGGGACAGTGAACGCCTACAGGCGTGAAAACAATAAAACATATATCTTGTCTGAAATAGTGTCCCGGAACGTGTTAAACGATTGATTTTTGTCATATTCGAGTTTTTGGCGTAACCAAGGAAAATATAATTGTTTAACAAACACTAGATGATAACTAATATCGCTATTTACAATTCAACAAAAAAAAAACTATTGACTTTAACGTCAAACAAAGCTCCGATAAATCGAATTTTAAGAAGCTTTTTATACAGTCCCAGATTTAAATGAATCCCAATCAATTGTCTGCGTTAATGGAATTCCCGAAATTGGCGACAATAATTAATAGTCGCAAAGTTGATCGACGCAACTCTGTCTTAGAGCCCTACTCTCAGTAGAAAGAAAAAGAGCCTTTCGCACTCATTCGAATCTAGTATGTTATAAAGAAATAAAGAATCGTACTCGTTGGATAATAATATGTTTATTTTCATCTCTTTCTTATAATAATTAACAATCTCTTCTTCGTACGATAAAAGCTAGCCAAAGACAAAACAAAAACTCCTATTTAAAATAAAAAGAAATTGAAGCTCAGGGCAATAGCACACTGCCGCATCGCCCGGCGGTGTGCAGTAAAATACCGAATATCGTTATCCATATTATAATTTTTTTTTTTTTTTTTTTTTAGATCTTTAAAAAACTTATATTCGATTTTTAAACTAAAATATACATCTATGAAATAATATATACAACTTAAGGACTATAAACTATATAATAAAATAAAAAGTATAAAAAAGGGAAAATAAAATAAAATTATAAAAATGGTCCATGTGGTAAGGTGCCCAAAATGCTGGCAGCATTACCTCGCTGAATGGCAATACTAATTCGCTGTGCGAGGTAGCTGCCGGCTCTTGGGTCACCACTGACGTCAGCTAGCCTCTTAGCAATTTGCCTGTGCAAAGAGATAGCGTTGGGACCCCATGAACCTAATGTCTCGACTCCGAACGGTACAAAATGATACCGGGAGTCGATCAGGCTATATTTTTTTGTTTTATTATTTTCTGCGCTTGACGCAGCCAAACCAGCGCCACGGCTTGTATTTGGTAGATGGGAGACTGCTAATGTGTCAACACAGGTAGCATCCCACACTAGAGCCCGACCCATCCGCCAAGGTACAAGTGACATGCCATCCGGCCTCTTGCCGTCATCACGAGCTATACCATTCGGTTCCAGAATGGCTGGCACGTTGATAGAGGCAAGAGAACGACGAATGATGTCGTTGATGCTGGCATGGCGGGAAAATCGGCCTGCGCTCTTAGCACATGAAAGTCCGTGGTCGTTCCTCTAAATTATTGGATCAGTCATCATTACATAATATTGACTTATATGTTATTCAGAAATAACAACAAAATTATTGATTCTTAACATATGGAAATCGAATCGGATCCGAATCGAGTACGGATAAGTGCGGTAGCGTCGTAAGACGTTCGCTTTGCGGCTGTACTTCATACTTTAAGTATTAAACACTCGCTTCCTCTGCGACCATTAATCGGAAGTTAGGTTTAATAACGTTTACCGATTGTATCACACACCTCCGGTTTGCAAATGATATAGTCGTTGTGGCAAAGACGCTGGAATAATAAATAAATAAATATGCGCCAGACAGCACACCAATTGACTGGTATCGTGGTAAGGAATTGTCTTCCTTGTGTTACGAAGTACCAGACAACGATTATGACGGGGGCGTCTCCCATAAATACTTAAATACATATAACATCCATGACTCAGGTACAAATGTTCGTGCTCATCACACAAACATTTGCCCCTTGCGGGCTTCGTACCCGCGACGGCCGGCGTAATAGTCAGGAGCGCTAACCAATACACCAAACGCGTCGTCAATATATCTTGGCACTATGCTCGAAGACCTTAACCGAGTTCTCCCAACAAATGAGTCTTAAAAGGAACATGGAAGAGATGAAAATAATGTCGAGTTCCCGTATTGAAGTGTGACTTTACTTTAAATGAAATCGGTGAAATAATCGACATAGTAGGCCCTCTGATTCCTTGATTAAAGCCTATTTGGTAGAGTTTTTGTTATTTTGTCCAGTTTGAATTCAATGAATGAATTACTTGGGGGTGCTTTGTTTTAGTATAAGTTAAGTTCAAAGTTTTAAAACAAAAGACTCACATTCTTAACGTTTTAAAACAAAAGACAATATTCTAATCCTCTAACCAGCAATAATAATAATAATAAATAAGTAATATTAACTCGTAAACTCATCGCTCAAAACACATTTTGTTTATAAGACAAACAACATTGTTAAAGTAGTACCTCTGGCTGTAAATTTTGATGAAAATATACTGTTTATGTACAACTTTGATCAGTGAAACGGTGTCAAACCAATATTGACACATCTTTCTCCAGAAAATTGAAAGCTTTGTTTTAGAATTAATATGGGGCACAGAATTTCATGTTCCTGTGTATTTTAATTTGATTTATATTTAAGCTCTAACCAAAAAACACCAACAAATTATTAACCGCCTTCAATGGGCTCTGCCAATGTCTGCGTAGCCGAGAGTCAAAGGCATTCGCCCGGATAGCGAAAGACGCAAGGTTCAATTCACCGCCTCAGACTTATTCAGAGTTTTTAATGCTTTTTATAATCATTTATAATATTACTAAAAATTATTAGGGCCTGTTTCACCACCGACAAATAAACACTAACCAACAAATTATTTAGACAGATAATGTTACTGGTTACTTAGTTGAACATTGTGAAACAGGCCTGCAAGATGCCTATTACCTACCCTACCCTACCTACCTTAAAAGCCATTTTTGATACTTTATTGCACAACCAGAGTTTGTACAAAAGGTGGTTAACGCCATATGGCCTTCTCTGCCAGTCATACCTTTGGGCTAAGCAGAAATGATTGTGGGCGGTGCGACAAAGAAATGAAATGAAATATTAATAGGTAAGTAGGTAAAATTTTAAAATCAAAATACCTAAACAATCTATACAATAAAATAAAAAAAAATAAAAAAACAAGTAATAAAAATATGTACTAGATTTGATAAAAATCACTTGCAAAATAAAAATATTCAGAGTTGAAACATCATCAATCTACTGGGATAGGCTCGATTCGCTACCAAAAGTTTAAATTCGGGAAGTTTAAGGAAAAGATGGGAAAAAAGGAAAAACGGGAGAGATCCCTCTTGAATATTTTTAACCGTCAGATTAGTGTCAATCAAAAGTATAATAATATTCTTCAGATAAAAGAACACCGTTAAAAAATAAGGAACTCAAGTAAAAAACAAGCTATGAATTTTGTAATCAACTCGTCCCATGAAGAGCCCAATTGGGACCAGTTGTAGAAATAAATTTATGGACTTATTCTAATAATTTATCCGTGTATTATTTTCAGAAACCGATTCCCTTCAGATTGAGGTTCGATTTCTTGTCTGAAACAGTTGCTTCTTGGGGCGAGTTAAATGTTTTTTATTCCATGCATTTTGTTTGATCCGAATATAATGTCTTATAGTTAATTTTTGTTTTTATAGTGTTTTGTCACCATACAAACTTAATAATATAAATTGCACTTGTAAAAAAACAACTGTGAACCTGTGACAGACGAGGAATTGAACCCCTTGCAAAATTCAACAGGCCTGTTAATGTGACGGTGGCCGAGTGGTATAGGCATACGCCCGGATTACGTAAGACACGGGGTTCAATTCCTCGTCTGTCACAGGTTTACAGTTGTCTTTTTACAAGTGCAATTTATATAATGTCTTATTTAAGATTTGGCTCCGTTGCTTTAGCTTGATCCGTAAACTATGACTAATATCTTACGTTGGATGCTTTAAGTAAACGGTGCCTGCAAGGCACACAAGACATTCTTAAATTATAAAAATTAGATATATTATTTCTTACAACTAAGACATAACTTAACATTACAGTCTTGCAATAAATCGTTCCCTTAACCCAAATGAAACGTATCCATCGATCCCATAACATACAAGCATAAAAAATGGCGAAACACAAATGTAGCGTTGTACGATGCTGGCCAATGTGCCGTGAAGCAAATATTGCTCAAAGTTTTCGTATAATCCCAATAGGCCGCCATTTTTCCCTAAACAGAGCGGAGCGGAGTGATAGTGATGGGAAAAGAAAAGAATATCGATAAAATTCTTTATAGTATAAAAAATTTATTTGTTTTATTGTACAAAACATTTGCATGCTGTTGGCAATGGCTAAATGGGCTAAACATCTATACTAATATTATAAAGCTGAAGAGTTCGTTTGTTTGTTTGTTTGAACGCGCTAATCTCCGAAACTACGAGTTCGAATTGAATAATTCTTTTTGTGTTGGATAGTCCAGTTATCGAGGAAGGCTATAGGCTATATAACAGCACGCTACGACCAATAGGAGCAAAGATGTAGTTGTAAATGTGTAAAAAACGGGAGAAAGAAGTCACTATTCCACGCGGACGAAGTCGCCGGCAAAAGCTAGTCTAAAATAATTGTAAGAACATGATTTATTTAGTACCCTTTTTAAAAATGCAAATAAATTTTCTATTCTAAAATTCTTAATAGTGTGTCTTACTTATTACCCGGACCTGTCATGCATGACACGCCCCTCCCGCTTCTCCGATTACCCCCCCCGCTTTCGTCTGTTTCGTGTCAGTACAGTTAATTTTTGCACACTTTTCCTTGCGTCACCGCGCATTGACTTATTTCAATCGGGTTGTATGTTACATGACGTCTTAATCAACATTTTTTAATAATATTTTTTTTCGTTTGATCTATAATAATGATCGTTGTATATTAAATACCTTTGTGTATTTATATACTATTGGTGTGAAGCATGAAACTGCTTCTTTACAAGCTAGCTAAATCTTCACTTAAATACATCTTTATCGTTGCAAAGAATATTATCGGTTTTACTACAAAGCATACTATTGTATTTACTTACAAAGAGTTTTATGTATGTCAGAAAATGGTATAAGCGAAGTATTATAAAAAATATTGCATTTAAAAACAAGAATTCAATTTTATTATGATTATCCTAAAACCATAAAAACGTCATAAACGCTTCTTTGTCGGCTACAAAATGATAGTGTAGGAGTAAAGTACCAAAACTTAGTGGCCATAAAATCGATAGTCTAAGTGCAGATTCGGTATTTTATCGGCAAATAATTTATCGATGTTTCACATCTCTATCTTTACGAGCAGTAAGTTTTGCTACTTCATCAAACTAAAGGCCTAATTTGCGCTAATAGAACGTCTAGAAAATTCTGTTACAAAAAAACTTAGCTAGCAATAACAGAAACTGGAGTGGTTTTATCGAATCCTATACGATATGATTGATAGAATAATATTCTGAGCAATTCATGGACGGTTGTATCGAGAATTTCGACATATTAGATCTATTTATTTTAGTACCGACTATAAACTATGGTTCTGTTGGGATTTTGTTTCAGTTATTGGATCGTGTAAAATCTACTGGTATTTTATGATTGAGAAGTATGGACAATATAGGTTTTTTAGTTGTTTCTGAGTAGATATTTGACCACAAATAAATACACTAAAGGTCTTATCTATATTAATATTATTAGGCTAAAGAGTTTGTTTGTTTGAACGCGCTAATCTCAGGAACTACTGGACCAATTTAAAAAATATTTTTGTTTTGAATAGCCTGTTTCTCGGAGAAGGCTTTAGGCTATAATATAAAACATCGCGCTGCGATAGGAGGGGATGGGAGCAAATTCAAAACGCGCGGACGAAGTCGCGAGGGGCGTTAGTTTAGTATCAACATAAAAACTGTTGCTTAAAAAGACCTAGGTCATATTCCTTAGGTAAGCCATCAGCAGTCAGCGAGTTCCACTCACTAGCTGCTTGCATTAGGAAAATTGCGAAATAAGAATAAGCTTTCTGCTGCTCGGTTCTTGCATAGGTTACGGTAATAAAAAAAAAACTTCATTGTTATATCGTCATTGATGTGTCTTTTCTTTCTTACAAATGAGGTAACCGTCCTTCGCGGAGACATACCGTATTTTGCATGTACTGTTTTCTGCAGAATGTCTATTAGTAACGTACCCGTTATAATGCTAATATCAACACGGACATCCCGTTTAAAGTGACCCGAAAAAAAGTGCCTGTTTTTTACTGATCCAGTTTTGACGATTAACTGGATCAGTTCCACTTCAAGACTGTCAGTATGCACAAACACAGTTACCATACAATGAAAAATAGCAATAAGCAGCGTGCCGCTTCATCGAAGGTGCAAGAGAGATAGACTGTTGACAGAACCCAGTTAACGCACAACCCCGCAAAAAACTGCCGTGTAAATACACAAAAGCTGTCTGCGGGATCCAGTAATGCTGTGACCCCGCAGAACTGTAGCCGTGGGAAAAAGCCCTTACTGTTATAAGCTCTCATTGTTCCTTACGCTATACTTAAGCTTCTAATTAACTTGTTACTAGTCGGAGAATGAAATTAAGGACTTACACTAGCAATTATCGTAATAGATATGTCAGTTCAAAGGTTATATAACCTCCATTTTAATCAGCCAGTTCTCGCCTAAGGAAAACTCTACGTAAAAGCATTTGAAAGAAATTGGCCTACTTTAAGTCGATGACTCTGCGGAAAGTAGTGAAAAATACGGAAGGAAAAACCGTTATAATGGTATTCTTTTTAAATATTAGATAACCAGACATTTGGCCACCATCAACCTAATGATATGTGACAATGCTAACTAGACATTATCTTACTATTAACAGCGGATTCTCTCTTCTTGAAAACGTCCAAATTATAGTTGCTAAGGATCACCTCTGCCTATTGGGTGTGCGGCGGAAAAACACCTGCCCGCACCCCTCACGCACCCTGATCTCGCCTCCCCCTGCACCCCTGTGCCCCGCAGGTGAAGTCACAATGAATCGTGTACTGGCTCAAACTAGCTGCACTATGGACTCTAGCTGAAACAAAAAAGCATCACCGTCATGTACGACGACTGCGGTATCTTATGCAATTGTAATAAGGGCTAGTTTGCAATAAAAGTGGGTAACCTGATGTGCTGGCGAATGTACATAATAAAGGTGACGCTTTTTTGTCTACTAGACAAATTAACTTTGATCTGTAATCAACTGTTGGTGGACTGTTGTTTCCTGGTTCCTTGACACTTGACACCTTGTCACTTCACTGTGTTTTTTTTGTTGAAATTAAGCAAAAACCAATTATTATTTGGTAATGTTTTATTATGAAAATACTGGTATCATTTATATGGAAATACTAGCTATGGTAACACTGGTTCCCGCCAACTTATCTTTGACTGTCTTGTCTGAGTGTGTGCCTCTTGTGAAATTGTGGATATTAATAAACCACAAAAATACCCCCATTACATTATATTCTGTAGATAAATCCATGTGATAGGATCCAGACATTCTGCCTTCCAAGACTATATTGGAATATACGTTCCGTTATATTTTCACTAAACTCTGCAGTTTTCTTTCGTCCAGAATCCTGTTTTCCCAACAGGTTATGGACCCAGCTATGCTATCTCTGAGCATTGTGCTGTAGTTTCCTAAATACATAATTGCATTTCAAATCTCAACTCCCCAAAAGTAAAGTTTCTCAAGTTGTGAATCTATTCCAATCGGAAACTTACATCATAACCTCTAAAATTGAAAAATACAACTCAATCATTAAACGGAGAGAAGAATACCTAGTGCAAAACATTGAACTACTATTAATACGTACGTACGTAGTAGTAACAGCTCACTGGTGCAAAAGGATCAATCTAGTTTTTCATTGGAAAACATTAAGTTCGGACGAAAAAGTACGACAAGAAACTTTCATGTGTGTGAAAAGTGTAACCCACTACGCCAAGACGACCTGGTATTGTAAAACGCTGTAAATACGAGTCATCGCAATGATATTACAAAACAGTGATACTGATATTACAATAAACACATAAGAAAGAGCCGCCGAGATTCTATGAAAGCCGAGTCAACATAACCAGAGGAAACCGGCGATAAAACCCTGAACGGTAGAAGTGACTGACCGAGGGGGCGACTGTGCCGAGTGGCTTCAATACACGATATATTGTGTTTATTACTGTAGCTGGCATGTACAGATTCGAAAACGGAGAACAAATTACATTCTTGCTGAACTCCGGTGCATCCAACACACATAATTAAGGGAAGTAAATTTTCATTAGTTCCATAAAGTGTAATTTAAAATAACAATTGTTTAAACACGTTGTATTCATTTCAGATACTAAACGTGGAAAATTGTAACTGGTCACCGACTCAAGCACCTATGGCAACCTGGAGGACTACATATGTTTCTACTCCGAGGCATCCTACAATCTACAAAGGTGTTGCAAATACAATTCATCGGGCTTACAATCCTCTTCCATCAGAATGAACATAAATCAGTAAGGATGACACAATACTGAAGTAAGGTACAGCAATACACAAATTAATTTACACAAATTATAAAACCAAACTTGTTTAACATTATTATGGTTATGCTAAAGTGACTATAATATGAGTAATTACAAATTATTGTTTCAATGATAAAGTCACATAATAATGTATTTACATGTTTTGCATAACTGTTCATTACAGTTCAATTATTTGAACTTGTAGATGCACACAAGTAAGTTTTAACTCTAAATGTGTTTTGACACTCAAGTGTAATTTTAATTTTAATTTTCCTAGAAATAAATGGGAGAAAGATTTAAGTTAAAATAAGAGTCATATTAGAAGGGCTTAATTATTTGTGTATTGTATGTTAACCAATCACTAAAATGATTGTAAACTAACTTGTATATTGTAAACTATTAATATTTTGTGTTATTTGATGGTGATCAAATTAACTCACTACTGTATGCAATACAGTTGAAACTGATAAATTTAAAATCAGATCTTTGAATTAATAATAAATTTGTATTGCAAAAAGTGAGGCAAAGTAAAAAAAAAGTTTATTAAACTAATTACAATATTGTTACTATGATAAAATAAAATAAAAATGGTTAAATGAAGGCATACCATTTGACTAATGAAATGTGGTTAGCCCAAATGTTTTGGGGCAATGCAGTATCAACTGCAGTTAACTTAATATTTATTTTATGTCACTACTTATGTTTTTATTATAAAATAATACATATATCTAGTATTTAATGTTTTCAAATGATACTGTACTGAATAAATGTGTTTAGTAAAAGTGAGTTTGGTGAAAATCATAATATAGGGTAAACATACTAGTAGGCCAAATTATGTACTGAACGGCTATAAAGTATGACACCCTGAATATGATACTTTAAAATATGAAACAGTGAGTGATTTCATAGAACACAAACTCAATGTATAAATTTTGTGGCATAAATGTTACATCTAACTCATATCTTCAATATTTAAAAAAAAAATGTGTTGTTATTTAAACACTCTGAAAGGAATGAAAGTGAACATTTCCAAAATATGAGATGATGTTATATGAACTGACCTCAAAGTCAGGCTAAACAAACTCTTAGGTTTGTGATTGTTTAAAATCTGATATTTTGAAATCAGAGTAATCTAAATCTGATGGCTCAAAAATCTGATGAGTCTATTTCTGATGACTTGAAAACAGATAGCTCAAAATCAGATGAGTACAGGCGTCATAGTTTAGTATGGTTTCTATACTCACTCGTACCGTTTGAGTCTCATTTTTTTAAATAATTTTATATAATGATTTGAAATCAGATAAGTAAATTAAAATCTGATAACTTATAATCTGATGTGTTGAAATCAGATAGCTCAAATGCTTATACATATAAATCTGATAATTTAAAATCAGATATTTAAATATCCTATGGATAAATGACGTTAATAAAAATCTGATGATTTGAAATCAGATATTTCAATATTTTATGAATAAATCTGATAACTTAAAAATCTGTTAAATATAAATCTGATGATTGAAATCAGATAGATGAAAAATCTAAAAGATTTTTAGAAATTATGATAAAATTGATAATTAAAATCTGATAGGAATAGTAAGTGCATAAATCAGATGTGATAAGTAAGTCATAATGAATATGACAAGGTTTCTTTTCTAACTATCCAAATTAATTTTGATAGAAAACTGATACCATAAAATCAGTAATAAAATGTTTTGAAAATTTCACACATTAAAGTGAAACCTTATGCAAAAGTTGCTTGTATGTATAGCAAGGTTTAATAATCAAACTAATAAGTTTTGCAAATTTATGTAAGGTTTTAAGCACATTGTCAAAAGATTTATATTTAAATTGTGTGTTTAGCATAAATATTTTTGTTCTATAATGAAACTTGCAATTGTAAAAAGCAACTATATCAGGCACCTGGTTCTAGCTTGTGCAGACCAGCAAACACTAGATACTTAAAGTGTTATTTCACAAGTTAATTCAAAATAATATATTTATAAACATGGTCAAATGATATAAAAATCATTTGCCATGACACTAACTTTAAATTAAAGGTTTATAGTTTAAGTAATGCATGTAGCATAGAAACTATTAAAAGAGAAGTTTTGGTATAGCAAACTATAGTCAAACTAATACAGCTATAGATATTATAATCATACCATGAAGCTCTCAATAAAGATAGTGAGGAATATGCACCTAACCTAATCGGTTCTATTAGTGTATGTTATATTATGAACACGCCAATATATAAGCGTGGGTATTATAATTTAAGTAGATCATAAACACAACTAAAAAAAATAATAAGTTGTTGCAAAGTCTTTGATTAATACTTAAATATTTAAAAGTACCTAGAGTAACATACAAAAAGGTGTAATAAATAAAGTGTGAGTAAGTATGTAACCACACAAAAATAAATGTAGCAGAAATCTTTATATCCAGAATTGGCTAGGCCGATTGTGACACAAACAACTGAAAAGGTTGTACTTATAGGTTTTTGCGAAAACCATGTGTAAGCTACAAAATAATCTAATACTTTTACAGTAATACTGTAATGTACCTAATGATGATAATTTCTTTAACTCATGCCAAGTATATGGCGTTATGTTTTAAAGTATTATATTAATAAGTTCAAGAATTGAATCTGTAAATGAGACATTGTAGTTAAAGTCTCAAAACAGTATAAAAATTGAACCCTATCATTTCTATGGCCATTTTCGAGGAAAATGGATGGTGTTATAGTTCAAGAACTAAATCTGTAAAGAGGCATTCTGGTTGAAGTCTCAAACAGTATAAAAATTGAACCTTATTATTTCTATGTTCATTTTCGAGGAAAATGAATTTTATTAGTGTATAATAACACAATCAATAAGACATTGAGATTAAAAACAATAAAATGAAATTGTTGTATCTTGATATTTAGTATTTTATAAGAATAAGTTGAAAACAATGAAATGAAATTGTTATACTAATGATGATATTTTGCAGTTATGAGAACAAGTTGGAAACAATGTTATGAAATTGTTTTATCTGTATTCAGGCAAACAAATTACTGATATGTTAAAGAAACTGCCGCTTGTAAGCAGTTATGAAATCAAAAGTAATTTAAGCTTGTATTAATATTCTGTTTACACTTAATGTTAATATTAAGTTAATTTTAAGATATGGTCTGATTAGGTTTTACTGGGTTTCCCTAATCCTTGCAACAAATGTTGGACCATGATTGAATGTAATTTTCCCCAGGAACTTGGAAGGTTTTAATGTTCTGGTTAGTCAGGAAACTATGATTGTAAATAGTTGAAATAATAATTATTTTTGAGGGGGCGTGTTGAAATTAAGCAAAAACCAATTATTATTTGGTAATGTTTTATTATGAAAATACTGGTATCATTTATATGGAAATACTAGCTATGGTAACACTGGTTCCCGCCAACTTATCTTTGACTGTCTTGTCTGAGTGTGTGCCTCTTGTGAAATTGTGGATATTAATAAACCACAAAAATACCCCCATTACATTATATTCTGTAGATAAATCCATGTGATAGGATCCAGACATTCTGCCTTCCAAGACTATATTGGAATATACGTTCCGTTATATTTTCACTAAACTCTGCAGTTTTCTTTCGTCCAGAATCCTGTTTTCCCAACATTTTTTACTTTCTCTATGCATTCAAACACCCGTATGTTTCCACGTCCTCGCTAAGCCAGTAGGCATAATAACTCCTCATTATAATACCCCCATTCTTAGGCCATTGTCGGACAATCTTTCTTTTTTATTTGCAACTAATGCCTTTTTTGTTCGAGCCTCGTTCGATCCATTTACTAACATTATTGCTTAGTAAAAGTTACGATAATGCTAACAAAAGAGGTCAGGTGAAGTAACCAAGTTTCTTGAATAAATAATCTTTCAGCGGTCACGAAATTTGAAGAATGAGTGGATTTGATTATTAAAATAACTTCAAAGTAATCTTCCGTGCCATTTCATTGTCGACTGTGTCTCTGACACATTTATCTTCATGTATTAAAAAAAAACTCACCAGAAAAAGTTAAAAAAAACATTGCTTATTACATCGTTGAGGTGCTCGTAGCGCAGTGATGGCAGCGCTTTGGTAGTAGATACCGAAGTTAAGCAACTTACGGGGCGGTCGGTGTTTGGATGGGTGACCATTCCGACCAAATAAGTGACGTATATCACGAGCATCTCCGTGCTTCGGAAGGCACGTTAAGCCGTTGGTCCGTCGTCAACATCGATTGGTATTAGTCGTTAAGCCTAGTCAGAGGCCCTATGGGTGGCTTGATAAAATCTGACAACAAGGTTGGTCGCTTGCCTTGCAAACACCCCTCCGCCAATCCGCACTGAGCCCGCGTGGTGTAGTATGGCTCATACTACCTCACATTTGAGGTAAGGCCTTTGCCCAGCAGTGGGATGCTTACAGGCTAAACTTAACTTTTTTATTACATCGTTAACTTTTCCAAATCTATACTTAAATTATAAATAAAAAATAAAAAATATTTCATTTGCTTAAACATTTCCATTACAGAAATGCTTGCGTTAGGTTTTGTGTCGCTCAAAGCGCTTGCAACAGTACAGTAGTAGGTATGTTAATAAAGATAAAGTGTTTGTTTGTTTGAAAGCGCAAATCTCAGCAACTACTGAACCCATTAATAAATAGATTTTTGTAATGGATAGCTTATTTTGCGGAGAAGGCTATAAAACAATACGCTGCGAACGGACGGGGAGGGAGCAAACTCAAATCTACAGCAACGAATACTCGCTAAAACCATGATTCATTCAAACGTAAAAACAGCCAAGTGCGAGTCGGACTCGCGCACTGAGGGTTCCGTGCCAACTTTAACTGAATTAGGGATTTTTACTTCCACTTAGCCAAAATACCACAATATTTTCAATTTTGTTGACCGCAAATATAACTTTGTTTTTCATAGTGTTTGTATGAAAGACAAAGTTATATTTGCGGTTGATAAAAATGTGCAATATCTCAAAAACTACCAGTTCGATTTCGCTCAAACCAATTTTCGTTGAAAGTTTTTGTTGAGATCTACATTGTATATTTTTTTCAAAATTTTCACTACCTTAGTTCAAAAGTTAGATTGGGGGGACGCTCATTTTACCACTTTGGAAGCGTCTATATCTCAAACGTTAGACTTTTAGAAAAAATAGTTTTAGGAACCTCAATGTCATTTTGAAAGACCTATCCATAGACACCACACACGCATTGGTTTGACCAAAAAAAAATTTTTAGGTTTTAGTTTCATGTATGGGATACATTATTATAAATATTATTATTTTTTATTTTTTCTATGAAAATCGAAAAGCGGTTAACAGAATACATCTACCTACCAAGTTTCAACTGTGTAATGCTAATAGTTTTAGAATAAAGTGGCTGTGACATACGGACGGACAGACAGACAGACAGACAGACAGACAGACAGACAGACAGACAGACAGACTTGACGAAACTATAAGGGTTCCGTTTTTGCCATTCGGCTAGGGAACCCTAAAAATGGAACGAATATTCTATTCCATTCCCTTCCAAGAACGACACCTACGCCAAAACTGACCTTTAGCCCAAAAATAGCAATCTATCCAACTAAACATATAAAAGGGTATGCGTGTAAACCTATACCTCTGCAAATTCATAGTCTTGAGGGTGTCATTTCATCGCAAGAGGTTTTTCTTGTACACGCCCGCCTGGTTCAAATTGGAAAAAATGTTCGCAACCACGATATATCCTCTTGAGGTGTCTGTGAGCTGGCATACTTTGCGGGACCCTAAAGTTAGGAGTAGGGTGACGTAATGTAGAAAAAGTTATAGGAATTAAACGATTCTAAAAAGTTTAAAGAAATATGCGCTGAAAAGTTGTCAAATTAAAAAACTCAAATTCACTTTCACAACTAAAAATAAACATTCCAAACATCCCAACAAAAGGAGACATCGAAAGAAATTACAACGAGTAATATCGAAGAATCGAACCCTGGAATAGACATGTGCCCGGATAGCGTAAGACAAAGCGTTGAATTCCTTGTCTTGACACAGTCGCTTTTTACAAGTATAAATTACAATTTATGATATCACTTAATATATTTCAAAATCAATTGCAAATGGCTTCAGTAACAAACAAAGCTCTCAAAGCATGCCAAATTTTATGAATATTTTAATCAACCAGGTCTTAAACGTTCTTCACACGAGCACTTTCTGATCAATTATATCGATGACGTGCGAACCAGTCGTGTTATCAATGTTGTTTGGAATTTACGATGTTAAGAAAATATTTTTACGGTGGATTAATATCGGTACTGTAATTTTTTTATTAATTTCAAAATTTTATTGCACAAAATATCTACACACACACAAAAACAAACACCCCTCCGCCAATCCGCTCTGAGCCCGCGTGGTGGAGTTTGGCTCATACTACCTCGTATTTGAGATAAGGCCCAGCAGTAGGATGCTTACAGGGTAACTTTGCTTTACTATTCTACAAAAGGTGGACTTCATGCTTAAAGCATTCTAGGTGCTAGCACCAAATAACAACACTTATTGTCGTATGAAATCTGCGGACCATTATTATATAGGTATGTTATGTGTCTATCTATATAGTTTTCGAAAGGTAATTTAGAATCATAATTAATTTTAATTGTCCTATTTTGTCCCCCATCAACCAAAACCATGGTCACCCTTCAAACCAGGACGAAGGTGTGATGCGATGTAAGTTGTCGTTTTATTAGTTCGCCTTGACGCGGGAACGCTCGGATCTAGTTTGGTTTATTTAGGTCACACGAGCGGGTATTCGACATCTACGTATATTCTGGGTATATTGAGGTATTTGGGTCCGCAAATCATATTAACTGACATGCTTGAATAAGCTCAAGGCTTCATTGTGTCTACAAAGGTACTGATGTAGTTTAGTGAGGGTATTCTATCAATGTAATTTGTTTATAGTCTTCGAAAGTCTTCAACTAGTGTGTGTTACCGGTGATGACATACGGGTCCGAAACATGGTCTCTTGGCCTTATAAAGAAGCTCAAAAAAACACAACGAGCGATGGAGAGGGCTATGCTCGTTGTTTCTCTACGAGATCGAATCAGAAATAGGGTGATACAAGAACTAAGGTAACGGACATAGCCCTGAGAATGAGTAAGCTCAAGTGGCAGTGGGCAGGGCACATAGCGCAAAGAACTGATGGCCGTTGGGGCAGAAAAGTTCTGAATAGAATTCCCTTTGATCAAAGACGCAGCGTAATACGTCCACCGACAAGATGGACAGACGACCTTGTAAAGATCGCAGGATCACACCAGTGTCACCAGAGTCTACATCCAGTGCAGACCGCTTGTGATCTTTCGATAAGGAAAACCGTGTGGGAGGCCTAAGTTCAGCAGTGGACGTCCTTTGGCTGATAATGGTGTTGATTCTAATGAATATGGGTCGTGATCGTGAATTGATAACTGAGTTATTTATAGCTTCTCGGAAGCATAGAAATCGCAACTTTTTTTAACGATCCATAAGAAATAAGGAATACTTGTTACGTACCTCAATATCAGAATAAACGAATATTCTAAGATTATCGCTGAAGTATAAGTAATATACCGATAATAACCTCACAACGAGTGGCAATAATAAAAATAACACATTTACCGGCATTAATGGATTCTGCTTGTATAGTTCGCTTTCAAATGCCAGTGGGTTTTTCGATAGTGATGATTTTATATCGACACGGTATCGACTTTAGCCGTGTTAAAATTGTTAACATGCAAAAAAGCTGTAACTGTTGCTTTTTGAATGGTAAGTATCTGCTCCAAAAAAAAATAATTGGTATGTGACATTTTAAACACACACTTCCTCATAGTAACTCTAACGGTCTTTTAAACCTATTTCAGCTAGTTTTGTCACTTTCTGTCAACTAATGACAGCGCCAAGAAAGAATGAGATAAAACAGTGTAATAGACAGGTTTTAAAGACCGTTTGAGTTATTTTGAATAAGGGGGTTAATATTTATTTACGCCAAATCCTTCTCGTACCTGTGTAGTGGCTAAGCACGCTGGGTTTTAATACGTTGCTGCTGTAATGTCCTGGGTTCTATTCCCGATATTGTCTCAGGTCTGGGTGTTGTGGTACCACCGTTGTTTTACATTTACATAACACATGTTGAAATCAGAGCAATGTTTGCGATTGTCCAATATTTATTTATCGTTTAATTTCTTTTTTTCAAGTCGACCTATTAACAATATCACAAAATTAATTTCACAATGTTACATATTGGTTTTAGATATTCTATCGATACACATACGCACATCCCTAGTCTCATATTTCCTTCCTCACAGAATTTCCCGTAGATTTTTCCAATTAAAGCAAACGGTTTGTTGTTTTTATTTCTTTCCCGTGTTCGATATGAATAATGGTTTCCAATTATAATTGCATGTGCGAGGTGGCACGTATTGAAATAAATTTGTAAAATTTTATGACGAATATTTGAAGTGTAAAATAATTTATGTTGCCGATTTTAATAACCATTATTGTGTTTAATGAAGCAAATATATATGTAATGGATTATCACAATTTTGATTAAAATTCTATTTATTGACATTATTATCAGCCAAAGTTTGTAGCGACTGGTTGCGTGCTCCCTGATACAGTTTGATAAAAATATCATACCATACAGTTATAATAATATAAAATTTTTACCAAGTTTACACTTTAAAAGTACTAAGATGTTAAAATATTACTCTATATACCTACATAAAAGAAAGTCGTGTTAGTTACACCACTTATAAGTCGAGAACGGATGGACCGATTTTCATATATTTTTATGATTTTGAGTTTATAGGTTGCTACTACTCGGACACAGCCTTGTTGAGTTACTTTTAAGTGCAATTTATATTATTAAGTTTGTATGCATAGTGACAAAACTGTAAAAACAAAAACAACACAAATTGGCTTCTTTAGATAGATAGATAGATAGATAACTCTTTATTGCACACAAAATTAGTAAATTTACAAATTTGTTTAAAGGAAATGTACAATTTAGGCGGTCTTATCGCTATAAGCGATCTCTTCCAGATAACCTTTGGGTAAAGAAATTATGGGTAATTAAATAATTCGTTAATTCTTTCATCTTACCCATTGTTAAATAATTGTAAAAAAAAATCCTTAAGATGTCGAGAGAGCAATCTCACAACGTTTACGAAGTGATGCAAGCTACAAGTTAAAGAAATACTTGCAAAATACTCAGACATTTTTTAATAAGGTAACATTTTAAACTAATTAAATGTCTGATTTTTGATAAAAAAATAGATAGGTGTAGCTTTATACTCCTTGTAAGTTGTTTAACCCTTTCGCAACTGGTTCTTTTTTGGCCTTTTTGGAAGTTAAAGAAAATTGAAATAATTATCGGAATATTGTTATTATTAGTACAGGGAGGACTAATTAACATTTTAATCACCCCATAACTCTTGTACAACTTGTGGGAACTCCATAATTGATATAAGTGAACCATTGCAGTGAGTTATTATTATGGCCTCCTAAATTTCACTTTTGGCTAAAACTTAATCAATTATTAACTTCCCCACATTTCGTATTAACGTAGATGGAATATTGTACCATTTGGAAATAGCAATAAAGTAGGTTTTTGATCATCTAATGGCAATTAAGTATAAAGTTTTTACATAACCCGAAAAGTATCGATTTAAAAAATCAAGTCAATTCTTGTATTATTTTTATTGTAATTAAAAAAAATTATCTTAAAGTACTGTTTTTTATTTTTGCTCATTAATCTATGACTTACCGCCTCATTTCATGTTTATGCCCAGATTACATTAAAAAAACAAGCCATGTGCGAGTCGGACTCGCGCACTGTGGGTTCCGTGCCAACTTTAACTGAATTAGGGATTCTTACATCCACTTAGCCAAAATACCACAATATTTTGTTGACCGCAAACGTAATCTTGATTTTCATAGTATTTGCATGAAGAAAAAAGTTATGTTTGCAGTTGTTGAAGATGTGCTATATTTCAAGTATTTGTGAAGATCTACGTTATGTATTTTTCTTTCAAAATTTACACTCGCTTAGTTATAAGTAAGATGGGGGGGGGGGGGGCGCCCATTTTACGACTTTGGAAGCTCATATCCCTCAAACGTGACACTTATAAAGAAAATGGTCATTTTAAAAGACCCATCCATAAACACATAACCGTGTAGTTCTAATAGTTTTAGAATAAAGTGGCTGTGACTTACTAATGGACATACAGACTTGACGAAACCATAAGGGTTCCGTTTTTTGCCATTCGGCTACGGAACCCTAAAAACAGGTAAACAAAGGAGTTATCCGATAGCAATCCCATTCAGGTGAAACACTCGCCTTCCGTGGATATCCGGGAACGCATAATCCAGGTTTAATTAGAACAATGGAATCCTTTGTTGGCGATGCTCCCGGGTAGATAAGAGTGTACAGTACAGATAAATTAACAGCAAGCAAGCGCAGCCATTTTGGAGCACATTTTACGTTATTAAAAGGAAACCTTCTTCTTATTTCCATAAAAAAGAAATACTCGTTGTAGCACTTACAAGGGACACAAGAATACATAGAACGCTAGTAAAATTCTTGTTAGTAAAATATAGGCGGTGTGAAGCAATCTAATCCTACTATATCCTACTACTATTATAAAGGCGAAAGTTTGTATGGATGTATGGATGTTTGTTACTCTTTCACGTAAAAACTACTGAATGGATTTGAATGAAACTTTACCACAATATAGCTTATACATCAGAATAACATATAGGCTACAATTTAGGGCTCTGCAGTGCTTAGTTACCGTATTTCTTACTTATTACTAGACTAGACGGGACGAACCTGAAGTCCACGCGAACGAAGTCGCGGGCAAAAGCTAGTACTATTATAAAGGCGAAAGTTTGTAAGTATGGATGTATGGATGTATGGATGTTTGTTACTCTTTCACGTAAAAACTACTGAATGGATTTGAATAAAACTTTACCACAATATAGCTTATACATCAGAATAACATATAGGCTACAATTTTTGAGGTTTCTAATGTGAGGTCGTAAAAAACACATTTTTTGCGCTACTAGACGGGACGAACCTGAAGTCCACGCGAACGAAGTCGCGGGCAAAAGCTAGTAGTTGTATAGTTGGAAGCTATCTCTTCCAAATAGCCTTTAAATACTTAGAAATTTTTAAACAATCTACTGAAAATCTGGCATTATGACCACTTTACTACCACTAAGGAACTCATGAATGATACTATAAAAAAATATCGAAAACTCATTTTTTGACAAATCGGTGGAAAAACATAAAAAAACAAGCTAATGTAACGTGCTTGCAAGCTTAAATAAATCGATATTCATAAATATTATCACATTTTACCAACATCACATACAATAGTATAATAGCCAGTTTCTGGTGAATTGTGCGAATTTCACTTTGTCTCTATGTACCATCATTATTTACCATAATTCAAGCAAATAAATGAATCTGAATCTAAATAAGGTCAAACAGACCTAATATTTTTGATGATAACCTTATATTTTTTTAAGTCGGTTAAAAACGGCGCTCTTTTTTTAAATGAGAATGAAAAAAAAAACACGTAAAATGATTCATCCATCTCAAATCCACCATCTGTCGAAATCCCTTTCATTTTCAACTTTTTTTCTTATCAAACTTGGACAAAAATCTCAAAAAAACTGTGAAACGAATAAATCAACACCCACAAAGAACTTGTAAGGGCCAGGTTCACAAAGGTACTATTGTTCTATGATCGTTTTTTTGATAAAACCTAACCGAGTCACACGTTATAAGGACCCCCCGGCGTGAGAGATATGAAGTTAGGAATTATGGAGGCTTTGTATGAAACTGAGGCTGTAGGGTTCTGCTTAAATTTTTTTGGTGTGTTTGTTATTTTTTAATTTATTTGTAATCTTCTCCGTGACTTTCGATAGTATTTATTTAATAATCTTCATTTGTAGTTTTTATTTTTGTTTTAATAGTGTTTTGTCACCATACAAACTTAATAATATAAATTGCACTTGTAAAAATACAGCTGTGAACCCCGTGTCTTACGCAATCCGGCATAGGCATACGGCCGGATTGCGTAAGACACGGGGTTCAATTCCTCGTCTGTCACAGGTTCACAGTTGTCTTTTTACAAGTGCAATTTATAATCTTCATTTGTTTATGCTTTGCGTTATTATACGGATTAAAAAAAATACAAAAGCAG